>CAUJNA010003239.1:1444743-1617243 GCA_963377175.1 Effrenium voratum
TTGAACAGGTGGCAGCCGGATGAGGCAGACACGCGGGATGGCAGCAGTTTTCGCCAGCATCACGTTTGGCCCAGTTTCTTCGTGTGTAGCGCAAGTGACTCCGAAAGGCAGAATCTGAAAGGAGCAAAGTTGGCAGGTCGTCTCTGGCGCTGCCTCAACACGACGCTTCTTTCGCGGCGTTTGCCGTGCCTGTTGGAAGCACGTGCTCAAGGAGCCTTCGGAGACCCAAGCAGATCTTCCTTTGCCGCCCGTCTCCAAGATCTGAAGCTCTACGCGACTGTCACCTCGCAGACGGTGGTCTTCGGTGTCCTCCAGGGTGGCGCCGAAATTTGGGGACCTTGTTGGTTGAAAATCAGGGGCTGTTCCTGGGATCAATGATTGGAAAGCCGTGCATCAGCACAACCTTGAAGCAAACTGCGGCACTCTCGCCAGAGCCTGGGCAAAAAATGAAACGCCTGTGGTCTCGACCCCACGCCGCTTTGCAACCAAGGGCATGCAACTCGTCGACACTGAGATGGAGAAGCAGGCACTCCTGGCAAGCACTGGTCATCACAGTCATCCAGTTAGTTTTAGGCAGCGTCTTGCGCCCCTTGTCCCTGGAACTGCGGGGCTTGTTGCAGGCCTGCTTGCAAGTGATCTTTGGCGTGCCCTGTAGCAATGTCATCTTGACTATATATGCCTGTCCGTCAGGTGCTTCGCGCGCAAGGAGCACTGAACAGAAAGACCGCCTTCACCGTACCCCAAATCCAACGATCGCACTTGGTCACGGGTGAGTGTGTGGGCGGCGCCTGCAGCTGGTGGAGATGGATGGGGAGGCGGCTGCGCTCAGAGCGCGCATCGCTTTCTGCGCGCTTTGCCAAGGCAGAGAAATCCACAAGCGTGGGCTGCGGCGGCTGTGGCTTCCTTGAGGAGGCAAGGGCTTTGAGCGAATAGGCCTCAAAAAAAACTGGGCCAAGCATGAAAATGAAAGTTAGGCACTACCACAACTAGTTGCTTTCCCCTGACCGTGCAGCACTGCAATCTGTGACTATGCGTTGCTGGGGGAGAGCGCTTGTTCAGTCTGCCGGTAAGTGAGGACTCAACAATTTTGATACTCTGCGAGAACTCCAATCTGCCAAGGCGCGGCGCCCAAACAGGCGCCGGACATTGTGTCTCCTCGCTGTCGGTCACCTGCCTCTGCACGCGCAGACCATGTGCCACTGCGCTGCATCATGAATCATGAGAGAACTCCAGCGTCATGTGGGGAGAAGCAAAGTAGTCTGTCACCCATCTGCAGGGCCAAGAGCAAAGTATGGCAGAACATGCCAGGACCGGGCTTGACCGGATAGCCTTCTTCAGACGGAATGAAATCCGCTGTCTCTTGCCTTCGCTACTCCTGCAAAAGAGGCGCAGCCGGCCGCGCCTGAAGGTAATGGCGAATCTTCTGGAAGATCTTCGTGCGTTTTTGGCTGCACGGTGGGCGCCCGTCTCGGAGCGCTCCGTGGGCACGTACGTGGCTGGACGCGTGTTACTAGCAAGATGCCATTGCCGGAAGTGTCTTGGTCGCCCGGGCTACAGGTCCAAACTGCAAGAGCTTGTGCAGGGCACTCTGGCGCAGCTGACAAGAGGCCGAACGCAGCCGTACGTCTCATCAAGGTTGCCCAGAACACCAAACCATTGCCTTCACCAGGAAGATTGCCAGAACTCTTCACCTGCTTGAAGTCAGTAGCACACCGGCGCACGCCGCAGCAAACAACACAGCGCCCTTCGGCCGCAGGCAAAACTTGCACAAACATGAACAGTCATGCCTCTCAGAATGCTATAAAAATACACACATCAATAGTACAAGTTTTATTGCCCGTGCCTACCACTGGTCGCACGCTGCTTCCACGAGCATGTCCTGGTCTGCGCATAGTCGATGAGCGCGTGCGGGAACTCATGGCGCGCCGTCTGTGCAGCCCAGGTGCCCGAGCTGATTAAGCGCGGAGGGTCCCACAACCCCCACACAGACTTTATAGCCGCCAAGTACTGCCGGTCGACGTCGCGCCGCGCTGCCTCTACCTAGCTTCTTACCCAGAGCCTGTCCGCTGCAAAGCGAGCGCGATCTCAAGGAAATCCAGCCTCGCATCTACAAACCCGCGCTGGCATGAAAAGTCTGGAGATGTTCTGCAGACTGCCCGGCACTCCCCGCCCTGGACGTTTGGAATGTGGTCATCGGCTGGAAGGTGATGGTGAAGTCAAGGATCCTGACAGCATTGATGCTGTGTCAGTGGCCTCCACTGTGAACGCTGCTTGGAAAGCTGGCAACACTGGCGCTTCCATGTTCTTGAGCAAGTCGGCGCAGGGCAAAGCAGCAGGGGCTGGAGGAAGTGGCCAATGTGAGCTGAGCGACTCTGCGGCCAACCTGCGGAGGCACGGCCAACCTGCGGAGGCACCTGCTGCCGCGCGGGCAGCTTCAATGACACCAACGAGACACGCCAATCTTTGGTCCATGGCCAGCTTGTCAGTCACAGAAGCTTGAAGCAAGCAAGCTTGACACTGTGAACGCAGCAGAGGAAAAGCTAGTTGCGCGTGCAGCTGCAGCAAGAGGACAACACGCGCCGGGTTCTGCGCCTGAGCGCTGCGCGCTGTCATTGCCTTCTCGTGTCCCACACGCCTTGCCGTGAGGCTGGGGTGGGTTCTCCCAAATTGGCAGATCTGCCGGCCCCTGCTTTGCTGGTCCGCTGATCAAATAATCCGCTGGTCCGACGAGCCGCTGGTCCGCTGGTCCGAGGATCCGATGAGCTGCTGGCACGCTGGTGCTGGTGTCCAACGAGCCGCTGGTCTGCTGGTGCGATGCGCTGATCCAACGTTCTGCTTGTCCTCCGGTCCGCTGATCCGATGATCCACTGGTCCGATGATCCACTGGTCCGACGATCCGCTGATCCACTGCTGATCCAACGATGTCCGGCAGTCCGGTGGATCAGTTGCCGGGCCCACTTGCGACAAACCCTATATTGACCTGCAATCTCAAATTGCGGGAGGGGCGTGTCAAACAGATTGTGCGCTTCAAGAATACTTCTCTGAGTGGGGTAACCATAAAGTCTAGAAAGTGGGGATCCTGGGCAGCTGAACGCCAGACTTACCCCGCAGAATCTGGCAAATCAGCGCTCGCTGGGCGGCCTGGCCGAACGATGGCCATGACACGCGCGCCCCGTTCGCGGCTGTCAAGGAAAGCCTCCCAGAGTTCCGCCCGCAAAGCAACAGTTCAAAATGAATGCTTGCCGGGAAAACACACATCCCCAAAAGACTCCGGCCGATCGCCTCGTTGCAAGTCAAAGCATGACAAAAGACTTGTAGCGCGCCTTGCAAAAACCAGAACTGCGGGGTGAAATGCTAGAGACCACCTACTGGCCAGCTCATCATAGCCTGTAGAGGTGTTGCGCATTTGTCTTGAAAGATCTCAGTGCAATGAACTTTTGGCGGGCATCAACTCGAAGAAACATGGCCGCCTGCGCGCAAGCCATCAGCTACTGAATTTGAGCAACAAGGGTTGGTAAAACTGGAATCAAACACTTGCGCCATGCGCCGGCTGGTCACATTGAAAGAACGAGCGCGCGCACGAAGTGGCCGTCGAGCAACCCAAAAAGCAGAAACTGAGCAACCAGGAAAGCAATCGGGCAGGCAGGGCAGCAGGCGGAAGGCCAGCAAGCAGGCAGAGCCGGAAAGACTGCGTCCGCCAACTACAACCGGCATGTTATCTTGTGATGCGGGACACAGCTGCATGAGAAAATTGCAAACAACTGCCGGCGCACTCCGCACGCCTGCCCAAGGGCACCCGTCGTGCACGCGCTTATTGGCATAAGGGGATTTATAGTCAAGGTTGGCAGAACTAGCAATTGTGTATCTAAGATAACTGGAACTAACTGCAAATAACTAGAATAAGCAAAACTAATTAAAAAAAACTAGAAATTACTTTTCAGGCGCCTTGTATGCACGTTTTGCAAAAGCAACAAAATTCGCAAATCGCAACGAACTATCGAGTTTGGTATAATAAGCAGCTAATAATGCGTAATTCGTAATAGACTTGAAAAAATCTGCACAGTCATGGAAACACCAGCATATTTGACGTGGCGAGTTGTTGACAAGCAGGAGTCCATGGGAGCCTGTGCTTCACAAGTGCGCCTGTTGCTTGAGCGTTCGGTCCTCGGATTTTTTTTGCATGTGTGTTTGTCCTTTGGGTATGCTTTCGCGTAAGCTTTGTGTCTTTGGGCAGCCAGGGCTTCCCACACTTGGCTGAGTTTTCGCCAGGCAGGGTTTTTGTTGGCTATGCTGAACCCGAAGTTTTCTGCCGCGGGTTTGCACGGAGAGCGTTTCAGCAGCAGGTTTTTTTTTCATGAGGGCCTTCGCTTCACACGTGATGTCCGTAAAATGGAACACGCAGGTTTCCACGGCAAGCGCTTCAGCAGCAGGATTTTTCCATGGGAGCCTTCGCTTCACACGTGATGTCTCTGACATGGAAGCAAGTTGCCACGGCGAGCATTTCAGCAGCAGGGTTTTTCCACGGGGGCCTTCGCTTCACATGTGATGTCTGTAGAACGGCGGGCTTCCACGGCGAGCATTTCAGCAGCAGGATTTTTTCATCGGAGCCTTCGCTTCATCTGCAAACATGATTGAAATATAGACAGTGAAACACGTGGTTCGCCGCGACTGGTTCCATGAGGGCTCCCGGGCAGCAGCTGCTTCATGTGTATCTCTGCAGCAAGCTTTGGCGAAGTCCGCTTGCTTCTTTCCGTGACGTAGTTGAATTTGCTTCCCACCTTCCCCCTTTCTTCTTGTCGACTGTGACAAGTTTCGTCTGGCCAGGGTTTTTGTTTTTGACTCCGCTTTGCAAGTTTCTAGTCTCTGCACATGGGCTGCTGGAGCAGGAAAGCCGCGGCACATTCCACGGGGCCCCAAAAAATACTGCGCCTTTACATATTGTCAAGCAAAGAAGGCCGCGGCGCGTCCAAAAACAGCGCTGCGGGCAAACGCCGCTGCACATCGCGGCACATCGCGCTGCATTGCGGACAGGGTCGGCCAGTTTGCGGGCGGAGGCATTTTCGCAGGGTCTCTGCAGCGCTTGCTTCTCTCACCAGTTGGAGCGCGCAGCACGCGCACGCCAAGTTGCAGCAGCGCAAGCCTAGCGGAAAAAAGCAAAAACCCGCAAAGCAAAAGGCGCCAGTTGCACGCATGGGTCGAAGCGCAGCTCTTGCGCAATGAAGAGAAGGCGGCCGTTGTTGCAGCTCGCGCTACGCAGGCTTCGCCGCGCGTGCGAAGCACATCGCCGCTAGCGGCCGAAACGTGCGGCAAGCGCGCCTCTGGCCGCAAAAGAGGTGTGCTGCGATCGCCGCGCGGCAAGTGTTGCTGCAGGGCTGGGCATTCCGTCGGCTTTCGCAGGCCCAGCTGGAAGACGTCGCGCTGATCAAGCCCGTGCGCGCGTCGCGGTGGACACTCAGCGCCAAAATGAAGACTGTGACGGAAACCTTGCGTCCGCAGATCAATCTCTGCTGCGCCTGGGGTAAAAACAAGTGGTGCCGCGTAAACAGCGCGGCTGTATAATTACATATTTATCGTGCGCGCTGTATTTATGTAAATGTTGCATATACATATCTTATTTGTTTTTCCTCGAGCCAAGCATTTCGTTTTGCCGAAAAGCGCTGATCAGCCGCGCAGTAACACAAACCAACTACACCCCAACAAAACTCAAAACAATCAAAAGAAACGCATATATCAACGTCACCGTTTGCGCGTTTTCAAGTCATGCTTTTAGCAGCTTTTTTTTCTAGCTAACATGTTTTTGGCAGAAATGCCCCATTGTCGGATAACTAAAATAGTTAAAATAACTCAGATAACTAAAAGAATTAAAATTAGAATAAGTAAAATGATAAGTCAAGCTAACTGCTGCTAACTGATATAGTAGACTATAGCTGCCTGACTGTTAACGAACCCATGTTGCGATGACCGTGTAGCTTTGCAGTATCTGTCGCCAGTTTGTGCGTCGGCGCTTGTGCGTAGCAGTTTGATACAGCTCGTTGCGCGAGTGGCAGTACACACCGTGGGGCTTGTTTGTGTTATCAAGCCTAGGCCACCTACGGTGAAAACCCTAGGCACGAATCCGCTAACAACCTTTTCGCATTGCGCAGCGCTACTGATGTCTTGAGCAATCGACAGGTGCACAGGGTTGGGACTGCATTCCACGCTCCAGGCGTATGAGATTGCAAATCGAAGATGCTACGGCAGGTTTTGCGACCCGCTTAACAATTTGATACTGAACTGAGCATCTGTACATCCTGTGAAAAGGAAAAGCACATATTCGAACACCATCTTACCACTGCAACTCTCACATGGACACCTTTGAGATGATCTTATCATTCACCATCTCCAGCTCGAAGACCTGGAAGACCACGAGCTCCAGCTCCAGTCCCACTGCTGCTGTCGCGTGTACGGTTGTGAACGCGCAGGCCTGGATGAGGAGGAGGAAGCGCTTTGCTTCTTATTCGTGTTAGCGACGCGATGGGCAGAAGAGCTGCCACTGGCAGCTCTGGCAGGCCTGGCGCTTCGCGACAGCAAGCGCATCAGCTTGCGCGTAGTTGCTTGGTTTCGGCCTCAAGCTCTTCGACTCCACTTGCCCGGAGCTTTGGAGACTCTTGGCCGAAGGTGAGGATGTGGCGCATCCCAGGAAGCACATTGACCTGGCTGATGACCTGCTTCAAAGTTTTGCAGCGGTTCACGAAGATGCTCAGTATCCGGCCTGCTCAGTTGTCCCTGGTGTGGCCCTGCTCAGCCATACGATCTTGACGGACTCCGGGGCGAAAAATCCTCATCCACTCCACCGTGATCTTCCGGTTCTCGAGCGTGTCGTTCATGCGGTAGTTGTCCACTCTTGCATCGCCACAAGGATTGTTGACTCCTTCTTGCAAAGGAGCTTGAATCACCCCAAGGCCAACAGGCTGTCCGTAAAGGTCGTTGAACAAGATAGGCCAGCGACCGTCTCCACCTCTACCCAGCTCATTGACGATTCCACCTGCTCCGACAAGCTCGTTGCTCGACCAGTAAACGACGATGTAGAAGCCGTTACACGTACCAAGTGACTGACCTGATCCATGAGTGTCTTTTTCGGAGTTTGCTTGCGACATGAACATGTCATTGAAATGTGCATCCGGTCAGCTAGCTGAAAAGAACAACAAGTTTGCCCTCGTTGCCGCTTTCAGGCTTCCTTTGTCGGTAGCCGATATGGCCGATATGGTCTATGTAGTTGACCAGGCCAACCTCTACTGGCGGGTGGTCCTGTTCAGCTAAGCCGCAAGCAGCACGCAGGAAATGCTGAACTCCAAAGCTACTCCACAGAGTGCTTGCGCTGTGTGGAGTGATGAGTACGTGCGTCAAGCCCGGCAGAGTTCAATGTGTGGCCGACAGGGCGTTTTCCTTGTGGTGAGCGACTCTAGTCTTGCCCTCATCAGTGGACAGAAGTCTGGACCAGGACAACAGTTCAACCGGTTTAAGGGCTGCGGCCGGCAAGGCTCTTCCGCGTCTGGCTTGGGTCTTAAAGCAAAGTCCAGGAAGAAGGAGGACCGCTTCAAGGGACTCTGCAGGTTTCAGGGCCGCCCCCCCTGGACTGTCCATGATTGTGATCCTTCAAACACTTGTACTTCTGCAGTTTTGCCAACATCGATGCCCAGCGCCGGACACTTGTTTCTGTGGGCCCAGCAACGGGCTGCCAAGTAGGCAGATGCCCTTGAAGATGCAGGGCGGCGCGCTAATCTCGAACACTGCCGGGCAAGAGGCTGCGGCCAGGCGCTGTTTTCGCGACTAACAGCGTCAGCGAGATCTAGGCGCAGGGGCTCGGCTCGGAAAAGCCCTAACAGACAGAGCAGCCCTACAAGCTGACACACTTCAGGCAACTCGCGAGTCGCAGGACAAAACTTCTCAGACTCCTGCCTCCGAGAGCACCGCTGGGCCTCAACGTTTCTTTCCGCTTCTAATTACCCGCGCCTATCAAGAGCAAAAGAGGGAGCCTTTTGCTGCCTGCGCCTTCGTCTTCGCAATGGCAGCTTTGGCACTTTGGCCGCGGCTTTGCCGCAGCTGCCCTGGTCTGGGTCCCGGACGCAGGCCTTCTGCAGCGGGCCCGGCGTCTGTGCAAGCTAGTGTGGCACCCTTCAGAAGTTTGGCGAGGCCATCGAGGCTTGTCTCCGTAGCTTGCTGGCTACAACATGCCCGCTCGACAACAGGTCCCTCTTGTTGCTAGGCCTTGTCCCGCAAGTGGGCCTTTCCCATTGTGGTTCATGGTTGCTTGACGTCCTGTCAGACTTTCTGGTCTCGCCCCAGACCTCTTCGCAGACAATGAAGCGCTTCGGCGCAAGCAGCCAAGCGCCCGAGGCCTCCTCTGTGACGAACCTCTTGCAGGGTTGCTTGAGAGCGCTTTATTGTGAACGTCCAGCGCCCTCCGTACTTATGCCCATAGCCCAGAGCTTTACAGACATTCAGGCATATGTGCGAAGGTCAAAACACATTACATGGCTTGTGTCGCCCCAGCTGTGTCACCCTGTTGGTGGCCGAGGCCACCCCCAAAACCACTGGATGGCGCCTTGCAGCGAAAGCCCAGGAGCTAAGCTGAAGTCACCTCGGACACTCGCGGAACTTCGAGAGCACGCTCCCATAATTTCGCACCAACAGTTGCATTTTTGTGCATAACTTTAAGTAATTTATACGAATATTGTAAGATTTGTGAAACATTCTTTCTGATCCGCAGACCCCTCGCGCAAGAGGAGAGGCGCGCGGGGAGGGTTATAAAATAATGCTCTGATGATAGTTGTCATCATCATGGTGGTCATCATCATCTCTCATGATCATCATCCCTTGACTGATGGCGCTAATCAGGATGCAAGAACGATAGTTGCGTGATCATGATCATGACACTAATGCAAAGGATGCCATGCATCATCATGTTCATGAGGGTCATGCAAAGGATGCTATGATGATAGTTATCGTTGTCATGATGGTGTCACGATTATCATCTCTTGGTTTTCTAATTCCGATATATACGTTTCAGAACTGACGTTAGGCACCGATGGGATGCTATGATGATAGTTCTGATCATCACGATGGTAATGCAAAGGATGCGAGGATGATAGTTATCATCATGTTCATGGTAATGCAAAGGATGCTAGTTATCACCATCATGTTAGTCATCATCAGCTCTCATGATCAGTACTTGTCCACTGATGGTAATGCTAAGGGTGCGATGATGATCATGGTGGTGGACTTCTGGTGGTGCTAAGAGTGCTATGGTGATAATTATCATGATCATGAAGCTAACGCAAAGGATGCTATGATGATAGTATGATGATAGTTATCATTATCATGCTGATGTCGCGATCATCAGCTCTTGGTTCTCTTGCGCGAGGAAGTGCTGGTAATGCTGAGGGTGCTATGATGATAGATATCATGTTCACGATGGTACGGCAGAGGATGCTATGATGATGGTTATCATCGTCATGAGGGTGCCATGATCATCATCTCTTGGTTTTCACACTCCGTTTCTTTTTTATATATATACGTCTGAGAATCATCATCAGGGTGGTAACGCGAAGGACGCTATGATGATAGTTATCACGCGGCGGCGCTGCAAAGTTATCATCACCGCAATGATTATGCAAAGGGTGCAAGGATGATAGTTAGGATCTTGCTCATGGTCCTGCGAAGGATGCTATGATGACAGTTATCATCATCATGGCGGTCACCATCATCCCTCATGATCATAATTTCTTGACTGGTGGTCGTGCTAAGGGTGCGATGATGATAGTTATCATGAAACATGGTACTGCGCCTTTGGTTTTCTTGTATGACGGACTGCTGGTAATGACACGGGTGCTACGATGATAGTTATAATGTTCATGATGGTGCTGCAGAGAATGCTATGACGATGGTTATCATCGTCATGATGTTGTCACGATCATCCTCTCTTGGTTTTCATGTTCTTTTCCTTTTTCTTATATGTACGTTTCAGAACTCAGGGTGGTAGTGCGCAGGACGATGATAGTTATCATGATCGTTGATGATGGACTGCTGATAGTGCTAAAGATGCAATGATGAAAGTTATCATTATCATGATTGTGCCATGTTCTTATATATACGGTTGAGAACTGACGATAGACCCCGATGGTAATGCTAAGAATGCTACGATGATACTTATCACTATCAGGATGGTGCTGCAAAGGATGTTATGATGACAGTTATCATCATCATGGCGGTCATCATCAGCTCTCATGATCAGTACTTCTTGACTGGTTGTAACGCTAAGGGTGCGATGATGATAGTTATCATGATCACTGCTGGTAATGCCGAGGATGCAAGGATGATAGTTAGCATCGTCATGATGCTGCAATGATCATCATCCCCTGGTTGTCCCATTCTTTTTCTTATTTGTCTATATACGTTTGGGAACTGACCTTGGTACTGCTAGGAATGCTATAATGATACCTATCATCATCAGGATGGTAATGCAAAGCATGTTATGATGACAGTTGTCATCATGGTGGTCATCATCAGCCCGCGTGACTAGTACTTCTTGACTGGTTGTAATGCTAAGGATGCTATGACGATAGTTATCCTGGTCATGAAGGTACTGCAAAGGATGCTACGATGATAATTGTCATCATCATGCTGGTGTCGTGATCATCATCTCTTGGTTCTCTGGTGCGACGGACTGCTGGTAATGACACGGGCGCTACGATGATAGTTATAATGTTCATGATGGTGCTGCAGACAGTGCTATGATGATAGTTATCATCGTCATGATGTTGCCATGATCATCATCTCTTGGTTTTCATATTCTTTTTTCTTATTCTTATATATACGTCTTAGAATCATCGTCAGGATGGTAACGCAAAGGACGCTATGATGATAGTTATCATGCGACGGTGCTGCAAAGTTATCATCCTGATGGTGCTGCAAAGGGTGCTACGCATCATGATGGTCTACTTCTTGACTGGTTGTAATGCTAAGCATGCGATGATGAGAGTTTGCATGAACCATGGTATTGCTAAGGATGGTGTCATGATCAGCATCTCTTGGCTTTCATATCCTTCTTCTTCTTCTTGTTTTTACGTTTCAGACCTGATGTTAGAGCCCGATGGTAATGTTAAGGGTGCCATGATGATACTTGTCATCATCAGGATGGTAATGCAAAGGATGTTGCGATGACGGTTGTCATCATGGTGGTCATCATCAGCTCTCATGATCAGTACTTCTTGACTGATGGCAATATGCTAAAGGTGCGATGATGATAGTTATCACGATCGTCATGATAGACCGCTGGTAACGCTAAGGATGCTATGATGATAGTTGGCATGATGGGGTGCTATGATGATACTTAACATCATCATCCTGGTGTCGTGATCATCATCTCTTGGTTCTCTTGTGTGATGGACTGCTGGCAATGCTAAGGATGATAGTTATCATGTGCTGCAGAAGATGCTATGGTGATAACTACCATCGTCATGATGGTGTCATGATCATCTTGGTTTCAATATTTGTATTTTTTTCTTAGAAATACGTTTCAGAACTGACGTTGGACCGCGATGGTAATGCTAAGCGTGCTATGATGATAGCCACCACCATCTGATGGTGCTGCAAAGTTGTCATCATCCTGATGGTACTGCGAAGCATGATGACAGTTATCAATTTCTGACGGCGCTGCGAAGTTATCATCAACACGATGGTAATGCAAAAAGACCGAGGGTGATAAGTGTCATCATCCTGATGGGCTTGCAGCACTGTAGACAGCTTGCGAACACTGTTGCCGGCGCAGCTCATACAGCTCATACAACACTTCGGCATTTGCGCTGCATCATCAACATCTTCCAAATCATCTGCATCATCCTAATTATCATCATGACGGTCATCGCGAGAGATGCGATGCGTCGCGCTTTTCCGAGCTAAGCCCTCATGTAGAACTTGTGGCAGTGATGCTGGCGGGGTCCGCGCGCCTTTGCGAAGCATTCGAAACCACGAAAAGGCAAGCGTGCGCAGACCCAGCTGCCGCCTGAAGCTATGCCGGGCTGCGGACCCAGCAGAGCGTGCGTAAAACAATCGTGCAAAACGACCCGAATCGTCTGTCACAATCCATTTGCCCAGCCGTTTCAGGCAACATCACAAAGCTCGTTGAGTGTTGCAGTGCTCAGTCACAGGGCGGCCTTGAATCGGGCCAGCAGGCCCTGGCCCGGCCTTCGCCGGTAGGCGAATACCTTCAGGTATGGCAGGCCCCGCCCCCTGCCGCCGACCACGTTCAGACTATGCGTTATTGATGGCTTAACATCGTTTTGGGGAGTACCCCGGCCCAACATAGCCCCCAAGATGGCCCAACATAGTTTTAAGATGGCCCAACATGGCGCCGAGATGGCCCCAAGCGGCCCAACGTAGCCCCGCTGGCCCCAAGCCGCAACATAGCCCCAAGATGCGCTGAGGCCCAACATAGCCCCCAAAATACCTCAAGAGTGGCCCAACATAGCCCCAACATGGTGGCCCAACCTAATCCCAAGCCCCAACATAGCTACTAACTCCAAGGCCCCCTAATCCCCGAAAAGCCACAACATGGCTCCACCGATGGCCCAACATAGCGCGGAAGGTGGCTCAAGATGGCCCCGTCCTGATATATATATATATATATATAATTCTGTGCCCTGCCTCCTTCTCCATCCATCCCTACCCACCCCCCTGTCTCCTACCCCCCCTCCCTCCTTCCATCCTTGTCTTTGTTGCCTGCTGGCCCGCTCTTGGGCGTCAGCCCTTTAAATCAGGCCACCGGACGTGACCGGGCCGCAGGCCTACCATGTCATGTCATGTTTTTTGTATGAGAAACGTATCCGGTGCTATGATATGGCTGGTTAGGTTATGCGTGTTGCCCGCCCCAACCACAGATGATGCCGGGGACGCCAGCTTTCTGGGCCCCAGCCGGGCCCCAACCAGAAGGCTGACATGGGGTCGCGCGCGCGCGCCAGAGGCCCCAGAAACAGCAGCCCAAGAAGAACAGCCCGCAAGGCAGCCCGGAAACGCATGCAACAAAACACCGTAAATAGCAGCATTTTGTGGCTGGGGTCGCGCGCGCGCGCGCCAGAAGGCCCGAAAACCAACGGGAAAAAAGCAAGGACCGCGCAGCACGCGAGCCAGCCACAGCAAAAGCAAAACGGACAGAACAACAGCCCGCCGCTCAGCACGGCAATTTTTGACGCTGTTTAGCGAGGACCCAGCATCGCCGGCATGCCCGGCAGCGCTTGGCGCCAAAATGCGCGAAAATGAGCCTCGCTTATATCCCTGCGACACCTTCTAAAAAAACAGTTCTTCATGGGTTGAGAGGCTTTTTGGAAGGAAGTCGATGCTGCAGACCAAGCCCCGCTGAGATGTCAGCCACATGGCCTAATACGCAATGTTTCGCATCACGACCAAGTGGCGAGGGTCGGCGGCACCCGGGCGCAGCCCCTAAAGCTAAAGCTAGCAGGCTAATTGCCTAGCGGCAACATGCTATTCCAGGAGTAGCCGGATAAGGCCGTCCGCCCCATGCCGCCGACCGCGCACCGACCATGCGCATACGTTTTGCGCTGGGCCCAATCAATATGTCGCCCATCTACTTGACGGAAAAGAATTGCCTGTAAACTATAATACTTACAT
Source organism: Effrenium voratum (assembly GCA_963377175.1). Taxonomy (NCBI): domain Eukaryota; class Dinophyceae; order Suessiales; family Symbiodiniaceae; genus Effrenium; species Effrenium voratum. Next base: position 1,458,409 of record CAUJNA010003239.1, read on the forward strand.
TGTCAGTCTAGTTCTGTTGTCGGTCGATCAGCAATTAATACTACTGTGGTTCGTTCTGAGTCTAAACTTGCTGCCGCATTCATCACCTTCAAAAAAACAGACCTTACAGGTTCATACGCCGAAGTTCATAAAGAACACAATATATTTTGTCATCCTATGAGCCGTATTACTTTTAATATTTCGGGAATTTATGACAACAGCCTTGATTTAGAAATTCAATTACAACTCAGTTCAAAGCTATTTCCTGGATATCCCTGTGAAAGCATGACACAAGCGTTCTATTGTTTACGATAAGCATTGAGTTTGCTTTTATTTCATCAACAGCATCTTAGTACTGAGTTTAACCAGTATAGATCAAATAAGTTCATCTTTGCTATGAATATGGAAAAAGCCCCAGATAGCAGTTATACAGGGATTAACACCCGTGCTAGGCAGCAATTATTTATCCGTGTTAAACCGTCTGGTTCTATCTATGATTGCATGTTTGCTGCCTGATGCAATCTACGTTACGCTTGTGCCGGAGAATATCCTATCCATACGCGATTCTGGAAATCAGGTGCTTGATTAACTCATCCAGTTCTTAACATAAAATGATATACAGAAATATCATTTTACAGTAATAAGTAGTAAGTAATGGATACAAAAAATATACTGTGTTCGAAATTCCGTCACACCAGATGTGTAAGTTGGACGCACAGTTCAACGATTGAGCAAACGAATGGCAAAACATAGAGAAGGTATGCTACGAACAAATAAACAAAACATTACACTTTACCAGAAAATGAACGAATTAGGCCACGATAAATTCTACATAGAACTGATAGAAGAATACCCGTGCAACAATATTGAACAATTGCGAAGAAAAGAAGGCGAATACATAAGACAAATAGGAACATTGTATATCCAAATAGCAGGGAGAACGAAACAAGAATGCGACAACGACATCCGTCATTTAAGAAAGGATGTATCATAATCAATGGCAAGAAAATAACAAGGAACACATCAAGGAATACAGAAAAGAAACAGTTGAATGTGAATGTGGAATGACGTGCACGATACTTTAGAAAAAAAACAGACATTTACAAAGCGCTAATCATAAACAGCAAGAAGAAACAGGCGAAGCATTTAAACAACAAGGCACTCAATGCGAATGTGTATGATTTTATACAAACTCAAATAAAGCAGTCCATTTCAAAACTAAAAACATCAAGAATACATTAACAACATTAACTAATACAATTAGTTTCTACAATTACATATATCGACTTCAAAAAATTTAACAAATTTTGAAAATGTCGTAGCACGTACCATTAGCGAAATCAATTCTACAAGCGGTGTGGCAAAAATTAGAAACATATATGCTCATCAAGCAGATATAACTGATTTACTCACCAACAAAGCAAACCAAATAGACACTTACGCAAAAGAACAGATTGACGCTAACTTTCATGATGCAACCCAATCATATAACAAAACAGAAGTAAACGTGTTATCAAAATATTAGTTCAACTGAGTATTTCATAATGAGTAATACAGCAACCAAAGCGAGTAAGTTAGTTAATGTTTGATCAAATGCATTTTTAATAGGTAATCTGACGATAACTTCAATTACAAATACTAATAATGTTTCATCAAACGCAAACCCAATACAAACATTAAAATGATACATCAACAAAACATTTTCAGAATTTTAGTTCGAATTCTAATCTAATTAAAACAAGTATTAATATTTCTTCAAATACATCTCTCAAAAATAATTTAAAGTCTACAATAACAATTTCTAATAATATTAATTCTAATTCTGATTTAATAACAGGATTCAATAGCACTAAAAATTCACATATTACAGCAATATAGGATTTACAGAACGGTTGTTCATTTCATGAATCAGACGTTGAGAATACAACACCAACTAATAATTTACTACCAGAAAGTTAAATGCATCAATATCAACATAATAACTGTTTTGGTACTTACAATTATGAAAGTTTGACAGGTTCAACCATGTTTTTAAGCCAACAAGGTTTTGGCGATGTAGAAAGTAATAATTCTACAACTTTTCGACTGCAACCTTATCTAATTTACAAGTATCAGGATTATTTTCTTGTTCATCTGTTTTAGAAATAGCAGTTTCTGATGCGCGTTATGTTTTACAATCAGACAATTTAGCAGGATTAATTACAGGAAATACAAACACACTTAACTCAATAATGATTATCAACAGTTCACAGGATACTTCATCAGGTCAAAAGTTAGACAAGATAGATACTAACGCTCAATCAATAGCAGGTGCTATTAATTTCAATGATAATACTTCTTTACATAGTAATTTAAATATGCTGACTACTGGTTCTGCAATATGTAAAAAATTAAACTACACCATCACCTGATTTAGGATTGCAAATGACATTTCAAATGTTTAGTCGTGAATTGAATATAAATAGAGATGGTCGAATGTGGATGAGTAGCGCAGGAGGTCAGTGGCAAACTCGAATAGGAGATGCTAATGTTGGTCGTGTGTGGGTAAAGGATAGGTTCGGTTTAGGCGCTGTTGGTGTGAACGGTTATGTTTTAAGCTGCGCTGGTCAAGCGAGATTTACTGATGCAGTTCAGCTTATAGGTACTGACAAAGCAGTAAGTCTTAAAAATGGTTCGCAATTGAATTCTAATAGTAATGGTTCAATACGAAGATATACACCTGCGCTAGAAGGTTTATATATGGCTCATAATAACTTTGTTGCTTTCAGTGTTGGCGATATTACTAATGCTTCCAATCAATACTGTGTGGCAGATGGACTTGTAGGCGAAACGATTTTTAATAAAGCAGTTGATGTGTTAGGTAATATTTATACGAATGCTGGTGATAGTTGTGATAATGTTAATATTGCTACTGGTGGTAACTAACAATTGATACAAATTGTGAATTATACAGATATGTTAGTGCGTTTTCATCTTTTGGTATGAGAAATACTGATGCTAATTCTTCAATTAGGTTCATTTGTGGAGGCCCTGCCGTTCAGTCTAATATTGTTGGAGCAGTCAACAACTGCTGATGTTATGGGAAATCTATTTGCTGATGATGTTTATGTTAAAACTGGTGGGGAAATTAAAAGTAACTACATAGCACCCAATGGTGGTATATTAGTAACCGTTGATACTGACTTAGCAGCTCAAAATGCTTATTGAGCAACTAATACCATTCAATCATTTGACTTCACAACGGTTTCATTTTTAAGTAATATTTCAATGACCTTCTCATGGTGGAACTAATTTATCTAGAGTTGATGTAATATTTAGCACATCAAACACAGCATTTAGAGTGTCAGATAGTTCAACTACACACTTCAGTTTTAATATCTATTGACAAAACTTTTGGTACAACAGTAAATACTGGAAGTTCTACCAATAAAGCCTCAGCGACATTTAATGAAAATGTAACAGTTTTAGGAATGAAGAAATCATTCTTAAGTAATACACTTGAACCATCGGCAGGAACTAAAATAGATTTAATTAACAGCAACAGCAGTATCCATGAACGGAGCATTTGTGGGTTCATCTGATTCACGGTTGAAATATGACATAGACAATGTCAAATCTAACTGTATGACGATTATTAAGAAATTTTAGCTGATGAAGTTTGAAGACACGATAGACATGATGGTGGTAAAACTCATAAAGAATATCTCGCAAACGAGGTATTAAAAGCAATTCCCAAAGAGTTTGAAAATGTTATGTAAAGAAAAATATATTTAGGATTGAATTATTTAGTCTTGCCCGTGTCGGTTCGTAAGGCAGTAATAGAGTCGAATGATAAAATAGATAAAATAGAACATGAAAATCTAAATAATGTTTAATGGGAATTGGTCAAAGTAAAAATGAAGAAAATAATAGTAGGGAAGACATTAAGAATTTAAGGGTAGATGAAAATCAAGAGCAGATACTTTAAGAATAAAATCCATTCAAGAATGTGTGTCGGTAATAGAAAGAATAAAAAAGAAAAATCTGAGAAACTAACATATATAAATTACCTGCGTTGACTTGTTGTAGTTGTCGTCTATTCTAAATTATTTGTATTAATTGAAGAATATTCAAAATTTATACAGGGTCATTTGTTGTAAGTGTTCTTCTCTTTTCTCTTTTCGTATCTCTCTTCGTCTTGCGTTTATTTCATCTTTTTTCTACTTGTCGCTGTCTCGCATATTCAATCATCTTGTCTCTTCTTTTCAAGTAACTCTGTCTATCCAGTTCTTGGTATTTTTCTGGATTATCCTTTCTATATTGTTTATATTGTTCTGCGCGGTCTTCTCTATACTGCTTGTGTTGTCTTTATAGTATTCAATATTGCTTAGGTAATGATATCGTCGTCGTTCTCGTTTTTCTTCTGTTGCCGTGAGTGGTTTTGAATGGTTTAATGTAGGTTTTAACTTATCAACTATTTCTCTTTCCTTTGGTATGGCAACCAACCTACGTTCACAACCAAACTTATCTATTAAAACCATATCCCAGTTCTCCCAATGTCCATTCTCTGCTTTACAATCATAAAACTGATAATGATGTTTTGGGTTGTTTTCATTACAGCACCTTGTTTGTGTTGGTGCTTCCTTGTTGGGAAATCGTCCTATGACCAACATAACTATCTGTAATATTTCATCTCTACAAACAATTTTACAAAAATGAGTGATAGAATAGTCCATTACTTGTTTGGCATTGTATAAGATTATATAAGATTCAATTTTTAGACGCTTAAAGTTTTGTAGCGCTTCGTTAATTTAAATTAATAGTATCAAAGTTATTGGTATTATTCGTATAAAATTATGAACAAATGTTGCTAATAAAACTTTTTTTATCATCATTGATCATTTTAACAGTTATTTTTCACATGTAATAAAACGAAACCATCTTGAAGAACATGTAGTATCTTCAATGTCTTCGTTAAGAAAATAACAAAAATATCAAAAGAAATACTTGATGTCAGAGTACGGTTACGAACATGACGCAAACATTAAAATAAGGTAAGTTTGCTGCTTTATGTTCTTGATGTAGTTTATGTAACTGACTTAATTTAAATATATGACGTCCCAGATTGAAAACTAATGTTATCAGTATCAACATATTGTATATTCCTTAATTTGTAAGAACTATACACTGGTTTAAACGTATCATTATAATTTTGGTAATAGTACTTTTTGGTATTTTTGAACAATGCAGCAACACCTAAAGTACAAGATAATCTGAGCTTTGGATGTTTCATGGTAAATCATGAAAAATATCAAATAGTAATGTTAATTTGTTTTTTTTAAACAAATCCTTTCTCAAATCTAACATTAAACATATTATTAACATCTTTGGAATTCCTATTCACATAAAAGAAACTATAAGGTGCGCCGTCTACTGATTTATGATACATATTTAACAGTTGCTCTTTATCAACGGTGGCGGAGTTTTCCTCAGAACGACATTAACTCTGATTCATTCCTTAACTTGCTGATAAACAAGGAACTTGAATTCACCCTAATGAGTTGTGCTAAGACACGGTTTTTTTGAACGCTTAAACAAAAACTAATGGCATCGTGCCTGCCTCGCGTTGCCAGTCCGTGAAATAACTTGCTGTGTCTGACGAATTTAGGGTCGTCTGCGAAATCATCGACAATTATTGAAATTGACTGTAGTTTCTTCATCTTCTGTTCTTTCAAATAATGAATTATCTTTCTTTGTGTGTTAATGATTTCTTCCAGTTCTTCGGAGGGTATTTAAGACATATTTATAATTAATATTGAATGAAACATCTTTTAAGATATGCTGGCAGTGAATATCATAAAAGGGAACAGGCTTTCCATTGCTTCAATCAGTAAGCATTGAAGATATTTAGATTGATGCAGCGCGAAGAAACCCCATTGCTGAGCCCCGAATGTTCTATCATGCATGAAATAAGAAGATGAAATCATTATTTTTAATTATTTCATCTTATTATTTAATATGGATAGGACTTATTCAGACTAAATTGATATAATAGACGAAGTAGAGAAAGTAGAGCAAACTGTAATAACTGACAACAAATTAAAAAAGTTGTTATTATTCATTAGAATTAATTTGGGGATACAACATATCAAAAAGAAAAGTGAGAATACTATTATATATGCCGATAAAGAGTAAAAGCAAAGAAAGACAAACACCAAAGGTTCAAGAAAGAATTATAACAACAGAAAGTGTTAAACCAACTGGCGAAAATAAAGCTATAAAATGTGATAAATGTAATCACGCTATGAATTTAAGAATGACTTGACAGTAGATAAAAAAGGCGGGGCTAAGGCTAGTTGTATTCCTTGTTTTTTCCTCATACAAACCAAATGGAGATTTGAATAATGAGAAAAAACAAGGCGGCGATATGGCTATTGAAACCAAGGAACATTTGATTAATGTAATAGGGACATAAGCTAGTATACAAAAAGTAGATTTAACAAAATTTAAGCATTTAGTTTTAAACTTTTAGTTTTATAATGAAGTACATATGGAGGAACATTTAGATAACATTGACAGTAGTTTGGAGCTGTTGTTTCCAAGATTAAAAACTGTTGGAACAAAATGAAAACATAATGAAAATCCTAATGAGCATGATTACTGAACCTACATATAATAACAATAACAATTCTCAAACAAAAGAAGAAGATAGAGACAGTAGCGAATACAAAAATAAACGAAACATTTGTGTTAAACAACTTAAATGGAAAAAGTCCTTACAGAACCTAAACAAACAAGTCTGAATTGCTATCAAGTCAAGTATACCGAAGATTTCAAGAAATATGTTTAACCGTTAACTAACAAAAAATCGTGTCTCTAAGCCGGTTTGATTAGACCATTTTATTGACCACATTGACTATCCTATTAGACCATTTAGAGTTATACTCTTTTCTGTCAGTGTAATTGGCCCTTTTATTTTGAAACACTTTTACCTTAGCGCTCTCCTCTATTCTGGGACACTTTCTTTTGTTGTTTTCTCGTAGTTTCAGATTGACCTTTGCATTTATTTGGTTGTCGTCCTTGTGTGCTTCGGTCGGTGTCTGTCACCCTTGTTGATGAGTGTAATGTGCTGTTATACTGCTTCAATGCTGGTGTGAGGCATCGGTCCATTTCATGTTTTGAAACCTAACTCTGTCGTGGATTTTGTTCTTCATCGTCCTGATGAAACGCTCTGCCACGTCTGCCTGGGTCTTTGCCATTAGGTGTTTGATGCCCTCGCTGTTGAAGAAATCCTGAACTTGGTTTTTAGTTGCAAATGCCCCATCATCATCAGAATACACGGACATCGGATATTCCAAATTTTTAAAACTTGCTCCCAACGCCTTCGAAACGGAAGATGTCAATCACGACTAAAGCATGCTGTAGAACATCTTTGACCTTCGCGAAGGGTGTCATGCGCAGTATGTCTATTTGATATTCATGTCGAGCAAAAGGGCAGTATTGGTGCCTCCATAATTTTTGGTTTGTGTATTTGGTTGTTTCTTTGAGAAAGACTTCACATCGTCTAATGTTTGGTTGCGTCTTCTTCCTTTGCCTTCTTTTCTTGTGCGTCGCTTGTGTGCTTCCGAAACCCTCGTCTAAGTCATAATGGATGTTGCTGGTTATTTTGTCTTTCGTTAATCTCGCCATTATACTACTTGCTAGAAAAAGTTAGCAACATAAATCCCCACCCCTTAACATAAAATAATTCAGACTTAACTTATTATATTAAGTGAGAAAATGGAGCAGACAAAAAATGACTTTAGGTTTCATTAAAAACAACCCTTTCCCAGATTTAGATAACTTTGTACAAATGGTGTATAGAGTATGTAAAAAGTCTGATAGTGTTGTTGCTATTGGTAGTTATGTATATAGAAAATTAAAGAAGGTTTACGAGAACGTCTTAGATGAACACATTGTTAGAGAGTGTAGTAAGCATCTTTACTCAAAAGATGGTATGCGTGAAATGTTCAGATGTCATAACTTGCTAGGTGAACTCATTCAGTACAACTACGACAATAATGATATTGAACAATACGACAGATTTATAATGACATCATTACCGAGACTTGTTGAACATTACTGGGATGGAATAGGGGAATGGTTGGCATAATAACCCTCACAAGAAAACTACTGAAACAAAACAAACATAACATATTAAGAGAAAATGACACTATTTCATTATGATAACTGCCCTGTAAAAATTTAAGATGTAAGTCGGTTGTTGCGCTAGCAAATGTTTTACCTGTTAACGTGTGCAATCTCATTGGTGATTGTAATAATCTAAATTGTAAAAAAGTTGCTTGTTGAAAGACAAAGAAAATATGTTTATGAATAATAGGGATTTACCTGAAGAAGGATTAAAGAAGATAGAAATACATTTTTTGCTTAAAAATTGTAGTATGAATATTACTGACAAAATAATTTCTAATTACTATCGTTAGGGTTTTAAAAACAAATTTATGTATTATTTGCTAAAGAGGAAGTAAAAGAGCGATTTAAAAACAGGAAAATGTAGTATCAAGCGATTAAATCACACCGCAACTTTTTTTATAACGTAAAACAGTTCTAGTTCATTCTATAGAAATTAACATGTTACAAGAAGGTAAGACTATTAGGTAGGGGTATTCCAGATGTAAATAGTTGGTGGGAATATAGAAAAACAATTATTATATGAGATATATATTAAGCGATTTACTTGAAATTTACACAGACCACTTAATAAAGTGAGTATGGTATGGTATGAGTTGTTATAGTGGTTGGATCGCTTGTGAGATTAAATATGGAACAGTTGAAGAACTGTTCATTCACATAATTCGATAATTTTAATACGATTCATCAACTTTTTATAAACTAACAAGAAGGTTAAGACATTTAAATTAAACCTAAAACCCAGACCAGCCGACCAGCAACCCCCGCCCGAAAGCTACTTAAAGAAAAATGCCTTATATATTACAAAATGAGTGATACAGAAAGTGTAAATAGTGAGTACAGTGAGTATAGCGATGACACCCGTGAAGGTATTGTAGTTAAGAATCTATTGAAACAAAGGTTTATGAACTACAAATGTAAAGACTGTGAGATGCTTTAAAAAAGTAAACAGGGTTGATAAACGGTGTTTGGAATAACGTTTGTCAATATATGTTGTGTGATAATTGCAATAACAATATGAACAAATAGATGATATTGACATTAGAAGTCTTAAGACACCTGGTGAAATTTGGAAAAATTGGTCTTTATTGAGACGAATAAATTCTTGACTGTCGAAGAGTTTGATATTTATTATACACTGGTGATGAGGATGGGAATGGTAATGGTTTTATTTCAAATATTATGATTCGTGAAAAAAAGATTATATAGTATGTCATATATACTGAAACTGTAGAATATGCAGCATTAATCAATGACTTTGGTTTTTTAAGTAGTGAGTATGATTTAGATGTAATTGAATATACACTAAATGAAGCAATTAGAACATTGGACTGGTTTAGGAACGGCATAGGGAATCATATTTACAATGAGAAAACAAGTAGCAAAATAATACAAAGAATTAAGAATATTTTTGGTTGAAAAATACATTAATATTATAATTATAACATTTATACACTTACATGCTGTAATTATAGAGAACTTTGAACCTACAAAAGAAAATTAGTGACAAACACGATGTCAAAACAAATGTAACTACTAAAAGGGCTAACTCTTTCAAATGAAAAAATGTCAGCCCCCAGCCCAACAATGAAATAGGGGACAAGTACCCAACCAAATGACCACCTTAACGAAAACGATATATAAGCTCCCCAAGAACAGCTAGGAAAAAACGAATAAGGTGGTCATCAGGCTTGAGATGAACATAAAAACCAGAACAGGCAACCATCAACAGGTCACCCCTCAGCCCCAGCCTTTTTACCATTTTTGCCCCCCCCCGACAAACAGGCCTGACGCAAACACACCAATACCCATAGCCGCAAAGTAGCCCGAAGCGCGACCATGCACCTTTTCTCATGCGGGCGCCAGCGGCGTGCTGACAGGCATGTCCCCACCCGCGGAACAAATGGAGCAAGGTGTTTCCGCGCGCCAGCCAGGTCGTGCTACTGCAGTACTTGTTTGACTTGGCGCCCCGCGCCTTCAGGGACGTCTTTGGCACAGAGCGCTCAGCGCAAGGAGGACAACTAGATGCACGTGCGCAAAAGAGCTTTAGCGGGCTCCAGCGTGCTGCTGCGACAGCGGCTTCGCACTGAAGCTTCAGCGCATGGCCACGTCTCCGCATTTTTTAAACGACCCTGAGACGCAGCAGTTCCTGCAGTTCCTGCGAACGCTCTTTGACCGAGTTGTTGTTGTGTCAACTTTCATTGAACGCTCAACTCTCTGCCATGTTCAGCCACTGGACTTCTGTCAAGTGTCAGAGTCATAGCTGCACTCTCCCCCTCCTCGCCGCGAAGCGCAGCACCCAGACTTTGTCAGAGGCCGTGCAGCGCTGGTGGTTGGGCGAAGCAGACGAAGGAGGCGAGAAGTCAATTGAATGGCTTGCGTGCGTGAAGGCCGCTCGGCGGCGGGCGCCAAGGCATCTACGCAGCTTCTCCGCAGCTGCTGCCAGAGACTAGGACCCAGAGAACTGCAGGAAGAGGGCGCTGGCGGACGCCCGCGGCCGGCAGAAGCCTGCTGGCTTCACGGCTAATAGACGTCTTCAACGTGTTTTGTCTAACTATCTCTAATTACGAAGGTATTCTCCCTCGCTGCGAACGTGCTTTCTCTTGAACGTACTTTCTCTAACTATGAATATCTTCCAGTTAACCGAGAGAATTCTGATTAAATTCCGGGTCCGAGGATCAAGAGGATCAAGCCCCACAAATCAGCATCCGAGAATTTTCCCTCCGCATTCCGAGCTGAGCGACCCGGAAAAAGGACCCGGGGGCCCCCGAGCCCTCATCCCGTGTACAATGCATGCGGCAGAACGCTTCACCCTGGAGATCAAGGGCGGGAATCTATTTTTACTGTTGTGTTTGCCGCATTTTTGAAAAATAGATACTATCTATTTTTCAGCCGAAACGGAGCAAACAAAAACGCCATTTACCTCAGCGCCAGCAGACTAGATACTTAGATACGTCCCTGCTCTGCAAGAACAGATACGGAAAGATGCGGATAGATACGGGCAGTTGCAAAATAGATACCAATAGACACGTGCGCAACACATGTTCATTAAAAATAGATACTTTTTTAGATATTTCAAGACAATGGATTCGCCCAGCGAAACTTTTAGATATTAATAGGTACGGGAAATAGATACGGCAGGCAACAAATATTCAAAGAAAGCTCAGATACTTCCGCATGGTTGTTATACAAAGCTGGCAAAGGACTGGGTAACGCAAGCGGGAAAACATGGCCTTGCGCGTAAAGTCGGCTCCTCGGAAGACGCGCAGACCTTTGCTTGACAGGCGACGGAGCGGTCTCAGAGCAGTTTCGGCAACGGTCCAGTGACACCCCGCACGCGTGGCTTTGCAACCATCAAAGGCTGAACCCTCTGCAAACTTCCGCAGGGCCGACCTTCAAGCATGAGCGAACTGATTGACTAGATGACCAACCAAACCGGCTCATGAGCCAAATGTAGGTAAAAGTCGACATGGCTCAGTGGCTTAACTTGCGGTTTTCAATTTGGATTCACCAAGTAAGTTAGGTAGCCACCTCGCCTTGTTGCGTTGGCAATCAGCATTCACTTGCCTTGCGTAGGAAGGCATCCAAAGTGTAGTTGCTCGCACTTCTTTAAAGTTTGCACCTATGCCGGCTTACGGGAAGGTAACGGTAGTTGTAGTAGACGCGCCCCTCCAACCAGGTCCCCATCAAAAGTCGGTCTCGCACGAAGCTCCTGGGCGATTTTTACACGTTGCACTCCAGCATCCTCGCCGGAGGACACAAAAAGTGCGAGGCACTCCGGACACTCAACGCATTTGCCAGTTATGCTCCGGCTTCTTTGGTTAGGTGTGCTGGGGCGCAACGTGTAAAAAATCGCCCAGGAGCTTCGTGCGAGACCGACTTTTGATGGGGACCTGGTTGGAGGGGCGTGCCTCAAGGACACTCAATGCGTTTGCAAGTTACGCGTCGCCTTCTTTGGCTAGGTGTGCTGGAGAGCGATGCGTGACTGCCGAAACAGAAGCGCACGCTTGGGAGCTGGGGGTTCTTCTTGGGCGGGGGTGTTGACTTGCTAGTGTGTTCGGGTCTGTCACTGCTTCTTGGGTTGAGCCAGTTCCGGGAAGCCTCATCAGAATTTGTTGTGTCATCGCTGGCCAGACCAACTCTGTCACAGCTGCCACGGCCACAGCTTGTCAAAGCTGACGCAATATCGAATGGCGCTGACGCCGCCTGCAAAAACATCCTGCCAGCAGGTGCGACTCAGTCCGAATTGTCATGGCGCAGCGATCTGCAGGCGCGAGGCTTGTGTTGCGGGCGCAGCATCAGCAACCAATTCCTGGAAGGCAAGATCAACTCCTCGCGCGCTTGATAATGGGTACGTGGGTCGCACGCCCGGATTTGCAGCTTGTACTTTTTTCCCTTTAAGACGCAAAGGCACCCATCTCCTCTTCTGACTTGCCGCCACCCTGAAGGAGCGGCCCACCTGTGCGCTACTCGGGTCTGTCACTTTGTGTGAATATGTGATCGGCTTGCTTTGCCCAGCGAGATGTTAGATTAGCGGTTCACCTAGGCACGGCAGCCAGTCTGAAAGTGAAGGACTGACTCGGAGAGCTGGGACGTGTCGTGAGACTTCGTCGGCGCTTTCAGTCAGCAGGGCCATGGGCAAGATGCCTAGGAAGGTCAAGATGTAGCGCGAATTCTATTAACACGTGCACTTTTATGGCAGCCAAAGCTTAAGCTCCTTTGATGCTTGGCGTTTGCGGGCCAGCCCCTGCCCAGCTGCAGCCTGCAGCCAGGCCTGCGCTGCGAGGTGGCCGCCAGAGAGAAATCTTTTGGGCCTGCGGCCTGCCTCTTTGAAGTTACACGGTCATGTCATGCTTTTTGTGTGAGAAACGTACCCTGTACCTGTACTATGAGGTTTTGCGTGTTGCCCACTCCAACCCTAGATGATGCCTGGGATGCAAGACACGGGGTCGCGCGCGCGGGCCAGAGGCGCCAGAACGAGCACCCCCAAACAAGACAGCATTTTGTGGCTGGGCGCCAGAAGGCCCGAAAACCAACGGGAAAAAAGCAAGCCGCGCAGCACACAAGCCAGCCACAACAGAAGCAAAACGGACAGAACAACAGCCCAACACTCAGCGCAGCAGTTTTTGACGGTGTTTGCGGCGTTTTGTAGAGCGCCAGCATTGGCGCTTGGCACCAAAATGCGTGAAAATGAGCCTGGAAAGAGGAAGGGAAGTGGATAATGATGGCAGGTCTTTTTCATCCATCATTATTTCCCTTTTACCTCTCTTCTCTATATCCCTTCCTCACGCCCGAGCGAAGAGAAGGGGAGAAGTGAGGATAAGGGATAATGTAACCGCCTGGAGGCGAGGATATAGGATGGGTGAAAGAGATCCCATCCGTCACAGGTCCCTCTTTCCTCAGCTCTTCTATCGCTGACCAGAGGGAAGAGATAAGAGAGACTGTACATCCCCTTCCTTCGTCAGGGTCTTATTAGTAAGGAATGGAGTGACTGGAGAATAAGAAAGAGAAGGAACAACAGGGATGTGAACGGATGGAGCTGTTCCCTTTGTCCCAGCTCTTGGTCTAACCGTTCACTCACCATCCCTCACTCTCTCCTTCCAAGCCTTTCTATTCCTCACGTCATAGCGGCTTGGCTGCAGAGTGAGGAGAGAAAGAGCGAGAGAAGAGAGCCCTTCCCTTTCTCCCTATCCTCTCTGTCATGTCATTCCAGCGACGGAAGGGAGAGGGAAGTGTAAGGAACCCCAAGCCTTTCTATGTGTGGCTTGGTGAAAGGAAATAGTGAAGAATGAACGGCTTTGTGTCAGAGACTGGCCCTTCCCACCCACTCATGTCCCGCGGGTTAAAGGGAAGGGGATAGTGACGTAAGGAACGGGGTGGGAAGGGATGACACACAGGAAGCCCGCTCGCTCTCTTCGTTCACTCCCTATCTCCACGGCATGACCAAAGGGAATTATAGCCGTGAAAGAGATAGATGATGGGGAACAGTCTCAGAGATCCCTTTCCTGCCGTTCCATTCCTTCCTCACTTCACTCGTCAGTCATTACCCCGCGGCTCTAACTAATTGGCCGCGAAGAGATGAGAGAGGGGGATCGCTTCCTTCGGTCACTCTCACACCCATCCTCCGCTTCTCGCGGGTTAATCACTTTCCATTTACCTCCGCTACACTCCGACCTGACCGCACAGTGGAAGGGATAGAGGGATAAGGAAAGGAGGTAGATGGTATGACCACAGAGAATAGTAGCTCCTGGAATTATAGAGGTTACACGGTTCGAGCCGAGAGTTGGAGGGTCTACAGGAAATCATTATCTCTCACTCAACCCTCAGCCACCGGCTGGTTGGATGGGTGTGAAGGGGAAAGAAGTGACCCGCCGTATCTTCACTTCTCTGACCGCTACCTCCGTCCGCGAGCGAAGTGAGATAAGGACGAGGAAAAGGATAGAGAGATGTGGATGGGTTCATCACTTCACCTACCCATCCATCACTTCATCTCTCATTCCTTCCTTTCCTTTCTCTTTCCCACGACACAGCCAACGGCGGTGAGGAAAGAGGTAAAAGGAAAGAGAGGGACATCACTCACCTATTAACCAGCCAAGAAGAGAGAAATGGCTGGTGAGTGAATGATATCATGTCCCACATGTCCTTGTCCCATCTATTCCTTTCTCCTCAGTCACTTCCTTCGTGGCAGTGAGGAGATGGAAGAGGTGGAAGGACATGTAACCTCCATTCCTTCCTGCATTCACGGCCTCCCAATTGACTCGTCCATGAGACAGGAAATGGAGGTGTAAGTGAATGAAGGAATAGTAAGGAATGGTAAGGGATGGGAAAGGAGATGCTTCCTTCATCTCTCCCATCTATTACTTCCCACTCTGTATCCCTTCTGTCTGTTCCGTTCACTTCATTCACTGTGGAACGACCAAAGGGAGTGGGAACTAATGACCCAGCGGATACAGGAGCTGGGATATAAGGTATGAATTAAATGAAAGATGTCCAAAAAAAGGATACAAATAATAGAGCTTCAGAAACTATAAAACTTCCAAAAAGAAGAAAAAAGATTATTAATAAGACTTCATACTTTTAGTTAATTCTCTTAATAAATCTCTAGACCAAATATGAAAACAAATAAATAATAAAATAAGATGAAATAATATAAGAAATAATTCTATGAGAAGTGAATTCCAGTCCAACAATAAATATTAAATCCTGCAATGATAAATAGAATTATAAGATTTGCGAAGATTAAGAAGATAGAAATATTGATAAGAAAGCAAAATGAATCTGATGTAACTTCTAAATGTAATGATTTCCAAAATAAAAGAATTCAAAAGAAGAAGTAAAGAGAAATAGAAAAGTGTCTTTATGGAAAGGCTGAGGAACGAAGATATCATTTCCTTTTCTTTTTTATGTTGTGTGTCTTGTCTTTTTATTTTCATTACATTTTAGACATTTTATAATGGTTCTTTTGTCTACTTATTTATTACTATTTTATTTTTATATTTTTTAGTATTTTGTTTATCTTATATTTATTATTGTTTCTTTTTTGCTATGTTTACATTTACTATTTATTTTCATTTGTTTATATTACTTGTCTATTTGTCGTTATAATGCTTTTAACCTTATTATCTTATCTTTTTATTTGATTATTTATTGCTTTTATATTTGTATCTCTTTTTATCTTTCATTTACTATTATTGGTTTTATTTTTTATATCTTGTATTTTTAATATGAATTTGAATCTGTTATAATTAAAATGAATGAGTATAAAGTGTAGTATTTATATTTTCTTTTGGTTATTTTAGTTATCTTTTTAATATTTATTGCTTATCTTCTTATTAACATATTTTCATTATATTTTCTTTATCTTTATCTTCATTCTCTTTTCTCTCTTTCTTTATGTTCTGTTTCGTATTAATATTCTAACTGTTTATCTTGTATTGTTTATTTTATTTATATTAGTTCTATAAATATTTGTATATCTTCTTTAATTGATTTCTTATTAGTATTTCTTCATTATTATTAGAATCTGTTTATTATTTACTGTAATCTTGGTTTTAAGGAATTATTATTATTGTAAACCTAAGGAAAAGGAGATTTATCATGGACTGAGGAAATAGAAGGAAAAGATATCCAGAAAGCATTATAAAGCTAACAAACAAGAAAAAAGAAAAAAGATAGAAGAATGAGATGTAAGTGAGTGTCCAATGGATGGATCTCTGGTCAGGCCTCTTCTCTCGGATCCTCACCTCAAGGTCCTGACCCATCCATCATTAAACCAACAATAATACAAATAAAGAGATAAGATAATAGTAATAAAAAGAAAAAAGAAACAAATTGATGATCCTAAAGTAAAAGCAATTAATAAGACTGGGAAATGAAAATGGCAAGGAATAAGAGATGATGAACCCTTCCCTCGCCACCATCGGTTAACCCTTGATTTGTGGCTCGCCAAGGGTAACAGGTTCTTGAATCCCAAGAGCTCCTACAAAAGGATTCTGATGGCACCTTCATGTCGGTTCATCTTCTCTTTACCTTGTATTATTTGGATTGTTTGTTTGTACCTTCTAATTACCTTTCCTAACCTTATGAATCTTCTTTTTGGACAACAAACATAAAATAGATGAATTTCTACAATTTGCTTTTATTACATTTAGAAAATAAATATAAGCAAACAATAAAAGAAAATAATAAAATAGAAATAATGGGACATGAAAAAAATAGCTTCCTTCGTGCCTCAGATAAATCTATTATTCTCATGTTGAATATTTATTTTGTATTACTAATGAAATCTCATTTACAATCATATCTTTGTCCTCTGATCATAAATTATTTTTGGAATCTTGGTTTTTTATTAGGAATTACTATTTTATTACAAATTGTCTCTGGGATCTTCTAAGGTTTACATGTAACATCAGATATAAATTCAGCATATTTTAGTGTTTCTTTTTAACTAGAAAAATATATTATGGATGGTGTTTACGTTATCTTCATTCTAATGGTGCATCATTTGTCTTTCTTTTTATATTTCTACATCTTGGAAGAGCTATATCTTATGCTTCATATTTTTATAATCCTAATACTTGGATTTCTGGAACTATTGTTTACTTCTTCTTAATGGGAACAGCATTTATGGGTTATGTTTTACCGAATGGACAAATGAGTTTATGGGGAGTTACAGTAATTACAAATCTATTATTGAGGGCCCCGCCCCAGCGGGCACCCGCCAGGGACACCGGGCGGTTTTCTGGGCATCCCGGAATGCCTGGACCTGAATGCGGCCGACAGCAAGTGGGACAGGCTCGCCACTGTGAGGGGCAAGACCGCCCAGACCCGTCGCTGATCTACAGCAACGTCAAGGAAGGGGCATCCGGCTAGTTTCCTTCCCCAGTGAGCCGTTAAACACCAGATGTGGGTCGGCCGGAATGAAAGTCCCCCTATTTTGCACGCCACAGGACTTCGGTGCATAAAACGGGAGGGCAAGGGTTGGGAAACCGTTGCATTCCTGCACAGATCAGAGCCAGTCGGCAGTGTTTGCATTCTGAATATCATGCGTACCGTGGCAGGCAACCTGGAGCTACCAGGGAGGAGGCCGGGGGGCGCTACCTCCCGCCAGCAGCGGGAGTGGGAAGGAACCGGCGAGCTCCGGCACCTTCTAAAAAACAGTGCTTCATGGGTTGAGAGGCTTTCTGGAAGGAACAGACCCTGATGATGTCAGCCACACGGCCTCAACCCTGCATATACGCGATGTTTTGCGAGGGTTTCCCACAAACCGCAAGCCCGAGCTGGTGACGCAAAGGCGCCTTCAAGACGCCTCCAACACACGGACGCTTGTGGACGCGCCTTCAAACGCTTTCGGATGCTTGCAGCCACACGCGAGCCGACCAGCGAACACGAGTCTACCCCCAGACCCCACTTTGTAACGAGAACCCTTCGCCACGCGTTCAGGCAAATGTTGGATATATAAACCAACCAAAGTACCTCCTTTGACTTTGAGACATTGGTTTTCCAAAATGCTGAATCTAGCGCTTGTTGAACATTTTTGGCTATACAAGTATTCCACAAACTACGAAATAACCTCTTTTGAAATATGGGTTTGCAAGAATGCTTGTTTTAGGCCGCTTGTTGAAAAAGCAAGGATTCTGCAAGGCTCCCTGGAGCGCTCCAAGCACTGCTTGCCCTTGGACAAAAACTGCAAGTTGGGAAAGTGAACGGCTTCACGCTATAGCTGGCAGAAGCAACTGCACGAAGAAAGGGCTCTTCCGGCCAAACCGCAAGCGGACTCGCACAGGCACACTTGCGCGAGCCAACTCGAGTGAGCACACTTGCACGAGGCACACGCGAGCAAAGCTCCCTTGCGTGAGCACACTTGACAATCGCGCGATGCAGAGTAACTTGCGCAATACGCAGAGAGCGCTTGCGCGGAGCACTTGCGCAGAGCAACGTGCGCAAAGCAACAGTGTGCTGTGAGAATGTTTGCAGAGCCATTGAGCAGAGCAACCTTCGAAGAACACTTCCACAGAGCAACTTGCGCATTGCGCAGAGCAATGTGCGCAGCATACCTGCGCGGAGCACTTGAGCAAAGCCACTTTCAAGTAACACTTCCGCAAGGCACTTGTGCGAAGCAGCTAGTGCGCAAGCAAACTCGTACGAGCAAAAATGGCGCGAGCGACTAAGGCTAGAATTTGCTCTGCAGCGCCCTTGATGGACCCCATTTCGCACGCGCAAGCAAAGCCAGCGTTTCCACCATACGCCGCGCTCGCGATACGTTTCGCTTTCGGGCCACCAGTTCTTCTAGCTTTTTTGATGCCCATAGCTTTGTACAAACCCCGCCTCAGCACAAGGTCTGGGGCAGCAGCGTTTACTCGAAATTGTTTGGCCAAGCCAAAGCTCACCCGAAAATAGCCCTGCCTCGCGCAGCCCCAACCAACCAACCAACCAAGCAACCAAGCAACCAGCCAGCCAGGCAACTAACCAACCAGCCATCCAACAAACCACCCAACACACATACCAACAAACCAACCACGCAACCAACCAGCAAATCAACCAACCAGCTACCTCGCAGGGGCCAAGTCGCATCCAGGGACACGCCCCTATTTTCCACAGGAAAGGACACAAACAAAGACCCTACAAGAAGCATCAGCGGAACTGCTTGACCGCGCCTTGCACATGTAAGAAAAGGAATCGCCCACACATTCATCTCTGCTCAACACTTGTGGCCGAGCGTGAGAACTTCCCAGGCAACACGAGCACGAAAGCGGTCGCCCCGTTCCAAGCCGGCACAAATTGAGCGCAGGTTGCCAGAGTGGGCAGTCTGAGCCGGAGGCCGGGAATCAAGCAGGCAAGCAAGCAAGTAACCAACCAGCAAACAGGCAAGGTGGCAATCAAAACGTAGCTTTCGCTGCTGCCTCCTTCACGACAGGCAAAGCACCTGCCCAACATTGTCGGAGAACACTCCCTGTGAGATGTTTAGAGCTAAAACCAAATCCAACTCTGATCACTCCGGCGCTGCCTGTCACCGTCGCTCCTGCAGGCAGCTTGCACTTCGACGGGCTCCCTTTGACCACATCGCTTCCCCGTTCGTTGGTGGAAGGCACTGCCAAACTAGCTCTGCTTCTTGCGCCCAAGCTGTTGCTGGAAAGCCGCGTAAACACGACGGGCTCCCCGCCCAAAACCAAACGCGATGTTACGTCCCGTCAGCCATAAGAAAGACACATCTTGCGCGCCCAACCAACCGCTCTCTTTCTAGCGACTTTCGCTGCCAAAAAAGCTCTGAAGGCCTGAGCCCAATTTTGGCCTGAATGGGAATAGAAAAAGCGACACAGGCATACAGTCCAGCGCTGCACGCAAGGTGCGGATACTCAAACCACCAATGCCTGGCGTGCTCGAACGCTGCTGAGGCGTGCGCCCATCGTCTTGGACCAGATAGCCTGACGGCGAACTGAAAGTCTTTTAAGAAGTAGATGGGGGAACTTCAGGGAGCCTGGGCCTTTCCAAAAACAAGGAGGCACCTACCTTGCCGAGCCAGCAGGTCTGCAGCTAGTATGTTGGATTAAATCTTGCTTGACATGCCCCTACAAACTCCCAAGAAAATGATCCAATCAAGCCGACTGGACGCGTGTCGGGTCCAACGGCTCGAGTGTCAACACTTGACAGCGCCTTTGAGTTGCTGCAGGTACACAGGGCCTCCCCAACCAACCACAGATGCTTCTAGCGTCTCCGTTGGCGCCAGTGAGCATCCCTGGCACCCCCTGCACACACACACAAACTGTCAGAGGACAGCAAAGGGGCACACGAGGGCGAGGACAGCAAAGGGGCACACGCGAGGCTTTGCCAGAACAGGCACACTTTGCCGAAGCGATGCGTTGTGCTGGGTGTTCAGCATCTCTGCACGCTTTGCCGGAGTGATGCATCGCGCCGGGCGTTCCTTTGGCTTGAGCCTGTGCGCTACTGATTTTGGCGCGAAGAAAATTGGCACAACACAATCGTACAATGCAACAGTTTGCTTACTTGGGCTAGCCTGTTAATGAAACTCTTATGTTTTTGCGCACAAACACACACGCACCTGTTTGGAGCCTGCGCAGCAGCCGCAATCCATCACGATATCATGTCTCACGCGCAATGTCTCAAATGACGTGTGTTGGGCTATTCAACCATGTCACTTAAATAACTAGATGGTTGTGAGTAGGGTTCAAAAAGTTTCACACCCTGCCTTGGGGTTTAATGATTCCAGTGACATCCGAATCTGGAACTATTCAAGCATCCACTTCAAAAAAACATCACCAAACAATGCGCTCGTATTAAGCACATATGGCTCTGTACAGCGTTCCAGACCTACTGCCAAGCTGGCGCAACACGGGGTTCTCCTGCGCGCTGTCAACCCTCATCATCATCATCATCGTCATCATCACCATCATCATCATCATCGCTGTCTATTAACGTCTCGCCAAGGCCCGTTGCTCTTCCAGAAAGTTGTGATGATGCTCTGACTCATCTTGCTCGATCACGTCTATGTTCCCGGCTTCACGTTGCCATCTCTCCACCATCTTCCCCGCCACACAGAACCTTCCTCAATCAAACCACACACCATGTCCATTTGGTGCCACACCCAGTCCAAAGGCCTTGTTTCATTGTCATCTCACACGATGAGCTCAATCTCTGCTCCCACATCTGATACTGTTCTCAAAAGCCGATCTCTCACAAAACTCCGCACGCGCAGTGTAATCTGCCATATCAATTTCTTCCACACAACATGTTCGCAATGTTGCTAGCACGGCCATGATCTATCTCTCGCGCCGCCACAGCGATCACAAGGAAAATGCACACAACGCGCGGAAACCACCATCCCGAAATCCAATGCGATAACACAGACTCCTTCACATACTGCACGCACACACAAGCAATATCCACCAAACTTGCTATAGCCGGACTCAAGGGCCCGATAGTTGCTTCCAAGCCTGCGCTGAATGCAGAAACATCTCCAACGCTTGAAATAAATCCCACACATCTGATCATCTTCGCTCTGCGCCGACTGCGTGTTCAACAAACTGCCATGAACAACTTTCTGCTCGTACAGGCTTGCGCAAACTGCCTTGACCTCGTGCTTGCCCTGCCCCTTGACAAGCTCTGCGTGAAACTCCTCTGAGCCAACCTGATCAGCTCAATTCATGACACTCAACATTGATATCACAAGACATAAACGTTGCTGTCCCAATGGTTTTGTACAAAAGTCTGCGCAATTTGATACAAAGCGCCGGTCTGCCGAATTTTCAACTCGCCATCCGAAACTGCCTTTTGCGACCACAAGTGCTGCTCAGTCATGTGTTTCAAGCGGCTCGAACCTTGCTTCAAAGCAAGCCATCTTGCACCTGAGTTGTCCACATGTAGATGCAATTGTCCCCCGCAACCTGAAAGAAACTATGCGCAGTATAGCGCAAAATATACATCTGAACATCCACTCATTCTCGCACGCGCTGCACCGCTCGTTGATTTTCCACTCCAGTCTGCGTCTGTGAACACCTCCACACACAAATGTTCCGCTGTTGGCGCTGCTCCAAGATATCCACCATTCAAAGTCTGTCCGGGACCTGTCTTTGGCAGACTTGTCGTATATTAATTGGTTTTCTGCATATCCATCTTATCACTCAAATGCTCGGTCTCATCTTCACCAAGAAACTTGATACAATAGGAGTTGCGTACTCCCTCAGTTTCTTTCCTGTAACTTTTTGAAGTTTGCTCACAAGATTATCACATTACTTCGTCGCGGCCTTCACCTCTATTTCTGCTTTTGTCAACGTGAAAGTGCGACGCGACAACTCCACGCTCTGCCCCGCCTGCCCAGCAACCTCGACGGTCGCCTTGCGTCGCGTTTCCAAATCTGGAACAAGCACTTGCAGAACGTATGCTGCTGATGTGGCCATCAAATCATAATCCACAGGAATCATCAAACCACATTTGTTTATATTTCAGAAGAGATGGACAATCTCTGCAGACCTCAAAAGAGTGATTTTCCTTCAGGTCCTTCACAAAACGCAAATACCACTCTGCTGCTGCTTCCTTCTGTCCAGGAAGCATTTTCAGTATCACGTAGGATTCACCTGCATGAATGGGCTCACAATCACCACCAACCTGCGCTTTTTTGCTTGACCTGCAAGAATGCATCGCCAAAATCAAAACTGCACAAGATTGTATCTTCTGGCAACAAACCAGCTGTTGCTGGAGCAAAAACATCTGCGCGCACTGTGCTGCTCCCGTGCACGCAATCTGGCCCTTCGCAACCAGATTGACAAACCAGTTCCAGAGTCGTCACAAGCTTCTTTCTCCCTGTTTTCACAAGCTTTGCAGCAAAAAAGGACTATCCTCCATGGTTCTGTCATCTCCGCTTTCTTGATCACTCCCAGCTTTTCGAGCCTCTTCAGCTCATGTCGCTCTGCAACCTGACCCACTACTAACTTCAGTTCTGCAGTCAGCATCCACATGATCTGTTTCATAAACTCTTTTGACTTTGGAACTTACACTCGCGCTCACCCGTGAGCTAAGATGTCCTCGGCCACTTGCGCTCGTTGGCCCCCGTAAAGCCGTGAAACTCAGCCGAATGGCCGTGATTACTCGCGCGGGAAACTGAAAGGCCGTTACTACTCCGTGGAGAAACGAAGAAAACTTGTGAAATTTCACGCCCTGAGTTATCTTGTCCTGACGACGCCAAAAACCCTCTTACCTCATACAGCCTGGCAACTCGCAACTCGGAGCCTCCTGGTGACTCAGATCTCTTTTCTTCGAAGGGGATATCTCTGCTGTCTCAAGCGTCCGGGTAGCCGCTCCGCTTTTCTGAACATGTGCATCTGGTTTGCCACTGCCCTGCGTTGGTTCCAACAGCACATGACTCAAGCTACTGCTTGTAACAAAATCTTCCCTGCCTGCCTCCTGTTTCTGAGTGTCTGTGATCCTTGTGTGCCAGATGAAGGATCCTGTAAGTCATGCAAGTCCATTCTGCATCAGTTGAAGACTGTGCCCGAGTCGAAAGAATTTGATGTTTGATGGAACGGGTAGCCTGGTTGGATAGTGAAAACCAAAGCGTACTTCCCGTTGCCAAGCGACTTCTACCCCTTGCGGCCGGGCAGCTTCTCTCAGGCCGGCACATCCGCCAGCGCGGTACTCTCAGTGAGACTCTGGTGAACAGCGGAAGATGTGCTGCGCCCGTTTCCGGTAGTGTTGGAGACTGTAGCATTGGCAAACACCATAACGTCAAGCGCAGGGTGATTCGAAGTGGATACCATGAGGGCAGTCTTCTTGATGTCGAATAAGGGACAGGTCTTGAACTCACCCAGTGGAGTGTGAGTAATCTTTCGTAACTTTCTCATCTGTTCCACGCTGAATCGGAACCTGCAACAGCAGCTAAGACCCTCTGATGCTTGAGGGTCATAACTAGTCTCCCTTTGACGACTGCCGTCTCACTGTTGGCAATCACAAACTTTGAATGGGTGGGCTCGTGATGAAGGGAAATTTCATTGCAAGCTTGCTGCTGACATGCCCTGACAAGTCTGTCAACTGCGCACCGACTTCCCATAGCACGTGTACACCCAGAATCCACGTAAGTGGGGTGGTGTTCCAGGTTGATTCTATGGGAAAGCAAACAGGATTCATCCATGTCGACGTAGTAGATAGACGAAGATGACGACGCTTTCTGGCACACCTGCTGATGTGTGCAGGTATTTTTCTTTCTTGCCTCGCTATTGCTGGGCAGTTGCGTGCCCGCTAGTGCGGCATCTTGGCTGCCGTCTGCTAGTTCTTCTGGTGCCAGTCGTACCAATTTTCTGCAGATGCCCATGTCCACCACTCGACGTCATACTCCTGAGTTGGGCGACATTTGCTATTGGGGTGGCTGCATCGGCTTGGGCATCTTTCGTTTTGTCCTTGCTTTTTCCTTTGTCTTTCTTGCTTGCCTTTCTTTCCCTTGCCGCCTTTCCAGCCGCCATAGTGTGCGTCTGTGTAGGGCTCTGCGTTGTAGTCAGCCATGCAGGCTGCTTTGGCTGCGCCTTTCTTTGCCTTTCACGCCGTGAGGCTTAAATCCTGGTCGGCGATTTCTTTTGCCTTTTCCATTTCCTTTTCCCACGCCCTTGCCGCGTCTGAACGTTCTGCCGCCAATGCGGCGTAGGACATCGCACGCGTTCAGGTCTAGCTCCCAGAACTCTTCCTCTGAGTGCTCATCCTGAGCCCAGAAACCATCTTCCTTCCAGGATCGGCCACTGCGGGAGGTGCAGAAAAGTCCCAAGAACTGCTGCTTCACCTGCTGGTAGGCATTTCAATGCCTCGAATTTTAGAGAGGAGCCTGTGAGGATGAACATCAAGGCCACCAAGTTGTTGCGCCGCTGCTGTGAGTACATTCAGGAATGTTTGGTCGTTGACATCACTCTTCACGTAGAGGCCATCCATTCACAAATGACTCGCTTTGCAACGATCTCGGTTAGTCCCATGCCGCAGTAGCATCCGAAAAACAACTGGAATCTCCAGAGGAACACATGTTGAACTCCCTTGACGAAGTGGGTCTTTCAGGGAATGCGTGTTGAGCGTCGCCTTGCGCATCTCCGCCGTTCCATGTAATTGGTTCTTCAGAGATGGGCACGGACGGAGACTGCTGTCGTTTTCGCCGTTAGTTCTTCTGATGAGAGTGGTGCCTCAGAAAAGTTGAACATCGTTGAACCAATCCACAACTCTGGTGCTGTCTTTGCTGTTGCTGTCTTGAGTCGCCAATTGTCCTCTACTGTGGGTATTGGTTCTTCTGCCTCTGGTATCTTTTTCTTGGTTATTCTTATGTTGTGGATCTGTGTGAGCGGAATTAGGTCTTGCTGGTGTCAGGCGCGAGTAGCGCTCTCCGCCTGCACTTGTGAACTCTGTGGAGTTCGTTGGTTGCGCGATTGATTATCCAGCGGTCGTTGTTCAAGTCTCCGATGATACACACACCAGGCCGGCATGCTACTGAGCCAGCCGGTCCTGCTGCTCCATCAGCACCGCACGCATCATGAGACGCACCGCACAAACCACCAGCAACTCTACCAATTGCACTTCAACGAATGCGCAAGCGACTAGCAAAACCAGAAGTACGCAAACTGCACCTTAAACATCACCACATGTCAGGAGAACAGGGGCCCGTGCGCTCCATTTGCCAAAGGGGATCTATGATCTGTGCGACAAGATCCGCGGCGAGTGTGAACCCTGTTAGAAGGCTACGGTTGCACCTTCCCGCAGCGGGACGAGCGGTCTAAGAGCTGAACAATTTGGCGAATTGACATTCATTGACCACTGTCAAGTTCCCTTAGGAACTGGTGAACACATCAATGTGCTAGTGATCCTTGATGGAGCCACGACTCTTCTCACTACCGAGGTAGTGGAGAGAACGACTGAAGAATCCAACATTCCGCTGTTGCGCAACTACTTTGACCAATATCGTTTGCAGCCCAAACGTGTTGGAGACCAAGCATTCATGACCCCAACCTGGGAGCTATTCTACACTAGTCTTGACATTAGACCAAC
Source organism: Effrenium voratum (assembly GCA_963377175.1). Lineage (NCBI taxonomy): Eukaryota > Dinophyceae > Suessiales > Symbiodiniaceae > Effrenium > Effrenium voratum. The sequence continues at coordinate 1,484,581 of CAUJNA010003239.1, forward strand.
CTCTTTAGGTCCCAACACACCTTGACCAAATCGAGCAGAGACAGCTGTCAGCAAGACAGGCATAGCTCCAGCATCCTTGAAGGCAGTAACATACAGACAGCTTGCAAGGCAGCAACAACAGCAAGGAACCTATCAGTCACATATGGCGGCGTGACTCCACTTGAGCTAGCGTTCGGCAGAAGACCAGCAGAGCTTGTTCAACTTGAGGTAGCTACACCAGCGCAACTTCCAATTCCTAAAACACAAGAAGAACTGAGAGCAGGTCAGATCCGACACCAAAGCACACCAATCCTGCCAAACAATCAGAAGACGTCCGTAGAGATCTTGCTCAGCGCCTACGACTAAGTTCCAAACCCGTTGGGATCGGTGACAAGATTTTCTGTTGGAGTGAGGACAAATCCAAGATCAAAACAGGATGCGAGTAAGGGATCCGGAGGTATGTGGTTGAAAGGAAAGGAAATTTCCACAGATGGAACCATGGTTGGAATCGATCTAGGAACCCGCCTACTGAAGGTCAACATCACCAAGATCCGGAAAGACGAAACGTTGTCTCCTTCCAACCAGGACTTGGCGCACCTTCTCCAGAAGATGAGCTTGTCAAGGAAATTATGGCGGAAGATGATTCTGAGGTTCCGAAGACACACAAGAGACTAACCACCAAGACAGCTCCTCCTGAAGGTGAACCCTCATCCTCATCCGGCTTGTCTACTTCTACTGAAGATATGACCTGTGATTCGCAACAAGCAAATTGGAACTGCGTCACCAAGGGCAAGATCCATGTACTAGAAGTTTTTGCAGGCAGCGCGAGACTCAGTCAATGTTGCACCCTTGCAGGACTCAAGGTCGGCATGCCGATCGATATCCGGACAGGCTTCGAGTATGACTTCCAAGGGAAAACAAATGGTTCTGGACATTATTCGTGAACAACAACCAGACGTTGTTTTCTTGGCTCCTGTATGTGGGCCATGGTCAATAATGCAAAGCATCAACAACCAGAAGGTCGTTGCTGAGAAGAGAGAAGGTGAAGATTCAGGACCTACCCTTCAACAATCAGGTAGACCCACTCTTCATCAATGACCCTGAAGTTCTTAAACTTCAGCGAGCGATGAAACAGTTTCCACAATAACTGAACTTGATCTTGAGGTGCGCCACACCTCAGATTCCAGGCCATATATCATGGCGCCCGGCGACTGCGGTGCTTGTGTGTTCCACACACTCCTTACGAGAAGTGTGTCATGTGTTGCCGCACCATCGGCATCAACTATCCACTTACAACGCCACCTGACGATGCATGTGTTTTCTGTGGCGGGTCAACGTACCTGACAGAATTTGGGTTTTACCAGCCCACCGTTGTGATTGGAGCGCATACAGTCCGGCACAATGGCACGTGCTTGTGTTTTCGCAAACCCGCATGTCTTGCAAGGAGGCCCCCCATGATCAGGCCAATGCCGGTTGATCAGCAGGGTGATCATGAGAACCATGACCCACCTAGGCCTTGATGGACCATGACATGCCACAAGCACCTCGCGATCCACCGGATCCACCGCACACGCCAGATGCGCCATGCCACAGGCAGCTCCTACAGTACCAACACGCATTTCCGTTCAGAATGGCATTCACCCAGACACACCAGTCATACAAACCGTACAACAACCTATACAGTCGACGTTGCAGCCAATTTCCTTGCCAAGTCGAGTCAATCGGCTGGGGGGCGATGTCTTAACGCCTCCTTCTCGGCCAGCTCAACCGACAGTTGTTGTACCGACTCCAAAACCCAAAGGACTCACCACTTCCGCCGCAACCGGAAGATGAGGATGACGACATGTCATCTGAACACAAACAACCCGCAAAGAAGCAAAAGGGCAAACCGAAGGACGACAGTTTGCGGAACAGACAATCAGAACCAGCATCTTCATCAGCTCATCCACTACTTCCAATAGCGTCAGCAGGACCAAGCATTCCACAGACAGGTCCAAGTGCATCACCAGGATCAAGAAGAAGAAGACGAAGACTTTGGACACAGCTTACACGACCAAAAGATTTGTAGCGACACAGGATCGTTTTCAGTTCCGAGAGACGTCAACAACCAACCGGTCAGTCTTCTGACAGTTCGACTAAGGCACAAATATGACATTCAATCAGTTTGTCATGGCCTCACTGACGACGACGGAGCAATCCTAACATTGTACACGCAAACACAACACTCTCTCAAGGCGTCCACGACACAACAACTAATTAATTGGCAAGAAGAGGAAGGAAGCACCACAATCGGAGATCCGAGCCTACAACAAACAGTTCCTGGTATCAAAGCTTCTGGAATGCAACTCCTGGTTAAACAATGAAGCTTTCGAACTTGTCGACGCCCGGAAGCATCCCGGAAGGAACTGGGTTACTGGCAGATGGGTCTTAACCATCAAGAGAGACAAAGATGGAAACTTCCTCAAAACCAAATGTTTCCAGGACCGCCAGAAGAATGAGCAACAAACAGACAGTCCAGCAGCATCCCGCAGCGGATTGAGGCTAGCAATTCAAGCAGCAGCAAACAAAGGCTGGAAAATCCACATGGATCTCAAAACCGCGTTTCTCCAAGTTGAAGCTTCTGATGAGACCCGCGATTTGATTTGCTTCACTGTAGCAGCAATGAGATCGTTCATAAGCTCCCCTGCTCCTGCAAGAGCTTGAATGCCATTTATTTTTCATGCACCCGGTATCAGGCAATAATGCCCGCGACAAGTCCACGGAGTCATGTCTTTACATGTAGATGACCTTCTCGTGGTAGGAGGAGAGATCTTCGAGCGAGAGATCATGGCCAAGATTCGGAAGGCTTTCCAAGTTGGCTCAGGGGACAAGAATGATTGCGTCTTTGTCGGACAAAGAACCCAATGGAAGACGGATGAGAAGCACGGACCTTATATCAATGTTCACCAGAACGTTGCAATAGATGAATTGCAAGAAATTACCTTTGAGAAACATCTCAAGGATGAAGTTCCACGTAATCCATCAATGCACACTGCTTACAGAAGTGTGTTGTGCATTGGCTACAGTCGAGAACCCAATTTCATACTGGGTACCAGTTTTCTCGATGCGCATCTAAGGCGTCAACGCCGACCATCGGCGATGTGCGTGCCATCAACAAGACCGTCAAGAACCATCAAGAGTATTCCGCTCAGTATGCGACTCTGGCCTCTTGAGGGCAACACACGTTTGATTGGATATCCAGATGCATCTTAAAAGAACAATGATGACAAGTCATCACAGCGTGATCATGTAGTTTTTTTTTCCGAAGAGCGTGACCTTCATAAGGGTACTCCTAATTCCAGGGGATCCCTTGTTGATTGTGAGACCCAAAAAAATACAGCTACAGCTATGTCAACCACTGTTGCCGAACTTCATGGTTTGATGCGTTGCTTTGGCACATGCTTATTTCTTCGCGGACGTTGGTCAGATATTTCAGGCGAACTTGCAGATGTCCATATTCGCACAGATGCAAACAGCCTCGTCACAACCGCTTCAACGACTCATCAACCTGACCAGAAGGAAACCATGCATTTAATCCAGATGCTTCGGAAGGAAAGCAACAGCGGACAGATGCACGGTCTCGCCCATGTGAGATCAGAATATTGCCTCGCCGACTGCCTCACAAAGAGCTCAGCAAAGGCAGATGAGCTAATAAAAGCCGTTATGACTGGGGTTTTGCCAAATGCTGACGTACATCCACCTTTCAGGACCGTGTTGCAGAACAAGGCCTTCCTGGTTGAATGGTTCTCATATAACACAACCCTTGGGCCCACTGTTCTCACATTCCTGGCAGAAGATATTTCCGCAGAGGTGTACAGCTTCTAGCATACCATTCCAGACAGCTTGTGTGAAGAACTACCGTTGGACAAGACGGATTGAGTTTCTTTTTCATGCTTGGATTTTGACAAAGTTCAGAAACCCAATTTGTGATTCAAGAAATTTGTGTCTGCGTCCGCAGCCATTTGATTTCCAAGCGCTTGGCCCATTTGTGTTACAACAATTCGCGTCTTTGCCGATGAGGAGGAGACTTGCAGAGGTACTGCGAAGCGCCATCATGCCAAAGGCAAGGCCTGATGAAACAAGGCCGCCCGACCCAAAATCAGACAGGGATTCAAGGATGATCCAAACGAACCTCCAGGAGGCTCACCAAAAGAGATCCGAGGAAATGATTCGCCATCATCAATCTCATCAACCGACTCTGAAGATGAGCCGATCCCGGAGAAGAAGATCAGCCCATCGATGCAGACCTGCACGAGTTTGATGAGCATGAGAAAGTAGAAGAAGAAGACCCTGGTCGAGATCAAGATCGCGCCGACAGTCTATGACTATTACGGCGATATCCATTTGGAAAAGACCAAGTACTATGTTTCCGAGCTTAAGGGTGGGAAGGGTGGGAAGGGTGGGAAGGGTGGGAAGGGTGGGAAGTGGGAAGGGCGGGAAGGGTGGGAAGGGTGGGAAGGGTGGGAAAAGTGGAAGGGTGGGAAGGGTGGGAAAAGTGGAAGGGTGGGAAGGGTGGGAAGGGTAAGGGTGGCGCAGCTGGTGATGGCGAAGCTGACTGTCTCAGTAGTCTGTTGTATGCGGGGTCTTGTAGTCCTAGGTATGCTGTCATCTTGTATTTCCATTCTTCGAAGGTGTTGTATTCTGCTGTGAACCGTGGTGGTGATATCTTGTATTTGTGGATTCCTTCCAGCTGCTGTTCCTGTTTCTGTTGCGCCGCCGTGTTGCTGACTACTATGTACCTGAGCCTGCGGGTGTGTGTGTTGGAGCTCACCCGGGGTAGTGGTCGTGGATCGTGTGCCAGGGGTCACTGCTCCGCTACCATGTTAAACTCAATGCGACTGTGTGAACCTGTGAACCTGTTGACACCTGAAAGTGTAAACCTGTGAGCTGAATGACACGGCACTGTAGCACTCTTTTGCATCCTGGGCGAAAGCTAGGCTCAAGGCCTTGTACCAACATGTAACGGTTGTCACATGTATGCAATCTGTACAAGACAGTTGTGTATTCACAAGTATATATATATATATATGACGGTTGTCTGAAATTCCTTGTTCCGGAAACCGCCATCTTCGTGAGAAAAAAGTTAACTTCCGCGGACCCCATCGCGGAACTTTCGCGGGGCTGTTTTCAGAACATTCATCACAAAAGTAGTACACGAAGTACACTTTCGCAGCCCCAGCGCGAAAGTCGCAGCTCTCAGTGCTTGAATTGGAAAGTAGTACACGAACTAAACTTCCTCAGCCTCGAAAGTCAGAGCTTTTCAATACGAAAGTAGTACACAAAGTGAACTTCCGCAGTTCCAGCTCGAAAGTCGCGACCTTTCAGTTCCAAAGTAGCACGCGAAGCGCGCTTCCGCAGCTCCAGCTCACAAGCCGCAAGCTGCGCATGAGAGGACCCGGTGGCCTCATGTCCGGAAACTGGCGGGGAGGTCCGTCGACTTTCGCGAAACTTTCGCGGATCTTACGCCAAACATTCGCGAAAATCCGGCTGGAAGTTGCGCTCAGCTTGCCCCGACAGCTTCAAAACTCCCGGTTTCTGCGGTTTCTGCTGGCTGGGGTTTGCTTTTGCAGCGGCGTATTCTTGCGGCGACCCTCAGGCTGCGCATTCTCCGACCAACTTTACTCTGCGGGCAATATGCGCGCACTGCCGGTAGATACACATGGTTCATCACTCCAGCTTCCTGTTAGCAAGCCACACAAAACTTTCGCGGAAAAAGAACAACTTTTGCAACCCCCTTCACGGAACGTTCGCGAAGGTCAACGCTAAGACCAAAAGGCCGTCTCCTTCAGAGCTCAATACTACGACCTTTCGGACGACTCTCATATATATAAATAGCCTACAGAGCAATCAACAGGACAGGTTACAAACGACCAACTTGAAAATGCAGCACCTTCACAACAAATGGCAGAACAATGGGTAACTTGCACTACATCTTAGTGAGCACATGCGATGGACCAGCAACTACAATCTGCAGACAAACATGCAAGGCAACGGCTTTGAGACGTGGCGGCTTATACACGCAAGGTACTCCACACCTCTTGGTACAAGAAGCATTGGGTATCCACACGGCTCGTAAAACCACAACTGGATGAACAGAAGTCCGAAGAGAGCTTCACAGCATGGGAATTCCAACTCTCCAAATACGAACAAGACAACAACACCCTACTACCAGACGCGGTCAAGATTGCAAGACTGCTCAATCAAAAGGACCACTACGGCAACACCTACAGCTACAAGCAGGAAACATCACAACATATGCACAGATCAGATCGATGGTGATCGAGTACTACAGAGCAACAGCATCATTCACCAGGCTGCAAGCGAGTACACCAGGAAACAACAACCAAGAACCAGCACCGATGGACATAGGAGCAACATGGTACAACAATGGCAAAGGGAAGAAAGGAAAGCGCAAGGGCAAAGGAAAGCACAACAAGGGCAAAGGATATAACAGCTACGGGAGCAACGGATACTACAGTAACCAACAAGGAGGAAAAGGAGCAAAAGGAAAGCAGGCAAGAAATGTTTGCTACAGATGCGGACAACCAGGACACATTGCCAAACAACGCGGAGTGGCGACCTACAACTGCGACTCTGGAACCTTCGACACCAATGACCCGACAGATGACTGGTACAATCAGGTACACTACGCCAACAACTGGTACCACCAGGATCAGACACAAATGCAAGAGGTTGCAGATCCATCAACAGTACCCATTTCAGGATTACATGAAGTAACAATTGCCATGATCGGCGCGGCTCAACATTTCACAGAAGATAACAAGTGGGTCAGCCCACCATGGTTTGCAACACAATTGTGCTGAGTGGATGGAACAGGACCACAACTGAGAACAGTGACCGACCAACACATCAAGCTTCACGTTTGCGTGATAAACCGCAGTGGACAACAGACTGTCATACCATTTTACGTTTGTGAGGTTAAACAGCCAATTCTTTCGGTTACAAGGCTGGTGGAACAAGGTTTCCAACTTACATTGAATGACAATCCAAGGCTACAGCGCATCAAAGGATTCAACAGCACACTGGAGAACAGAAATGGCTTGTTCTTCCTTCAAGCAGAGATCACAACATTGCCAAAGGGAACAAAGCTACAAATACACAGCGCAGAACAAGGACAGATTGGCATGATAGCACCGACCACAACGCTTACACCACAAGGTCCTGCAGATACAGGATATGCAGGAGACTACTGGCAGTTCAATACAAAGGCAATACAGGAAGACACGTTTCACACCATCAATAACACAGTGTCCAGCCCCAGCAGAGCAACTTGAGGACTACAGGAAAACAACCATCAGATACAAGGATGGTACAACGAATACGTTTGAGGACAAGTATCAAGCAATGGAAGCGCCAAACAGAGCGCAACAACAGATGTGGAAAGGAGAAACAGCATTCAGGATCAAGAAAGGCACAACATTGCCAGAAACACTACAGCAACAGTTTGCAACAAAGACACAGCCAAGGAGCGAGCCACAGAAGGTCACACTACATCCTGGAGGAGACTACTGGTACAGGTAAACCCCTTACTGGAAGAGAGTACATGTTCAGCCTCGGACAGCGTCTTACATACCAGGGCAGACACACGACGGGCCAGACATCAAGAAACCAAGGTACAACCAGTTGGAGAAAGACACAACACAACAACACAGCCAGCAAAGACATCAGACAAGCCATGGACAGGCTGGACAAACTTTGAGGAACATGAGGAGTTTCCAACACAACTCGAGCCAGATGATGAGGAGCAACAGCAAGGCACAAAGGCAAGAGCAGTACAAGCACCCAAGCAACCAACACCACAGGAGATACTCGAGCACAACGTGACGCAGCTCCCTTATACAGGAGTTGGTGGCCAATATGCGTACAAGCGCGAGGCAGACAGAACAATCGCCCAAAGCAGCACAGCAAGCTTCCAATCATACAGCTTGACTTCGGCTACATCAAAGGCTTTGATGACAGTAACGTACATCCGACCCTCACAGCAACTGACACAGACAAGAGGATGCTCTTCGATTATGCAGTTACACAGCCGCAGCGCGTCCTTATTGAATGTGGAAGGACAACACACGCCGTACTACAATCGGATCAGAAAAAATCCTGACAGCGCGCATGGCAGCAGCGGCCAACAAGAATGGCAACATCACCACAAGGAACTCTGGAGCATACAGCTCACAATCACAAGGTGGAGTAGAACGAGCACACAGGACATTTTTTTCACAAAGCAGAACACTCAAGGCACAAACCAGGCAGAACTACAACAGAGACGTTTCAATGAAACATCAACTCATGCCTTGGATAGTTCAACACAGTGCATACATCATGAACAGGTATGCAGTCCACAGCAATGGGTGCACAAGCCACTTCAACAGATGGAACAGAGACCACTTTGCGAGTTTGCTGGGGCAGCAACAGTGACACAATTTCCCAAACCCGAGCCAAGGTTCTACAACGGGATCTGGCTTGGCACAACCACAGGTGAATCCCTTATTGGGATCTACAACAAGATTGTCAGAGCAAGGAGAGTCAGAAGGCAGATTGTGCCTCATACATACAATCAACAACTACTGGACTGTGTACACACAGGTCCATGGAAGACGCCCGCATCAGCACTGCCTACACCGGCTTTCACGACACCACTGACAATGCCAGCTGCAAGCGAGGCACCACCTTCACAAAAGAATGCAACGACAAGCGCAGCAGCCGACAGAGCGCAGCACAAGCGAGTGATCAGCAGACAAAGCAAAACAACAACAGAGCCAACATCACCAATGGCTACATCACCAACACATCAGAAGCGACCAGCATTGCCAGCACCACCGCCTACGTCACCCACAAGAGAAAAAGATGACACAGTAGCAGAAGGCAGCACAGCGAACCGCAACAGGGAGACAAGCGCTCGAGCGGCCTACAACAACCGAGCAACCAAAAAGGAAAGATGAGAATCAATGCCATCAAGTTTACAACAAAGGATAATAAACAGACGGAATCAACATCAAATGAGGACATACAAGAAATCGAGAACGAGAGGACCCTACTAGATCCGATCACACATGACACTGAAGGCTTGGATCCACAACAGGTAGCACAAGGCATGAAGAAAGAAGTGACAAATGAAAGACCAATCAGTCTTCACAGAGATCGATGGCAACACAATGACACCTGAGCAACAAGCAAACATCATCGAATCAAGATGGGTTCTTAAACAGAAACACAACGAAGTACGAGCACGCGTAATAGCTAAAGGCTACACAGAACCCATTACAGACTACGACCTACTCTTCGCGAGTACACCACTGTTTTGCATACTGAGAGTACTTCTCACAACGGCACTGGCGTACAACTGGTCAGTCTGCACAGGAGATGTGAGTGTTGCATTTCTACATGCGGCAGCAATCTCATACAACTTGGTAGTGCGACCACCACACGACTAAACTGTTTAAACCCGTTCTTAGAGGAAAGACCCCCCGAGACCTGAACTGTCGTTTAAGCCGTTTCAGCATTTTTGCGCTGCTTCTGGGTGAGCTTGCTGGCATGTTTTGGGCCGCCTTGTGCGTCTGCAGGCTTGGGCCTGTGGGCCTGCAGGCCTGCAATAGTAATGCAGGCGATGCTGGGGATGCTCGGGGTGCTGCCGGCCTTTGTTGATGTAATCTCAAGGTCTTAAAATCTGGGAAGAATAGAATGAAAAATCTTACAAGTTAAAACTCAAACCTGTAAATCCAAAATGTCGGAATCTTAAGCGCTTAACATCGAGTAAGCTCAGGTGATCGCGCGGCGCTCTTCTTTGCGGCGCGCATGCGGGAGGGTTTCCCGCCCTCGCCCCCCATAATGGCAAGCGACCCGCAAGCACAAACACAGAGAGAGAGGGATGGAGAGAGAAAAAGAGAGAGAGAGAGAGGGAGAAAAAGAGAGAGAGAGAGAGAGAGGGAGAGAAAGAGAGAGAAAGGAAGAAAAAAGGAAGAGAGAGCGAGTGTGAGAGACTCACACCAAGTACACCAACCCCAAACGAGACGGCTTTCCCAGACTGGATGGGCGCGCTTTCGGATGTCAGAGGTATTTGTCGTTTGTGCGATTTCTCTAGTTGTGTTTGCCACCGAGCGGCTTTAGCGAATTCCAGATCTACTAAAAACATTCTAACAGACCAGAAACATTAAACACATCGATTGAATATTTGCTTTTTACAGGGACGCATGCCCGTCATTTTATTTGCTAGTTCTGGTGACTGTTCAAGTTCACCTAATTATTCTCACTATTCCCAGAGTGGAGGGATGCCGTTTTCGGAATTCCAGATTACCAAGTATGCAAATCACGTCTTCCCAAAGGGGTAGGGGCCGGAGCCTTTTACGATTCATTGGCTTCTAACTAACTACTCAATCTGACTGGTTGGAATAACTCAAAGACTTAGAGAAAGGACAGAGCTATGTTTTGTAGCTGTTAGATGCGCTCATTTGTGCGCCTTTCCGGAACTCCAGAATAATAGGAATTCCAAATTCATGTGTCCCAACTACTCTGACTCGCTAGGTGTTCTGACTATTCCTAAAGGGGTGGGTGCCTTGTTTGGGGAAATCAAGATTCATGCGCGCTAACTATATTGCCTTTTCATCATTTCTGTAACTCTTATTATAGTTGCTATAGCTATTCCCAAAGCAGGGACCGCCTTCTGCAGAGATCCAGGTTCATCTTCGCGCTATTTGTTCTAACCGTTCCATTTTCCGCAAGGGGGTAGATAATCGAATTACTCTCTTATTTTGAAAGGGGTGAGTGCCTTCTGGGGGCTTTCAGATTCCCGTTCGCCTTAGTTCTCTACTTCCTGTAATGGTTCAAATTCTTTTGATTACTCCCAAAGGGACGGGCGCTTTTTTGGAAGTTCAAGATCATTATTGTTTGCTAACCATTCGACGTGTCATTACAACTCGCCTTACTCTAATTCATCCCTGCAGGGAGGGGGTGCCTTTTGGAGAACCCAAACTCGTTTTTGCTCTGGGCGGAACAATTAATTGAAAAGGGGTGGGGCCTTTGGGCGAGTCCCATATTTTTCTGCACCATGTCTCTCTTTTGAATAATTCCCAAATGAACAACTCCGTTTGGCAAGTCCCAAGTAATTTCCTTAATTCTTCTAGTTGCTCCCAAAAAGGCGGGCGCCGTTTGGTGAACTCAAGCTTCACATGTGCTATTTATTCACTTACCATCATCTTCTATTTATTCCTATCATTCCCACCAAGATGGGTGCTTTTGGAAAACTCCAGATTCAAATATGGTCTAATCGTTCTACTTGCTGAAACCATTCTAATCCCAATTTTTCCAAAGGAACGGATGCCTTTGAGGAATTGAAGATTGTCTTGCAGAATAATTGAATTTCCATAGATGCTCTAATTATTGTACTGATGCCGAGGGAGGGGCAAATGGAGAACTCCAGCTCATGCTTGTTCTAACTGTTCTACTTCTATGATTATTCTACACGTTCCTCTTATTCCCAAAGGCACTGGTGCCTTGTGTGACTTTCAGACCGGTTTTTGCTCTGGATATGATTCATACTTACTACAAAATGGATGGATGCCTTTGGAGGGAGTTCCAGATCAATGGGTTACTCCACATGAACAGCCCCTAAGGGAAGGGTGCTGTTGGGGAACCTTTTCTTTCATGATGCTAATTACTTCCGAAGGAACGGTGTCTTTGGGGGGAACACCAGAGCCATGTTTGAGTCAGTTGTTTTCATTGCTCTAATAGGCACAATTATTTGTTGGGGGACGTGGTTCCTTTTGGGGAATTCAGTTTTCATTGTGTGCCATTGTCTGTTTGTTCACCAGAATGGCTCTAGTTACTACACTTGGTACGATAGGGACTTCCGGATTCATTGGAATTATTTTCCTGTGGGTGGAAGAATATGCTATGAAAGAGCTAAACTTGTTCACCTATTCTAATTCTTCTGTTTATTTCCATTTAAGAGACATTCTAATGAACTAGACTAATTAGAACAATGAGGAGAACAATGAGGCTATACTTTCCCAATTATTCTTGTTATTTCAATTATTTACCTTTGGGGGGAATTCCAGACTCATGATGTTGCAAACTAAATATCCTAAATTCTCTAGTTATTCTGTTTGTTTCCTTTGGAGGGAATTCCAGGCTCATTTTTCAATTTGTTCTAGTGTTTCTATATTGGAAAGAAAAAGTTAAACAACAAAATGATATATTTCCCTAATTGTTCTAATTATTCTACTTACTTCTTTTTAAGCGGAATTCCAGGCTCAGCTTTTTCTAATTTTCCTACTTATTCAATTTTTGTTCTATTAGAATTGTTAGAACAAAAAACTAATTTTCTAATTATTCCAATTATTTCCCTTTGAAGAGAGATCCAGACTCGTATTTTTCCATTTATTCCGGTTGTTTTAATATTCTAAGTAATCCATCAATTAGAAGACGTGGGGAAACTAGAAAAATAAAAAAGGAGTATTTTATTAATTATTCTACTAGCTATTTCCCATTGGAGGAAAATTCCAGGCTCATACTTTTCTATTCATCCTCACAGTTCTAATAATTCTAATGTTTTCTGTTGCACAGGTCACCTTTGCTTATCTGCAACGAAAGTGAAAGCGCTACAACTTAGTTTGACTTGGGAAATCCGCAGCCATGGTACATCTTTTCTGGGAGTTCTACAACCCCCTTACAATGGTTATTTCCCGAATGCGTAGCAGAAGGGTTCCCGTTTAGAGGTCGGGGGCCTGGGGGTTAGGACGTGACCAGAAGTCGTTGATTTACGTCCTCAAGCGTCCGCAAACGTCCGTATGAGTTCGCGAGTGTCGCGCTTGCAGCTCCAGTGGGGAAAGCAAAAAACGTGCCATTTAGATGACTTGAAGCGTGCTATGTTTCGCGACAATGTGCGGGAATCGCAGCTCTTAGCATGTCAGACGTAGTTTTGCCGCGCAGGCGCAGTGTTTTGGAAGGTTGCGTGTTCTCGTTGCCGTGCCAGTGGGACTTGCGATCCAGGGGTGGTTGTTTTGCGGAGTCCTGCTTGGCAGGCGCGTGCAAGTGTTTGCGCGAGTGTCATTTTTGTTGGCCCTGTCATACAATCGGCTCAGTTTGGATGATTTTGAGTTTGTGGCAAGCTTGCTTTGCGTGACAGGCGCAGCACTTTCGAGCGTTTTAGTTGAATTTCGTGGCAGTTGGCGCCTGGGTGTAGATTTCGTGGCAGGCGCGTCACTTTGACTCAGCGAGATCGCTCTCGCTGCGCGGTGCACATTTTGAGAACGCGAAGCGAACCCTCTGGGTCGAATCGCTCTCGCTGTGGCGCGGTGCACATTTTGAGAAGGCAAAGCAAACCCTCTGCGCACTTTGGGTGGGTCAAATCGCTCTCGCTGTGGCGTGGCGCGCGCGTTTTGAGCATGCGAAGTGAACCCTCTGCGCACTTTGGGTGCGTCGTGGCGCGGTGCACATGTTGAGCGCGCAAAGTGAACCGTCTGCGCACTTTGGGTGGGTCGAATCGCTCTCGGTGGCGCGGTGCGCATTTGGAGACAGAAGTGTCGTTCAGAAGTGTCGATCACAAGTGTCCACTAGAAGTGTCGTTCAGAAGTGTCGATTAGAAGTGTCGTTCAGAAGTGTCGATCAAAAGTGTCGCTCAGAAGTATCGGTCGGAAGTGTCGGCAGAAGTGTTGCTCGGAAGCGTCGGTCAGAACTGTTGCTCAGAAGTGTCGATCAGAAGTGTCGAAGAAGTGTTCCTCAGAAGTGTTGCTCAGACGTGTCCGAAATGTTGTCAGAAGTGTTGCTCAGAACTCAACACCGACCCTTATTTGCCGGGCAACCCTGAATCAGCAAATAGACGCTGCTTGTTTCGCTGTTTGCCTCCACTCGCATCTGGCTTGTTCTCGTGGACGGCAGCGACAAGGCAGCCTCGATCTTGCAGGGTTTACCAAAAGTGTCGCTCAAAAGCGTCGCTTACATGTGTGTGTGTGTGTTTGCTCAGAAGTGTTGCTCGGAAGTGCTGATCAGAAGCATCGGTCAGAAGTGTTGCTCAGAACTGTCGATCAGAGGTGTCGGTCAAAGCTGTCGGTCAGCAGTGTCGAATCAGCAGTGTTGCTCTGAAGTGTGTGTCAGAAGTGTTGCCCAGAAGTGTTGCTCAGAAATGTCGATCAGAAAACTGATTTCAGCAGTATTTCTCAGAAGTGCCGCTCAGAAGTGTCGATGAGCAGTGTGGATCAGAAGTGTTGACCAGATGCTCAGAACTGTCGATCAGAAGTGTCAATCAGAAGTGCGGATCGAAAGTGTTGCTTAGAAGTGTCGATCAGAGGTGTCGCTCAGAAAAGTCGATCAAAAGTGTCGCTCAGAAGTGTCGATCAGAAGTGTTGCTCGGAAGTGTCGCGCAGAAGTGTCAGCCTGAAGTGTTGCTCAGCAGTGTCGCTCAAAAGTGTCAATTCAGCAGTGTTGCTCAGAAGTGTCGCTCAGAAGTGTCGATGGGCAATGTGGATCAGAAGTGTTGGTCAGAAGTGTCGCTCAGAAGTGTAACTCCGAAGTGTAGATCAGAAGTCTTGCTCAAAGGTGTTGCTCGGAAGCGTCGGCTGAAAATACTACTCAGAAGTGTCGCTCAGAAGTGTCGCTCGGGAGAGTCGCTCATGTCGCCGAGATTTGTGTGTAGAAATGTTGCTCGAATTGTCGCTCGGATAGCAGTGTTTCTGATTGTGTGTGGCACAGACATGTCGCTCAAAGGTGTTTTCAGAGCGTCGCTCAAGAGTGCCGCGCAGTGTTGCCCAGAAGTGTTGTTCAGAGGTGTCGCTCAGAAGTGTCGCTCAAAAGCGTCGCTTACATGTGTGTGTGTGTTTGCTCAGAAGTGTTGCTCGGAAGTGCTGGTCAGAAGCATCGGTCAGAAGTGTTGCTCAGAACTGTCGATCAGAGGTGTCGGTCAGAGGTGTTGATCAGCAGTGTCAAATCAGAAGGGTTGCTCAAAAGTGTTGCTCGGAAGTGTCGGTCGGAAGTGTTGCTCAGCAGTGTGGATCAGGAGTGTTGATCAGAAGCGTTGATCAGAAGTGTTGCTCCCTCAGAAATGTTGCGCAGAAGTGTCTCTCTGAAGTATCGAGCAGAAGTGTGGGTTAGAAGCATCGATCAGAAGTGTTGCTCAGAACTGTCGATTGTGGTGTCGGTCAGAGGTGTCGAGCAGCAGTGTCGAATCAGCAGTGTTGCTCTGAAGTGTGTGTCACAAGTGTTGCTCAAGAACTCAGAAGTGTCAGTGTGAAGTGTTGGTCAGAAGTGTCGCTCACAAGTGTCGCTCAGAAACTTGATTTGAGCAGTATTGCTCAGAAGTGCCGCTCAGAAGTGTCGATGAGCAATGTGGATCAGAAGTGTTGACCAGATGCTCAGAACTGTCGATCAGAAGTGTCAATCAGAAGTGCGGATCGAACGTGTTGCTCAGAAGTGTCGAGCAGAGGTGTCGCTCAGAAAAGTCGATCAAAAGTGTCGCTCAAAAGTGTCGACCAGAAGTGTTGCTCGGAAGTGTCGCGCAGAAGTGTCAGCCTGAAGTGTTGCTCAGCAGTGTCGCTCAAAAGTGTCAATTCAGCAGTGTTGCTCAGAAGTGTCGCTCAGAAGTGTCGATGGGCAGTGTGGATCAGAAGTGTTGGTCAGAAGTGTCGCTCAGAAGTGTAACTCCGAAGTGTAGATCAGAAGTCTTGCTCAAAGGTGCTGCTCGGAATTGTCGGCTGGAAGTGTTGCTCAGAAGTGTCGCTCAGAAGTGTTGCTCGGAGTGTTTGACAGAAATGTCGCTCAGAAGTGTTGATGAGACGTGTGGGTCGGAAGTGTTGGTCATAAGTGTCAATCAGAAGTGTGCTTCAGCAGTGTTGCTCTAACTGTCGATCAGACGTGTTAATCAGAACTGCGGATCAAAATACGTGTTGCAGAAGTGTCGAGCAGAAGTGTCGATCAGAAGTGTTGCTCAGAAAAGTCGATGAGAAAAAGTGTCGCTCAGAAGTGGTGATCGGGTGCTCAAAAGTGTCGCTCAGAAGTGTCAATCAGAAGTGTGGGTGTTGCTCAGAAGTGTTGATGAGAAGCGTTCCTCAAAAGTGTCGATCAGAAGTGTCGATCAGAAGTGTTGCTCAAAAGCGTCGCTCAGAAGTGTCAATTCAGCAGTGTTGCTCCGAAGTGTCGTTCAGAAGTGTCGATGAGCAGTCTGGATCAGAAGTGTTGCTGAGAACTGTCGGTGAGAAGTGGATCAGAAGTGTTGGTCAGAAGTGTGGTTCAGCAGTGTTGCTCAAACTGTCGATCAGAAGTGTCAATCAGAACTGCGGATCAAAATACGTGTTGCAGGAGTGTCGATCAGAAGTGTTGCCCAGAAAAGTCGATCAGAAAAAGTGTCGCTCAGAAGTTTTGCTCAGAAGTGTCGATCAGAAAAAGTGTGGTTCAGAAGTGTTGATCAGGTGTTGCTCAAAAGTGTCGCTCAGAAGTGTCAATCAGAAGTGTTGCTCAGAAAAGTCGTTCAGAAAAAGTGTCGCTCAGAAGCGTTGCTCATAAGTGTCGCTCAGAAAAGTGTGGCTCAGATGTGTTGGTCCGGTGTCACTCAAAAGTGTCGCTCAGAAGTGTCAATCAGAAGTGTTGCTCAAGAAATCGATCCGAAAAAGTGTGGCTCAGAAGTGTTGCTCACACGTGTCGGTCAGAACAAGTGCGGTTCAGAAGTGTTGATCAGGAGTCGCTCAAAAGTGTCGCTCAGAAGTGTCAATCAGACGTTGTGGTCAGACATGTCGCTCAGAAGTCTAGTGCGCGCTGGAAAGTCGTAACTTTGTAGCGCAAGTCTAGCGCACGAAGTACAGATTTCCAGCTCTAGCTGGGAAATCGCAACTTAGTAGCACAAGTGTAGCGTGCGAAGTACAGGTTTCTGGAAAATCATAACTTTGAAGCGCAAGTCTAGTGCACGAAGTACAGGATTCCAGCTCCAGCTTGAAAATCGCAACTTTGTAGACCAGTCTATCGCGCGGAGTACAGGCTTCCAGCTCCAGCTGGAAAATCGCGACTTTGTAGTACAAACTCGTACGCGAAGCACAGGTGCGCGAAGTCGAGCTCTAGCTGTAAATCACAACCTTGTAGCACAAGCCTAGCACGCGAAGTACCGGTTTCCAGCTCCAGCTGGAAAATATCGACTTTGTTGTACAAGTCTAGTACGCGAAGTACAGGTTTCTAGCTCTAGCTTGAAAATCGCAACTTTGTAGACCAGTCTACCGCGCGAAGTACAGGCTTCCAGCTCCAGCTGGAACATCGCGACTTTGTAGTACAAACTCGTACGCGAAGCACAGGTGCGCGAAGTCGAGCTCTAGCTGGAAATCACAACCTTGTAGCACAAGCCTAGCACACGAAGTACAGGTTTCCAGCTCTAGCTGGAAAATCGTATCTTTGACAAGTCGATACGCGAAGTACCGGTTTCCAGCTCCAGCCGGAAAATGTCGACTTTGTTGTACAAGTCTAGTACGCGAAGTACAGGTTTCTAGCATTTTCTAGCTCTAGCTGGAAAATCGCGACTTTGTAGTACAAGTCTAGTACGCAAAGTACAGGGTTCTAGCTCTAGCTCGAAAATTGCGACTTTGTAGTACAAGTCTAGTACGCGAAGTACAGGTGTCCAGCTCCAGCTGGTAAATTGCGACTCTGCTGTACCAGCTCTACCTGGAGAATCGCAACTACATGCTCCACTTGTTGCTACAAAGCACACTAGACTTGCGTCCAGCTAGAGCTGAAAACCTATACTTTGCGTACTAGACTTGTGCTACAAAGTTGCGAGTTCCGAGCTGGAGCTCAAGACCTGTACTTGCGCTTCAAAGTTGCGATCTTCCAGCCAAAGCTGGAAACTTGTACTTCACGTACTATTCTTGCACTACAAAGTTGTGACTTTCCAGCTAGTGCTGGCAACCTGCGCACTTCGCGCGCCAGACTTGTACTTCAAAAAGCTGAAAAACATAGTTTGCGCAGTAGGCTTGATTGCGAGCCCCATTGGCTTATACCGAAACACGTTCTCTCTAATTATTTTCTTGGGCTTGCGCAAAGTGATGCGCATTCGGGTTCGCGGGCTCTGTCTTGTTCTGCAAGACACGTGTCAAACATGGAAAGGCACCCTTTTTACCTTTTACATCAGTGAGGTGCATCAGATGAGCGCACCGGAAGGCGATACGGCACGCATTTGTTTGCGTCGCTGATATCTGTGGGATTTCACAACACCAGTTGCGTCAACGGCAAGGAGGCGGACAACATCACGGAGTGGCACATCGAGAAGACTCCATTACTGCAGAGGAATACAACAGTTTGAATGGTGATGAGACTGGACTGCAGGCCAACATGAGGAGGCCATTTTGCGAGTACATGATCCACAACACTGCATTTCATGCTCTCACAACTTTGACCTACCTCTGCGCCAACACAATGTCCTCGACATCTTCATGGACCAACGGTTTGGCTTGGGACTACAACGCCATGGTCAGATACAACATTTGCTTGAAACAGCAGCTGTTTCACACCTGCTTTTTGACACCACGATCCACAAGGAAGTTGCACAGCTTGGTACACATCTTTTGTACAGTGGCAACATCCATTTTCAACACTTCAGGAGAATGTATACAACATTATCCTGGGGAGGCGCGCATGCTTTCTCTAGCAGTACAGTTGGGCTGCATCCGCTGCCCATACATCCCAAGACCCTGAGCCTATGCACAGACCTGCCTTAGGACAGCTACAGTAGACAGTACATCATTGCCCAAAGGAAAACAACTGCGCTTCACTTCATACACACGTTCATCACATCAGGTAAATAGGTATACAGTTGCTCCAAGTTCAACATTTATTCGTATGCACTTCGCTCTGGATTCGACTTAGAATCTTTTCCATCTGTGTCTTCGTTCAGGGAAAGGCTGCCCTCCCGCCACAAAGAAACTGAGGAAAGCCTGGAGGCTTCCCTGCAACAAATTCTCGAGCGCCACCTTCTTGGCGGATCCCGACTGGTGAGAATCTGAGAAAGCATGCGTCATGTTGAAATGTGACCGAAATCCAGTTTCAAAACACAAGTGAGCAGGTTTAAGTGGAACTCTCTGCGCCTTTCACCATGTCAGGCGACTGCCGGTTCTTTGAACAAGCGTGATCTTGGATGAAATGGTCGCAAGTGCTAAGCTATCTGCTGCCGCCAAGACCAGTAGCAAGACGCAAATTCCAACAGCAAGGGTGAAACCGTTCTATGCACGGGATTACCTCTATAAGAGACCATGCTCTCGTGATATCTTGCACTGCTCGAGCGGCACGCATCTCCGTGCGCGGAGAGCACGGGAAACAACCAGACGCCTGAACAGATGAAACCAGTACCAACTGTCGACAATAGTCTTGCAACCTCGATCCAAGGAAGGGGGTCGGCGGCGCTGGGCGGCAGCCCTTCGAACGGCTGTGTCAGATTACCCCCTTGGTCCTTTGGAGCAAGGCTCTAGAGCGAAGCTCTATGGGGCTGCCGCAACGTGCCGCCGACCCTGTGCGTGCCGAGGATGCGTGAAAAGGAAGGTGATGAGCATCACCTGCATCATCTGCTTCTGGCAGGTGCGTTTTTGGGCTTGTTTTTGGGTCTGCAGCCTTGGGCTCGCAAGTCTGCGGTCTTGCCCCGGTGATGCCGGGGATGTTGCTGGGAGCTGCCTTCCACATGGCGTCCTGCTGCAGCCTTGAAACACTGGAAAAACACATGAAAATGCAAGCTTGTGCTGCAAAGAACCGAGGAAAACGTTTGGTTTTGACATGCGTTTTGCGTGGCAACTGGCCAAGCGTGCGTGCGTGTGCGCGCAGGCGCGCGGGCCTGCGCGCGTGCTTGCGTGCGTGCGTGCGTGGGTGGGTGGGTGGGTGGGTGGGTGGTTGGGTGGGTGGGCGGGCGTGACGTGGGGTGGGTGAGCGCGTGTGTGGGTATGTACGGTATGTGTGTTGCGCGTGAGTCTGGTGCGTGTGTGTGTGTGTGCCTGTGTGCGGGTGCGTGCGTGGGTGGGTGTGCGTGCGTGAGCGCGCGTGCGTGCCCGCGTGTGCGCTTGTGCGCGCGTGCCTGCGTGCTTGCGGTGAAGGGGACATGGCGAAATGACGGGAAATGGATAGAAAATAGATGGGAAATGTGGAAGATTGATGGAAAACTGAGGGAAGATGTTTGGAAAATGGATGTGTGTATGTGTGCAAGTAAGGAAATGTAGGTATGTTTATGTTGTTCTTGTTGTCGCTGCTGCCTGCTTTGCCATCCTTGCAAGAGCTGTGAGGTTGAGCCTCGCGATGCTGCCGCGGCCGGTTGTGCGCTAGCAACGTAATCCGGGCGCCGGGCAGGCGAGCCCGTGCTTTCCCCGGAGGCCTTTGGTTTTTCTCAAACCAAAGGTTTATGAGGGCCGCGCGCCGACCCACCCCCGGTTCACCCCCGGTTCACTCCGTGTCGAAACCTCGCTGCCAGGGGGAAAGCGTGTTCGGGCGCATTTTTTAAAAAGGAAAATTAGCATAGCCGCGATGTCCGCATCCATGGTGGACATTGATGCGGATAATGCCGGTGATGCGCCCCTAAGTCGGGCCAATTTGGCCGAACACGTGGAAAAACAGTGTTTTTGAAGGTTTTGGGCGGGTGCAAACGTGGAAAATATGGAAGCCTGCTTGGCAGGCAGGCCTCAACGGTCCCGGCCAAACTTGATGGCAGGATTTTCGGTGAACCCAACAAAAACACTGTTTTCGATAGTTTTGTCTGGATTCTAGGCCGGGCGCACACGTGGAAAATGTGGAAACCTGCTTAGCAGGCAGGGCGCAACTCTCCCCGGCCCAGCCCGATTCCTGGCAGGGTTTTCGGTGCAAGGTTGGGATGGGTCTAGAATTGGTTTAGGGTTGGATTGGGCCTTCCCTGTTGTGGCTGGGGTTGTGGGTTGGTTTAGGATGGGTTGGTTGGTTGGTTTTAGGGAATAATTGTTGGGGCTGGTTTTCGCGTGAACTTCCCCCCCTCCCGGGGGTTGCAAATAGCCCCCAAATATGTACCCCCGCAGGTCCAGAATGTGGATCGATGAAGGATAAATATTGCACCGAAGAGGTAGATGACCAATATGTAAGAAGCAGTGTTCGGTTTACTTGCAAGCCAAACACGATCAATACCACAACTCAGCAAGTGTGGAGCACGTGTTTCCTCGCAATTGGAAAGTGCTATTAACCAGGCTTGAGCCAAAGATGGCAGCCGGGGTTGCTCATGAGTGGAATATTGTGCACCAAGCACAGAACAAACAAGAAACAACACAGACACAAATTTCTTTCCAGTCATGGCATCGCCGGTTCCCGCCATTCAGCGGTTTTATCACTCGGCTTTGCAAAGCCTTGGTTGCACGGAGTGGTGTAGTGGTAGCACCCTGGTTAAAAAGAATAGAACCCCAATGAAACAATTGGAGATTCCGACATCTTTGTGGGTTGCCTGCGCGATATTTACACAGCATCTTCCGGAGGCGTTGCAGTTATCGACGCGGATTGAAACTTGAACGGGCAGTTCCTAAAACCAGGGTGCACAAACTCGGAATGCCCGAAGCGGGACAAAATGCACTCAGGAATGGAAAGGCCGCAGGATTGATTCCGCACATCATTGAGTAACGTGTGCGCTACATAAAGGGCGCATCTTGCCAATATGATGGCAACTCTTGGTTCTTGGTAGACCAAGAGAACCAATAGCTGGACTAGCGTCGCGCTGCCGTTTTCGTAGGACCGCTTCCCTGGAGACAGTCTGGCTCCCGGACGTAACGTCGATGTTTACTAGCGATGGATGATGCCAGTCTGAATCATCACTGCCCAGGAGAAGAGTCTCTCCTGAAGTAAGACGTTAGTCCGGAAATGCAACAATCCTAGACATGCGTATGAACGTGTTTTAGGGGGTCGTGTGCCACGGGGGGAAATGGCCGTGAAACCGCCCAATGGTCGTGAAAGCGGTGTCAGGCCAGACATGGCCGTGAAAAACAGTGAAATTTCGTGAAATGACCGTGAAATCCCCGCAAAAGGCCGTGAAATTTCGTGAAATTTTGTGAAACGCGCAAATGGCCGTGAAAACCCCGAATGGCCGCGAAATCCTTTTTTCAAGGTCGAGAGACAAATGACCGCCTAAAACGTGATCAAATGCATGTCCAGGATTGTGCGTGGGGGTCGGGAAGCCGTTCCCGGAGTTGGTACATCTTCGGAGCCTCGGGCGGTGGAGCGCATGGGCTGCAAGACAGTCTTGGACAACATAGAACTTCGAGAATGGTCCTGCATTTATATTTCAGACCTGCATCAAGAACGGATCTTCTAGATGCTGCACTCTCGGCCAAATTCAGAAGTCGTTTCAAAGGATCTCCTTGTTTGGTGTTGAAGACTTCTGCGATTCCTTCCGTGACAATGTTCAGCGCAGAAACTTTTGGATGTGGAAACAACATTCGTCTGTTGAGTTTGTTGCAAGCGGAATTGCGTCGCCTGCGACGATGTCGACCATGAATTTCATACCCCGGTTCACGGATCTCATCAGCTTGCCAACGGTCAGAAACGGAAGTCCGGATCTGTGCCTAGTAACCTGCGCGCACTTAGAGCAACACGCAACGATTACAATCACACACAATGGCTCGACGAAATGTTTTCGGGAAAGAGTATGAATGGACCCGACATGATGTGCGAACACTGCCTTCAAGATCCAGATTGAGCAAGCGCAGCGCAAGCTGCAACGCTTCTATCGCATAGATTTGTCCGAAGAAGCCCGCAAGAGCAATTTTTTCAAGGGGGCATCATCAACCATGTTTAAAGCCCTTCCATTTTGAGAGGAACCGTTCCATTTTTGAGAAGAAACATACAACACATACATTTTTAGAGGGGACCTATCCGTTCTAACCATCCAGAAGAAACGCGTCAGTTCCGAAAGAAAGCCCACGCTTTTTGGGAGAAGACCTCGAATACATTGCACCGATTTTGAAGGGACACCCACCAGTTTTGAGGAACCCCACCTACGTTGAGAGGAAGCCGTTCTATTTTGAGAGGAAAGCGCATACATTTTCAGAAGAACCGATCCGTTTTGAGAGGAAACCCATCTAGTTTGACTGGATACGTATACATGTTGAGAGCGACCCGAGCAATTTTGAAGGAACGCCCATCCGATAGCCCGCCCATTCCAAGAGTGGTTTTTGAAAGGAAACCTCCACAATTTGCATTGATTTTGAGAGGAACCCCATCCATGTTGAAAGGAAGCCCGACAATGCTTAAGAGGACGCACTTTTAGCGGCCCATACCTGTTCGAAGAAAATCAACCCATTTTAAGAGGAACACGCGCACCCGCTTTGAGTCCTGCCCAGTTTGAGAGAGAGCATGCGCATTTTGAGGCCGTCCATGTTCAGTTAAAAACAGCTGCGTGGAGGCAACCGTTTTTTGAGAGGAAACTGATTCATGTGGAGAGGACACCCGCCAATGCGAGGAACCCCATCCATGTCAAGAGGAAGCCACGAGGAAACGCAACTCTTGATAGGTAACCCCAGTGGAAGCTGATACATTTCGATCGGCAACCCATCCACGAGGAGATGCACATATATTCGAAAACGCCCCATCAACTTGTGTCATTAACCTGAACCCATGTTGCTAGCCAACCCATCCTTTTGAGAGGGAGACACATGCATGTTTGCGGGAGATTATCAATGTTGACAGAGCACCAGTCCATTTTGAGAGGGAACCAAGCACACACCTTTTGACAGGGACTCAACCGGTTTTGACAGGAAACACATCGATTTAAGGATGACTTTCATTCATAGTTGCGAATGAGCATGCGTGTTTATATATATATGTATATATATTTACACGTAGACATGTATGTGTATAGAGACATGTTTATGTTTACTTTTACATTTATAGATATATACATACACCTCCCCCCAGATGTCGACCTTCTTTGTTGGTTTTCAGTCGCGTCTGACTCTGCAAAAGGGAAAAGACTCTCTAACTATTGTATTAACTAATTACACTACTTAGAATACTAATAAAATATCGCATTATTTTCCAATCATTGCTTTTTTTCATTTTTTAATTAGATCAAAAGAGAAAATTAGAATAGTTACAAAAATATGAGTCTGGAATTTCTTCCAAAGTGAAATAACTAGAATAAACAGAAAATTATGGCACCATTTTTCTAATTTTCTACTTGCTTGAATTAGCTCGAATAATGTAAATAATTAAAACAATTTGGAAAATATGAGAGCCTTTGCGTAGATTCTGCGTGTTGCAGCGCTCTTGCGGCGGCGCCGTGCGAATTCGTCTTGCTCTCGGCGAACCCTCTGCAGAGATCCGGCGCGTCGAAGCGCTCTCGCTGTGGCGCCGTGCGAATTTGTCTTGAGCTCAGCAAACCCTCTGCAGAGATTGCGCCTGTTTTTGAAAAATAGCCTCATTGTTTCTAACTGTTTTAATGTTCTTGCTCTTCTAATTTCTTAGAATAATTAGAGTGTTTAAAAATATGAGTCTGGACTCCCCACAAAGGGAAACCATTAGAATAATTATGGAAATATAGCCCCATTGCGTTTTAATTGGCGTAGCTTTTTCTATCCTAAAAAGTAGAATAATTGGAATATATAGAAAATATGAGTCTGGAATCCTTACCAAAGGGAAATAATTAAACTAGAATAATTCAAATACTTAGAGAATATAGCCAGTTTGCTCTACTTTTCAATTTTTGTTTCATCGTTATTTTTAATTATAACAATCAGAGTAAGCAGAGTAATGAGAATAATTAGAAAAGTATAAGTCCGGAAATCTCTCCAAAGGGAAAAAATAACAATAGTTCTAGCAGTTTTGCATTTTCCTAATTGTTAGAAATTTCTCATTCTTCTCATGAATTTCAAATAGTTAGAACAATTAGAATAATTAGAAAAATAAGCGTCTGGAATTCGCCCCCAAAGGGAATAGTTTTGAATAGTTTGAACAATTAAAAAGATATAGCGCAGAATCTTTGTTTGCCTCATTATCCTAACTTTTTTGATTTTTCCTGGGCCTGCGGCCTCTAGCCGGCTACGCCTCTTTGAAGTTATGCCATGTCATGTCATGTTTATGTATGAGAAATCTATCCTGTGCCATGATATGGCTGGTTAGGTTATGCGTGTTGCCCGCCCCAGCCCTAGATGATGCCGGGGATGCCAGCTTTCTGGGCCCCAGCCGGGAGCAGCGCGCAAGCCAGCCTGGAAACACAAACGCAACAAAACACCATAAATAGCAGCGTTTTGTGGCTGGGGTCGCGCGCGCCCGCCAAAAGGCCCGAAAACCAAAGGGAAAAAGCAAGGACCGCGCAGCGCGCGAGCCAGCCACAGCAAAAGCAGAACAACAGCCCACCGCTCAGCGCAGCAGTTTTTGACGGTATTTATAGAGCGAGGGCCCAGCATCGCCGGCATGCCTGGCAGCGCTTCGCGCCAAAATGCGCGAAAATGAGCCTCGCTTATATCCCTCCGACACCTAAAAAACAGTGCTTCATGGGTTGAAAGGCTTTTTGGAAGGAAGTCTTGATGATGCAGACAGACCAAGCCCCGCTGAAGCATCACCCAGGCCCAACCCCAGACCCTGACGACGCAAGCCACATGGCCTGAACTCTGCATACACGCGATGTTTCGCAAGGGCTTCACAAAGGCAAGCAAAACCGCAAGCCCGAGCTGGTGACGCAGAGGTGCCGGAGTTAGGCAACGCATCACGACCAAGTGACGAGGGTCGGCGGCAAGCTAGCAGGCTAATTGCCTAGCGGCGACATGCTACCCCATGAGGCGTAGCCAGATTTAGAGGGCTGACGAGCGGGCCAGCAGGCAACAAAGGAACAACAAAGACAAGGATGGAAGGAGGGAGGGGAAGGAAGGAGGGTAGGAGACAGGGGGCTGGGTAGATGGATAGCCCAACAGCCCCAACATGGCCCCAAGATGGCCCAACATAGCACCAAGATGCCCCAAGCGGCCCAACATAGCCCAAGGCCATTTGGCAAGAGACCGGTGAAGCCGACTTCCACATCTTCTGCGTTCGCGCCCACCAAAAAGCATGGGAAAACGCAGGGTCTGCCAGCAAGTTGGAAGCACCTTCCAGAAAGCCACTAAAATCATGAATGCGCCACGTGTTTTCATGATTTTCGCAACAACGCGTCCTTGAATCCATACAAAGCCATCAAAAACATGTTTTTTTCTATTTGTTCACCACCACACGACTCGGGGGTTAGGGACGCTCAGAGTGTGAGGATTCATGTTGCACCCACCCCCACCCTGCCCCAGCAGCATGCGCCTCCGTCCTGGTCAGCCTAGCACTCAGCGACAGTAGAAACTCACAGGCCCTGAGCTGACAACATAATGTGGGTCGGTTGATGCTTTCTAGATTTGAGCTGGACATGAACTGGATCAGCCCATGAGTGAACTTCTGACAACTCACTCTGAAAGGGGCCTTCATAGGTATGGTTCCTCACTCTCTTTTTGCGGTCACTACAACACGCCCAGGCAGAACAAATTCAAATAAAACGAAGGGCAGAATGCTCGGGCCCCAGAATGCCATTACACTATATACTTGAAGAAGGCCCTCTTTCTGAGTTTATGCCACATGCATGGCGCCAACCGATTTGCAACTTTGATTTGTTCTCACGTGAAAAAAACGCGGGCCGATCAAGCATGTCCTTTTTGGAATCTACGATCATGAGCTGAAGAAAAGGAATCTTTCTTCCATCCAAGTCTGCCAAAAGTCCTGGAGCAATCCAAGAGTGCGCACACTTTGCTTAGCGGAAGAGCCACGTACAAGGCGCTGTTTCGTTTCCATCCAGTATTTAGCTCCAGCAAGTCGTCTGGCGCGCGAGGTTCAACCCATGGCAGTGATATAATCTTGTGATAGAATTTGTACAGGCAATGGTACCACATCCAACAAAATTGCAGGACTTGACTTTGCACAGCCTTAGGTAGGGTGGGTCATCTCATGAAGTGGGTGTCACAAGCTACATGTCATCCTGGCAAAGAAGCGTAGTCAGCAATTGCCAAATCGGAACTGTTAGACCCTCGGTGAAGTACAGCTTGGGAGCCCGGCGTACTGATCATCATCCTGTCAGATGCATGTGGAGGGCTGGCGCTGCAAACAACACAACAGTTGGGACAACGTCAACAACCTGTGTCTAAAGTATAATTCTGTCTCAAGCGCACGTTCAAAGCGCAGGCTGAGGACTGTCAAATTCTCATGTCAGAGCCTAAGGACTGTCAAACTCTTGCCCAGTTGCCAGCCTGGCCCCAAGCAGCAGAAATTGATAGTTAATAAATCCAGGATGATAGCTGTGGCAACGGCGGCCCATTCCCGAGACTTGCCAATCAGCAAGACCTCAGTGGGAAGCTCTCGAAACCAAATACAGCTTGAAACACACCTTCGCCCCGGAAAGGTACACCGCTGAAACCAGGGTTCCCCCGGCCCGACCACTTCCCCGGAGGGTCTCCTGCTCGACCTGGCAAAGTCTCGCGCTTCACTCAAAGACGCCCACGCACGCCCTTTCCAGCGATGAAACTGGACAACGCCCTGAATGCAAAGCCCTGTTGGTAGAAAAGCCGGTTCAAATCAAACGCAGCACGCCATCAAGAAAACAAGCCGCCCTCTCTCAATCCCAAAACAAAACCGACTCCTCACGCCGTACATGAAGAGCTTTTGAGGGGCTCGTTCTAGTCTTCTCGGAACTCCGTTTAGTTGTTGCTGAACACAAAATGCAAAGTAACCAAGCTAGGAAGAAACCGTCCCTTGCATTGAGAAGCACAAACAGGCCGGATTCTAAAGACACAGCCATGCCGACTGCTGGTTGCTTGCCACTTCCCCGACGCGTCTCTGCGGCCTGTTTCACAGGCCACTCCAGAAATGGACAGAAATGGGCTTCGAGCTGGGATGTTCTATGCCGGGACTGCAATCATCACTTGCGCACCTGCGCACCCGACAGATTTCCATTATGCAGCTAGATGTCCAATCACTCATGCACCTATGCCCAAACACCCGGCCCAGACCCCCTGAAAAGAATTACGCTTGGGTTGGGATGAAATTGTTTGCCAAGTCCATGCGTGTGCGAATGACATATGGTGCTCCAGCAACTCCCATTCTTTCTATGTGCCGGGTCGTCAGCAATGCCAATCGCTTCTGCGCAATTGCCATTTAGTCTTTGGTTTCTGCGAAGCTATAAAGCCGCATCACGTCGAATAGCACATGATAATATTCCTGTAGTCGCATGCGCTGCGAGAAATATCTCGCTACTGCTCGTTCAAGAGGCAGCAACAATTCTGCACAAGCGATATATCATTGACAGGGTAAAGCCCCAAAGTAGGTGTCACGAAGCAGCGAAGGTCACGTCCTGATTGTGCCGGATTTAAGGCACTTCAACAAGAGGGCTTCCTTGACAACCATAGGGCCCTGCGTGTTGGGTAGGCCCTGCAAGAATGGGGGCCTATCGAAATGTTTGATTCTTTTCGGCTTTCCCACGGGCCCAGATTTGGACTCCAAGAAGAAATCCCTTCGAGCCTCATATTCCTCCTCTTCGAGCTGCTGCCTCAGACTGAAAGATCGCGGCCTGCAAACATAGGCTGTTGGCCGATCAGATGCATGCGGAGGCGCTCCCTCTCTGAACTTGGCCTTTGGAACACTTCAATCAAGTCTACCAAGGCTTGTTTTCTGACGAGCTGCCTAAATATGGCTCTCTCGACACCACTCCATGTATCAAATACTTTTCGCATGGAATTGCACTGATCCCGTTCCAAGGCGCGTCTTTGCGAGGTCCAGCTTGGGCACCGATGCGGGCCTGCGAAGAGAGCTGATGGCACTTTCCACCTTTCGAGCAAACAAAGTTGACGTTTAAGAGCAACATGAGAAAACAAAGACCCTGTTTGTTTGAAGGGGTCCTCATGACGCCCCGGCCTTCCTTTGTCACAAGAATGGGATGAAACCCCGCCTTGAAGGCGTTTGTTTGCATCAACTCACAGAGCTTCGTTTCAGGCAACAAACCAACAGAAGTTTGGCGAGCGAAAACCTTTTTGGCTACAAACTTGAGGACAACACGAGCCTACCTCGTGAAGCAGGCTATGCTTGACGGAATTTGTCCACCCATCAAGAAAGCTTCCGATCTGCGCTTGATCTATGGACCTTTTCCAATAGGCCAGATTTGGCACCCCAGGATACATGTTAGTCTGTCTGTGGCTGAACACAACGGGACAGGGTGGCTCGGAAAGCAGGGCTCGCCGAAAAAGAAGACGGTGCGTGAGGTTTGGAGGGCTCGCGCCAACATGTCGTGCTTGCTTGGAGTAAAAATGCTACACCTTCTCAGACAGTCCCTTCCCAAAAGCCTTCTATCTAAAAATTGAGGCGGCATGGCCCCAACGATCAAAAACATCAAAAGCGCAGAGGGCCACACCTCCGCACAATACGTCGGTCGGGTCGCTGTGGCAGTATACCTGCGCACATCTGAACTTTACCTTGGGGCTGGTGTAACGGACATCTTACCATGCAAGTCAGACACTCCTGGCTGGCTCAAGGAAGCTTTGACTTATTGACACTGAGCTTGGAAGCAACCGCGATCTGCTTTTGAACCAATGATGCGCATTGGCATCGGACCAGCACCGCGCTTGGTGTTCCGTGTTCAGCGCTTGGCGATGTGAAAGATCACCTGGCCATCTTTAAGCCCCACTCTTTGCGATCAATGGGCGCCCTTGTAACAAAAGCTTCACCTACACGTTCAATTTTGTTTCAAGGCTATCATCGGACGGCTCGGGCTTGCCATTACAAAGGGTCAAGCTGCCGGCTCCGCAGATGGAGGTGGCAAAGGCAACGGCGCAGTCCATGACATTGACATCCTGGTCCTCCGCAGGGTCGTCCGCCTGCACTCTTGGCGAATCCGAGTCTAGGTGTGAGATCAAAGCAAAAGAGCAGGCGATTGAATGCAAGATAGCCGCGTGATATCGGACGCTGCCTGGAAACACGTCAAAGCACGCTGGAGAAGGGTCTGCGGCAACAGCTTGTTAACTCACTGCAATAAATCTAACAGATCTACCAGCAAACCATGTGCTGAAATCCTCTGACAAGGATCCGTTCAGCTCGAAAATGATGAATGTCCAATTTATACAACTCAGTCACGAACTTTTACACGTTAACTCAGCCCGTGCTTTTGCCCACAGCATAGCAAAGTTGAATTCTTTACTCAGCTCACCATGTTCGTGTGATGCGTGTGGGTGCGTGCATTCGCATGCATCCGCGAGCATTCGCGTGCGGCAAAGCACATACTCGTTTATATCCACGTGTGCATCCGTGTGCGGCTGTTTGCGTCCGCCATGAAGCAAGGACACAAACAAGGCTACGTTGCCGCGTAACACCCCGGGCTCTTTGTGCGTTGTTTAGTGTAAGTTTCTTGATCCACCCGCCCTTAAGAGGGGGGGGTGAATCAGAACAGCATGACAGCAGCATGGACAATTGCAAGGTTTATGACAGCAACTGGACCGACCGGGTAAATGCCTTGCGCTGAGATTTCAAGATTCATGGTATATTGTGCTTGACAGCCGGGCGGACATTTCTGTTTTCCCTGACCGCTTTGGAAATGCAGGTACGGAGAGTTCGGGCGTGGGACAAAACATCAGGACGCTCAAGGGCATGCAATTGGCCTCTATATGCGTGCGCAAGATGGATCTTGAATTGGAGTGCGGCTCTCAGAGTGGGCCTTTGGAAGGATGATTCGGCAGGGATGGGATGGAATTTACAGAGCGGTGAAGGTCAGGAATTTTGGCTTGTACATCCGCGAGGCGCGCATGTGCCTGTGCATTACACGATAGCCTATGCATTCGTGGAAAGGTGAGTGGTGTGCAGATGGTCATCCGCATGATCAGAACAACCTTGCCAGATGAGTATTTTCAGGCCCAGCAAGGTTGGTGCATTGTGGAAAGCAGTGGGATGCTGATTTGCAGAAGGTGGGGCAGAAAGTTTGTAGATGGTACAGCGGCGGCCCCGAATAATTTTCCTTTCCGTACTACCTTGGTTTATGAAGATGGTACTTGGAATTTGATAGAGCTGTCAGCGGATATGTGCAAGCTGCGCAATCGTGAGGGGCTCTTGCTTTGCAGTGACGGCAAAGGGCAGCAAAAAGGGTCTAAGAAAGGTCCTGCAAAACGTGCAGCGGAACTTCAGGAGGAAGATCCTGAGGAACATAACCCGTTTGGGCGTCGAGGGACTTTGCAGCATGTGTAATTTGCCAAAGCATCGCATGTGTCCTGTGCTGGCCAGTTGGGCCGAGCCTGAAGACCCATCTGAATCCGGTTGGTGGCTTCCGGGGCCAGCCGGGGCGCAATCTCAATCCGCCATTTCGATAAGTACAACCTTCTGAGAGAGCGCAAGTTGCAAGAGCCGCTTTTAGCACAGCTTCAGGTGAGCAGGTGTCAATCAGCTGCAGGGTGATTTTTGACAATTCCGATAACTTGCCTTGGGGGAAACGCCAATTTGAGTTGAGGTGCCTTGTGAGCAACGTGCAGCACGATTTGCTTTCCGTAGGACAGATCTTACGCCGCTCATGGCAGAACATCATCTTGAAATGAATTCTCCGGAGTGGGAACTGCAACCGTGCGTGTGGGCAGGATGTCCGTGGCCTGAGGCATGCGTCAGCAAGCGACGTCTTGAATCTTCACGCGTGTCGAAAGAGAAAGTCACTTTTGCGCCAATGGAGGTGGACATGTTTCTTGCAGAACCCGGTGTTGTCTCCAGCGCCTCAAGCGAGGTGAGAGTTCGCACATGCGTTTCTGGAGGAAGTGTCAGATCAGCCACTCCCAGATGCGCCCACAGAGGCGCCAGCTGAGGATGAAGCAGAATTCGCTTCACACCAGCCGACTCCAGACTGAACTGGAAACACATCGGCGTCGCGGTCACCAACCTAGAGACCCGCTGCGAATCCTGCCAAGTTTCCAAATCTGTCACTCAGCATCGCCGAGACCTTGCAGTCGAAGTGCAAGCCGATTTCTTCTTCAGTGCAAGTTTCTTGCCATGCGGAGAGCAGGCGTGATCGGCACATCAAAAGAGATATGGGAAATTATTTCGAGTGTCTTGGGTTGGCGTGTGCAGATGGAGCTCAGGAATCACCTGTCCTTGTGACCACACATGCCGAGCAAGCAGTGGGCAATTTGTTCAAGCGTGTTGAAATTTAGAGAAGAATTCTTGGAAGCTGCTTGGAAGAACGCACTGTCTGCACATTTCGTGTGCCCTCCTCCGCGCTGTCCACCAACAAGACTAGCGCATTGCCAATGACTCCACAGATCTGTCCCTGACTGCCAAAGATCCGGCACATTCTTTTGTCTACCCAACTAGGCGGATTAATATCCCAGCTATCTTATGAGCCAGTCCACAAAGCAAAAGGCTCTGCTGTTGCATCTGTTGCAGCATCACACCAAGTGCTTGCAAAACACTAGCTTCTGCTCTCGCGTCATCTGGCTGTAGCTCACTGCCTGACACGTCATTTTCTGCCACCCCCATCGCTGATGCGCACTTCTCGGCCCTGAAGGCCTGGAGGCAAAGGCGTCTACTGTGATTGCGCGCTGACATCGCCAGACTAACCGCGCCTCGGCTTGACACGCGCGCAGGTCCATCCTGACTCGCAAGATCTCATCTAAAGGGTTCACGGCGCCTTCTGCCGGGTTATGCGACACATCTGATGCCTGTTCGCGGCTATCACATCTTGCCACAAACTACTTCGATCGCTTGCACGGCTCCTAAAAGGTGACCAAGTCATTTTGAAGTTTACAGCACACGCGGCTCCGCTACCGTCTGAGAACACTAAGATCGATACCGAGCATATCTGCAAAGTCAACTCACAAGAAACTATCACAAATATCTTCAAGAAACCAAGGCGATATACGCGGCAAGTTGTTGATTCACAAACGATCTGAATCTTTTACTACTTGCGCTTCATGAAAAATCCACTGTCTATACACAAGGATTACTGCAAGAAAACGCACACACACGATTGCACACGGTGGCAAACAGGGGTTCCTCACATCCAAGGGCCCATGAAAGGACCTAAGGTCTCGAAAAGGGGCCCTTGAGCCAAACACGCAATCGCAGCGAAAATGTTCTCATGCGAGCAACGAAACCATAAACATCTTCCATATGAGCATGCCGTACAAAACGTCGACATCTTGTCACTCAACTGTCTGTACATGGGCATAGACTTTCTGTGCTACAGGCTTAGGACTAGCTTTAAGACATTTAAGACTACAACCTTCTTGGTCCCCAAATTGCAGCGCGCCAGAATGGACTTGAGGCTCCTGCCCGTGAGCATCTGGAACAGGACATCTTCAAGATTAGCCAAATTCCGCGCTGATTGCTATCGCATGTTGAGCTTCTTTACTCGTTCCGTGGCATGTTGCTGCCCTTCCTGATGCGCCTCCTGCCTGACCTGGACAACCGCTTGTTGGGCTTGCGCTCGCAGGGCTTCATGCTGTTGCCTAGCTTCTGCGACAGCCTGTTCGGCAAAAGCTCAGCTGCTGCCTTGCTTGCACGGGCCTGACAAGCTGCCTGTTGAGCCAACGCTGCAACTTGGAAGCAACGTGTTGTTGTTACGTTGCTAGGCAGCCTGGGAAGCGATGTCGGATGCCCGACGCGCGTGTTGCACCACCGCGCCAGCAAGGAATGCGGCTGCAGGCATCGTAGGGGTGACTTCAACCACTTGCCGAGCTTAATCGGTGCCGAAACAACGGGCAAAATAGGTGACGGCGGTGGCCTGTATCCACTTGCGCTACTCCGGATAACGTGGAGGGAACAATATCTAAGCCAGCAAAGATCAGGGACCTGGAACGCTGTGCCTTTTGGCTCCGCACGCACGCAGCGCAAGGCTGTGGCCTCAACTGGGCACTGTGTGTGCCACGACACTATCTTACATTGAACGCTGCAGCGAAGCAGCGAAGCCTAGCAGCGCATTTGGCAGCAGATCCAGGCTTAGCCGCTAGGGCTGCGTTGTAGCGTGGCCCCGCAGGGATACCGAAATAGCAGCTTTTCATTGCGCGCGGGCACGCTTGGGGCGCAGGCTTCTCCCAGCCGCGTGCGCTTCTGTGGCAGCGAAGGACACCAGGTGAAAGCACAGCGATGACAGTGGTCCATTTGCCTGCGTAGCGGGCGCTGGAGCTGCTGTCCAATCTGCCAACACTGCGGCTTTGCTGTCTTTTGGGCAACTCGGGGGTTGAGCGGGGCAGCTAGTGACGGGTCACACTATGGCCCAATCCAGCAGAGACAGCAGCCCGTCTCATCAACAGACAAACCTCACCTGCTCAACTCAATCAAGCCAGGAGGATGCTGGTCAGCATCCTAAAGGGCAAAAACCGACAAACAACTTGAAGGAAGCAGCAAACCGCAAGAAACCTGTCAGTGACATACGGCGGCGTCACTCTATTGGAACTAGCAATCGGTCGCTGGCCAGCAGAGCTTGTCCAACTGGACATAGCAACGCCACCGCAACTGACGATTCCTCTTAGGAACGAAGAGTTGGATGCTGGACATGTTCGACAACTTGCGCGACAAGCATACCAAGAGGCAGGACAGTAAGAAGATGTCAGACGAGACCTCGCGCAACACCTGCGCCTAAGTTCCAAGCCACTCGCAAACGGCGACAGAGTTTTCATTGGAGCGAAGGCACATCCAAGATAACATCTGACCGTTCAAAAGGAGGTAAGATCGGGTGGCACAATGGTGGACCTTGTACTTAAGGTCAACATCACAAAACCCAGAAAGGATGAAACAGTGACACCGCTCAAACCTGCGAAGACGATTTCCGAAGAGCAAGACAATGCATTGATGAGCCAAGCAAAGAAGCAACCGTCATCATTAACAGGTCTTTACACGGGAGACTACGCCTGTGATTCGCAGAGCGCAAGTTGGAACTCTGCGACTAAGAGAAAGATCCATGTCCTCAAGGTGTTCGCTGGAAGCGCCTTAGCTAATTCTGCACGCTGACGGGATAAAGCTTGGCACACCAGTTGATACTTGAAATGGCCATGACTGCAAAAGGTCGACACATTATCCGGCAGCAACAGCCAGTTGTCGCTTGGCTTTCTTCGGTGTGTGGACCCTGGTCCATTAAGCAAAACATGCATGACCCAAAGCTTGCTGCAGACAAGAGAGCCAGATACTTGCCCCTGATCGATTTCGTAGCTTCGGCCGCAAGGTATCAGACTTTATCTCACTATAGAGAACCTCGAGAAATCAAATATCTGGACTTGCGCAGCTCGTGAACGATCCACTCCGCCTTCGGAGTGAGAGATCCAGACACCAAACTTAGAAGTTTGAAGCCGCCCAGTCTCACGCACAACCGGTGTGTAGGAAGCAATGAGACCAATTTTCAGAAGGTGCTCCAACTACCTTGGAAAGGAACAGCACCAGCGTCAGCCTTTAGAAGGCAATACCAAGAGTCACAGCAGCATATCCTTTTTCCTTCCGTCAGGAGATGGCACATGTTCTTCTCAGATTCCTTAAGGTGAGTTCCATTGCTAGCTTTCTTTTATGCTCATGTACATTCCTTGATATAAAACCTTCTCAAGAAGCATCCCGAACCAGGTTCCCCGAACAAAGTGTTGAAGCTACGGGCGTGTTGTCCCTAAACAATCCTTGTCCAATATTGATTCCATTCTTTGGCGCCATTGCCAGCTCGCCTTTATAAAGCCGCCCCGACAAGCAGACAAACACATGGGGTTTATGTTTTCTCGGCTTGCGCAATGTTATGTTTGAAAGCGGTCCAAAATAATCAGCTGAAGGCGCCCCCTGCAACAAAAAACAGGGCCAGAATGTGACACGAACACAAGCTGATGGTCTGGATAAATCCGCCGACCCCTTGTCCCAAGGCTGAGGCGCATGGGAAGGGTGAGTTTATCCTAGCTCTTGTAGACCCACGAATTTATTTGCCACGCCTGTTCGTTCGCAACACGCCTGTTTCTGAGACGCGTAGGATTTTGTTTGTGTGTCTTGGGGCCGGGGGCTAAGCCTTTCGCGCACACACATGCAGACATGCTGTGACATCTTTGCAACTCGGTGTTTACTAGTAGCGACCGAAGGGAGTCCTATATTCTATCAACAATGAGTTTGGTGTTTTGGACATCCAGAAGTTTGTGTCTCAATAATTCCTGCAGTTGGTGCCATTTCCATAACACTTGCTGGGATAATCAGTACTCTTTTTTGCTAAGCAATCAATTATCTTTGCCACGTCATCTGTTTCTCTGCTTGGAAGTCCTGTTTGCGGATATGAGATGTGTACTGTAGGTTTAGAACGTGATACAAGAGCTTGTGTGTTGCAACCTCAATACCTTTCTACATACCTCTCCAACCCACGCTTACTAATTCCCCCGAGGTTGCGGGATGGATTGCTGTTTTATACTAGTAGCTGCCCGCTAGGAAAAACAACAAAAACCAAAAAACAACCCCCACACAGTGAGCACACTCAACCCAGCCTCGTCAAAAAACACATTTTGGTACCCGAAAAGGCCGCAAAGAAGCTGCCAACTCGCAGGCAGGCACAAACACACAGAACAACAAACGCAGAAACAGACGGAGTGCACACACAACAAGAGTCTGACGCCAGCCATGTTGAACGGAGTCATCAAACAGCCAGCGCTCCTTGGCTGATGCCTTGCAATTACCGACTATGTTGGATACCATCATTTCGACCCTTGCAGTTACAATTCCGTTTAACACGCCCGTCAAACAGCCGTTGGCCGCGCAATGTCGGCCTATGATTAACGACCCCCCATGCCCCAATACAAGTAAGCTGGGCAGGCTGAATTTGAGGTTTCCGTTTGTTTCAGCATAGCTAGATGGAGAAGGCAGACAGCGTCCTCTCATGGGGGGTGGGACTTTGAGAGCCATGAAGTATAACAATTTGAGCCCCTGAGAATTGTGCACATGTTAGGCAGAATGAGACTCAGAAGTAGGCAGGCACGGCGGCGGCGGCGGCAGCAGCAGCAGCAGCAACAGCAACAGCAACAGCAACAGCAACAACAACAACAACAACAACAACAACAACAACAACAACAACAACAACAACCACAACTAACAACCAACAACGAACAACGAGCAACGACGACCGACAACGACAACGACAACGACAACGACAACGACAACGACAACAACAACAACAACAACAACAACAACAACAACAACAACAACCACCACAACCACCACAACCACCACAACCACCACAACCACAACCACAACCACAACCACAACCACAACCACAACAACAACAACAACAACAACAACAACAACAACAACAACGACGACGACGACAACAACAACAACAACAACCACAACCAGGGCAACCCTGTCCACGTTAACTTAGTCTTATTGTCTCTACTATATTCTGGAAACAAATACTGCAGCCCCGTCGTGTATTTTACGCCCCCCCCCCCCAGCTACAACAACAACCACTACATCACCACTGCAGCGCTGCAGTGGTGGACCATTGTCTGGGGTTTTCTTGGGAAACCCAACATGGAAACTACAATTTCCCCTTGGAAACCCAAGATGGAAACCACCATTTTAAGGGGTTCCCCCTTAAGCTTCCACCGACATGGAAACCGAGGCGGATGCCTTTGGATTTTATGGGGATGCCTTTGGAAATCCAAGGTGGGAACCGGGGCCGCCCTAATCCGCAAATGCCTTGTCCTCCAGCTGCCAGACCCATTGCACGCCAAAGCGATCGCCGCCACATTGTCCCCGTAGATCCTTTTCTGGGTGAGTTGCTCACCCAGGACTCGCAGTAGCCCATCAGCTCGGCTTCCGCCGTGGACTGTGCCACGAAAGGCTGCTTGGTTGTCTCCCAGGCCACCGGCAAGCCTGCGCGAAGTAGACCAAGATGCCTTGCACGCTCTTGTGGTCCCCCGTGCCATAGAGAACACTTCCAGCAGCCGATCATGCTGCTTGACGCTCAAGTCGTCTCTCGCCCCCCATCCAGAAGCCCTTGTTGCTCGTGGCGTTCACATACTTCAAGGCCATGCCCATGTCCACCACCTGCCTGGGAAACTTCATGCTCCGCGCCATGGTGGCTACTCCAGCCATCAAATCCGGCCTTGTCTTCGTTGCCAACCACAACAGTCCTCCTGCGATGGCCTGCGACTCCCGGATATTCACCGCGTCGGGCTCCTTTTTCGTTCTGGGGTCTTGAAGGCTGGAATCTCCACCTTACCCCGCTTCTCCACAAGCTCCTTAGCGTAGGCGCTCTGGTTCAGGTTGAATCCCTCCTCAGTACGCCAAATCTCAAAGCCGCAGAAGCGTAGTGGATCCTCCTCCGTCGGCCATTAGCGGCCACTCGATCTCAATGCGCTTCATTGCCGCGATAATCACCTCCTTCTTCGCAGCCAGCAGCACGTCGTCCACATAAAGGGAAATGAAGCCCATGTGCACCTCCAACGGATCAACGCCGTCTGCCCTCGTGCCAATGATCTTCCAGCGGCTCCTCGGTGACCCCAAACCTCATATCCCATTTGGCACCGTTCTCATCCTCCCACCCCAATCCTTAGGGCTGGTGGTGCTGGCGATATTCAGAGAGTGTGGGCTGGCACAGAAGGACGAGGTCTGGATCATCGACAAGGCGGTGTATGGCCTGACCTCCATGACCACCGTCTTCCCATCATCATGCCGAGGAGCATGAAGGAACGCCATCCTTATCTCTGTCCCCGCCATGGACCACCCGTTCAGGCCAAGATTTTGGCTAGGCTCCTGATCTGTGTCGCATCTGCCCCTGATGTGTAGGTGATTGCTCGCATAGTTACCACAGACCACGCTGCGAACCTTCCGCCGCCCATCCGGCGCCTTTCTCGCACACACCGCCTCTGAAGGCAAGAACTCCACCACGCCCTCATCTTCCTCTGAACCGGTCTCACTGCCTTCAGCTCCTCCGTCATTGCCACATACTCCTTCTTGGCAGGCCCGACCCACTTCTGCAACTCGGATCTGACCTCCTGCATTCCCACCGTCTTCGTCACCCACCACTCTTCTTCAAGGCGTTCTGTTTCCTCCACCTTCATCTGCCGCAGCTTGACCTCCAGCTCATTCTTTTCTCGCACGCCCTCTCGAACCACAACTCCTGTCCGTCATTCACACTGTCCAGGATTTCCATTCCCTCCGCCACCCAGCTCGTGATGTTACCGTGGAGCTGCTCGAGGAAGGCACAGGTGACCGCGTCCTCATCGATTTCCAAGAAGTCGCCAGCAACGCCTGCAGTCTCCCCCTCGACGCGCATCGTCGAAACCGCCTGCTTGCCACGCAACCTCTTTCGCTTGGTCGCCAGATGGTCGGCTTCCTGCTTCTCTTCCAAGTTCACCTCCTCCCCCGCGCTGATGATGACCTTCTCTGGCTCCGGGATGGCGTCCGTGGTCGGCCATCCACACAGCTCCTCACCCAATACCCACCTGAGGTGATTTCTTCACGTAGGCAACCGTGCCAAAGGGCAACAACTGCGTGACCGGGTGTCCTAGCCCTCGAAGCTGTTTCCCGCAGCATCCGCTCCGCCGCTTGACGAAAAGCCAAAGGCCATAACTCCACCTTCTCCTCCGAGGCGCACAGAATGGTGCGTGTCGCCCTTTTCAAAGCTCCCACCACCTGCTCAGCTCGGCCGTTCTCCTTGTAGCTGTCTCCCGGCACCGTTGTCTTGTAGATGCCCCTGTCCTCCGCGAACTTCCGCACCGGCGCCGAAACCAGCTCCCTCACTCTGTTTGAGTGCAGCCTCAGCACCGGCAGCCCCAGCGCCCTCAACCTAGCATATATTCGCGAACACATTCATGGCCTTCCTATCCTCCACCGGCTCCGCAAACACCAGGTTCTTGATCCTGAAGTTGGTCGCTTCCTGCAGCATCTTGGTCCATTTCTGCAGGTCGCCAACGTCCTTCTCCGCTTCCCTTGCCTCCGCTACAATCTCTTCCCCGTCCTCAATCTCCAACGGTTCCATCATCCCCTCCTCCTGTAGAAGATCCTCCTCAGCAGGAAGTTGGTGATCCTCCTCTTGAAGAAGCAAGGACCTTCCATTCGCGTCCACCGGGCACGTGTAGACCCCAACCAAGAAGTACTCCTTCTTGCCTTGCTGGTCTACCCCCCTCTTGAGCTTCGCCAAGGTATATGATTGGGCGAGTCACCCGAAGGTGTGGTCTCCCCGGCCTTGGCTCTCCACGCAGACCCTGCAGTCACGCCTCGCGGGCATGTGATCGTTGAGGAAGTGCGGTAACGAGGAAGCTCCTCCTTCTTCGCCGGTCTCGGCCTTGGCGCCGCTTCCCCAAGGTGTTGCCGCACCGCCTTCATGATCTCCACCTTCAGCCCTGGCGCCCAGCAGGCCCACGACTTGGACTGCTGAATCCTTTCCTCAAGGCTTCCAGTCCACTGTTCCTCCCCTGCCTGCACCTGCGGTGTTGTTCAAGTGATCCAGGTACGGCACGTTGTCGGCTTCCTCCTCCGACGCCCCAAGGGCTTGATCACACCTCACCAGGTGCATCTTGTACTTTCGCGCAAAGGTCCGCCACTCCTGAAACCTCCACACACTGACGCAGTCCCCGTGGCTGTCCGGCCTGTACTCCCCCGGATCCTGCGGTTGCTCCTTCACAAACATCACCTTCTGCTTGCTGGACACCTGGGCCACCACATACAGGGTGAGCATCCTCAGCCAAAGCACCGCGCCCCCATGAGCCATTTTTTCTCGTACGGGTTCAGATCCGTCTTGCCGTTGGGCTCCGCCTCCGTCCGCACTGCGTCGTCGTCCCGGACTCGTCCGACACGCCGAAACCGTCCTGCATGGTGGGCCGCCAAGCGCGAACAAGTGGCCTTCTCTACCGTTCGTCTCCTCCGCCGCACGTTGGGAAGAACTCCCTCAGTTCCTGGCTCATCGCCAACTCCGGCTGGTCCTTCAGCTGGTCAATGGGCAACTTCATCGCTGCCAAGCGCAACCTATGCTGCTCCTCCAACAGCTCCATCTCCAATCTCCAGCGCAACGCTTGCTTCCACCATCGGGCGGCTGTGGACCATTTCCACCTCCAAGTCCAAGCCCATCATGGTGAGCACACCCATCGGGACGATCAGCTCGATCTCCTCCAACGTGATCGGCGTGAGGGTGCCCTCCTTGAGCCTCATCTTCGGTGTAGTTCCGTCCGCCAGAGCCACTTGTGTCGGCGTTGCCGATTCCCACTCTTCCTTGCCCTTGCACCTCCTACCTCCTCAAGGCGTGAGTTGCACCATCCAGCAGGCCTTTGTCGATGACCCTGGTGTTCATCTGCTTGATCATCACCATGGCCTTTGCTGACACTGTCCTCAACGACCTCAAGAGTTGCGTGGCTTCCACCAACAGCTCCCCCGTGCCCCCACCCGATCCTGCACCGGTAGTAGGCACTGCTGTCGATGTAGGCCCACCCTCCATCTTCTCGAACTTTTCAACTCCACCGCTTGATCCAGCTGCTCCAGCCAAACCACTCGCTCCTTCTCCCTCCCGAGCCGTCACTCGGCTCGTGAGTCGCTGCCTTCACCGCCAGCTTGGCTGGTTGGCCCTTTCCCCCGCCCTTCTCTTGCACCCTTTTTCCCAAGCGGCATCCCTCATCAGACCCAAAGTACCTGCAGTTTGCTGTGCTCGTCTCCCTTTTCCCATGGGTCTCAACCGCCGGCTTCTCCGCTGCCGCTCCTGTTGCCAAAGCCTTCACCTTCACCTGCGTGTCCATCTCCGCCAGGAGCAGCTCCGAATAGCTCCAGATCCCTTGAACCGAAGGCATGGGATCCGGCCCCAGCATGGCAGTGCCGCTGCCAGCAAGGTGGAGTCCGGTAGCGAAGCTCCAATCTCCTGGGCCCTCATGTACCGCATAGCTTTGCAGCAGACCCAGATCCGTGAGGTTTCTGAGAATACTCCAGCACTACTACGTTCCGTTTGAATCCGGGATGGCTCGCAACAGGGTCACTCCCCTCTGTTCCGTCCGCACGAACCGCAGGCCCCGAAGTGCCTCCGGCAACGCCACCGTGATCTGCAAGCGTTCCAGCGGTGTGCTCTTCAACCAGACCTCGTAGATCGAGAGCGCTTGTCCACCACTCCGCCGCTCCTTGACATAAATCTCTCATCTTTGGTGCCGCCAACCCCAACCAGTCCCGCAAGGTGAGCGGGGAATGGTTAGGGTCCACCGGCTTGGCGTCCTCGCTCTTCTTGTTCCACTCGTCCCGCTGCGACCAGTTCCAACTCCAATCTTGATGCCACCATGCATCCATCACTCCCCGCTTCCTTCCACAGCCACAACATCTTGAGGCGGTCGTCCCTCAGGAACCCTTGTACCTCCCAGCGTCTTCTTCTCCCATCTGGCCTCGATCTGGGTCTTGGCGTACCGGTAGTTCCCGATGTTGGTTCTGCCACCGGAGGTGGTGGTGGAGGTGGTAGAAGTGCTGGTACCATCGGTGTGGCGAACTCTTCCTCCGCCAGGGTCGCAAACACTTCGGCTTCTCGCCTTTCACACTGACTTTTCCAGAAGTGTGCTGACTCCTGCCACTTCCGCGTTGCTGCCCTCAGGCCCGCGATCACCTCGAACAGGTGTTTCCGTTGCTGCTCCATCCCTCGCAGCTTCCTGCACGCAAGTTCTTCTCCATCTCCTCTCCAAGGTCCAGCTCGTCAATGTCGTCGTCCTCACCTTGCCGAGGGCGTAGGGGGGCCCACACCTTGAACTCATCCTTCCAGGCCCAAATCGAGGTCCAGTGAAGTCAGGTTTCT
Organism: Effrenium voratum; assembly: GCA_963377175.1. Classification (NCBI taxonomy): domain Eukaryota; class Dinophyceae; order Suessiales; family Symbiodiniaceae; genus Effrenium; species Effrenium voratum. Next base: position 1,527,293 of record CAUJNA010003239.1, read on the forward strand.
CCTCTCCGTCCCCGCCAACTGCTTCATCTTGCCGTCCTCGGAGACCTCGATTCCCCGTCCTCCTGCGTGCTTCCTCCCACAGACGCTGATCCCTCAGCCCATCCTCATCATCTTCTTCAGGAAGATCCACATCGCTCCAGAACTCCTCGCTAGGACCTCGGCTCCTGGCCACTTTGGGGTGCCTACGCGATCTGGCTCATGAAGCAATCCTTCACCAGGTCGCCCCTCAGAAAACCCTTTCCCTTGACCATGACCTTCCTGTCGTTCTTCCTCATTTGTGTCGGGCACCTGCGGCAGATCGCTTGGCCTACTTCGCCCTGAGCCTGGCTTCTTCCTGTGCCTTCTGGCTCCAGAAAGGGTTTGCCACCTCGACCTGGCGCAAGTCGCCTTCGAGCTCTGCGACCATCACCCCGGTCTCTTCATCCTCACTTCTCCTTCTTCTCCGCACAATTCCCGCGGAGAGGAGCCGTTCAGGTGCAAAGGGGTTGCAGGCAAGGTTTTGCAGGCAAGGTTTTTCCACTCTGCCTTGATCGTAAAAGGGGCTACCCGGAGCACAAGCAAGGCTCCAAAGGGAAGAGCGCCTAAGCGTCCACACCTCGCCTCGCCAGGCGAAGGTGGAAGATCTTCAGCAGCAGGCCAGGGTCCAGTTCAGGGTCCCCCCTAAAAAAGGTTCGCTCACCCACTTGTCTGGAAAGCAGTTGGTGGCGGATGGCATGACCAAAGCGTTGAATGGCCAGGCCTTTGAGTGGTTTAGGGAGGTACGCCGATTGTCAAGAAGATGATGCGGAAAGCGGTGAAGAAGGTTGTGGCGGGTCGAGCCGGTTGTCGCGGGCAGCATGGACATGAAGGCGAAGCTGCTGGCGGTGATTGGAGGGCTTCGGGAAGCATTCTGCCGGTGGATGAGGTCGATACGCTCATGGTGACGGGCATTATTCTCATGGTGATTGGAGCTCTGTGGGTGGTCAGGCAGGCCGTGGGCTTCATGGCGGTGGGTGTGACAAGGGTGAGAAAGGTGATGGTGGTGGAGACGCCGAAGAACGTTGTCTTGGTGGAACCAGGAGTCGAAGAACTCCGGGATCAATGGGGTAGGAGATGGGTAGCGCTCAGAGATGAAAGGAGGGGGATTGAGCGGGAGCACTATCTGTCTTCGCGGAGCGAGAGGACGACGGAGGTGGAATCGCGGGATGCGGCGCAGGGCCAAGTGCGGAGGTGAAGACGGACAAAGGCGATGGGGAGTTGCTGAGGAGGGCTTCAAGGAAGTGCAACACGAGCTAGAATCAACTCCAGCACGACCATCGGGGGCTCGGCTGGAACATGGACAAGATGCGGGCCGAGTACTTCAAGAAGAAGGGTGCTTAGATTTTGTAGAGCCGGTAAATCTCCCGGTCAGTTTAGGTGGTGCAGAACGCACCAGGGGGAGCCTGTGAGATTGACCATCCGGGTAGCCCCTTTTACGATCAAGGCAGAGTGGAAAAACCTGCCTGCAACCCCTTTGCACAAGCCTAGAATCGGTGCTGAGAAAACAGTGCAAGATGAGTTCTGCTGAAGATGCTGAGGCCAAGTCCACTTACAGGCTTGGAAGGCCAATGAAAGATTGACAGCACCCAGCCAAGCCAACATGATCGGTTGAACATACAGGATCTAACACACAATGGAGGAATACTTACCAATCACAGCCGTGTCCACTTCAAGAGAGGAAGCGCGCAAAGCGTGCCTCGAGATCTTCCACTTCTTGGCGTAGCTCGTCCAGAAAGTTCCGGATCGCCTCCCGCCAATTCTATGTGCAAAAACTTGGGTCCAGCTGCGCTTGGGGGCTGCCTTTGCCACCAGTGCGGGGTCCCCCACTGCGACTCGCCCACCGTGGCTAGGTGACAACATCCAACTAAGTGCAAACGGAAACTGCCAATTCAGGAGTTACTGATGCGGCAAAGCTCAGAAGCAGAACGCTGGACTTGCAGCACCCTGCGAGGACGATGTGGGTGAGCCAGCCAGAGTGAAACATGAGCATACATGCAGCGCTCGCCGTGGAGTTACAAACGCATTCAGAAAGCCCGGCGAACTGAACCGGAACCATCGGATCTGAACCGAGCTCAGAACGCATGAGCCGGAACATGTTACGAACAACATGAACCGAAACCGAGCCAGCATTCAAGCGTCACGAACCATCAGAACCGAACGGTTCTTCCCCTCTGACTGCCGTCTCGGCCTCGGGCGCAACACAGCAAAGAAGACTTCTTAAAGACTACCCGAGGCCGACAAGTGTAAAAATGTGTTTGGCAGCACTTGGAAAAGGTATTGCGACACCTCGAGCCTGGATTTTCTCTTCATGGAGACCCGTTTTAAATGCTTGTTTGGAGGGTTGACTGCTATAAAACATGCATTTTGCTCTCTGCAGTGCACCTCGAAGACTCACTGGAGGACTACGAGAAGACGACCGGAAGACCTCAAGCCTAGATTTTCTCTTCGTTAGCATTCGACAAATACAACATGCATTGCGGGTCGACACGTAGAAACATGCGTTGTGCGGGTCTGGAACATTTTTCTACCACTCGAAGACAGCCTTCCCGCTACCCAAAGACAATCAGAAACCATGCAACTGTGGATGCCTGATGCATTTTGCGGCACCCTGTGAGTGCATTTCAGCACCTCGAAAACTAACGGAAGAGAGCGGAAATACAAACTGAAGACCATGGAAAAACTAGGTAGCCGGCTGTCTTGCCGCCCTTTCGAATATGCAATTGGCATGTTGGACATTCCCTGCGTTTTACAGTGTGTTCTGATTTGTGTTATATTCGGGGCTTCTGGAAAAAAGTGCATGCCAAAACGAAAACCCCGCCGACATAGACCAGAGAGCCTGTGAAAGAAAACCGACGTTTCCAAATCACGAGCATGCACCAGTGAGCAAGCGACAAGCGCAGCTGATGTACAAACATCCAGAGCAAGCCATCAACGCAACATGCTCCAAGAAAACCTGTCTGCGCTGAGACCCTGCCAGCATGAGACAAGTAGGGCGTGAGAAGTCCGCCGTGAGCTCATGTATGTCGAACGTTAACATATGTGCCAGCATGTGCCCATGTAAGCCTGCAGCGCGTGGACGGGCATGTTAACCTGTGTCCCAGCATGTGCGCATGTAACCATGCAGCGCGTGGACGGGCACGCTAACATGTGCGCCAGCACGCGCGTAACCACGCAGCGCATGGTAGGAAAGACACGTTAACATATGAGCAACGGCTTGTATTTGTTACATGGCATAATGGACGGGTGTTCCTGACTCGTTTTCCAACCCCGCGCTCGGTCGCAGCCCCCTATCTCGTTTTCCATCGCCGCGCTCGTTTTATCTGGCTCAACTTTCTGTAGAGCTTGAAGAAGGGGAGCTTAAAGAAGTAAACGAGCTTTGGTTAGCTCGCCGCCTCCTTTGTCTCCCCTTTCGCTAAGCAAACTGCTGCTACGCAATTTGTTTAAAAGTAATACTTGAGAGGAGGAACTGGGCCAATACTCACTTGGACGCTGTAGGGGACTCGTTCTGAACTCGTTTTGAACTCGTTTTGGAACACGTTTTAACATGGCCCGCTTTTGGACGGCTGAAAATTGCCCAGGGGCAAATCTTGAACAAACCAGCTACGCTGCTTCTTCGCAAGCTTGCTTCACACCCTTTTGCAGATAGGCATCGTAGGGTTGGCCAGCACTTGACCCGCAAAGTCTGTGGTAAGTTGCCACGGACCCTGCGACGTAGGTCGTCTACTCTACACTACATCTTATCTAGGTTCAAAGGGCCTGTGGGCCTGATTCTGGTGATTCTGGCTCCGTCACGAACGTGCCCAGCGAACGCGCGGGGCGCGCGTGCGCGTGTGCGTGCGCGCGTGTAGGGCGAGCGTGTGCGCGCGCGGGGTGCGCAGGGCGTGCGCGCAGGGCGTGCGTGCGCGCGCACGGGGTGTGCGTGTGTGCGTGTGTGCGTGTGTGCGTGCGTGCGTGCGTGCGTGCGACCGCGGGCGCGTGCGCGCGTGTGCGCGCGTGCGTGCGTGCGTGCGTGCGTGCGTGTGCGTGCGTGCGTGCGTGCGTGCGTGTGTGCGCAGGCGGGCGGGCGGGCGTGCACGGGCGTGCGACGGGCGGGCGGGCGTAAGTGTGGGCGCTGCATGTGCGTGTGTATGCGTGTGTGTGTGTGCGCGCGTACGGGTGTGTGCGCTGTTTTTCCGAAATCAGGCCTTTTGTTCAAAACAACTTCAACTAGCCCTTATTTGCGCGCATGCTGCAGTCACATGCTTGATGTGCGCGCTGTGTGCGCGTGTGGGGTTACGCGCGCTTGGGTGTGCGCGGGGCGTGCGTGAGTGCCGTGTGCGCTCGTGTGTGTGTGTGTGTGTGTGTGTGCGTGTGTGTGCTGAGTTGTTGTCAATGTTTCAATGTTAGTTTTCCAGCCCGTCCCATTTTGCAAAAGACGCGTGACTCTGACTCATAACTTTTGCGTTAGGCAGTTAGGCATTACTTTTGCAGCTGCGTTGACATTTTTCGGGGCCCTACACTATAGCTTGCTTGACTTGAAGTGCAGGACCTCCGACCGCCTCCGATTGGCTCACGCAATTTGTCATTGAATTGAATGAACCACTTCTGCTTACATCAGTGCATCAGTAAGTAGGGTTCTAACGCATGGCATGCGTAACACACCATAGGCGTCGGCGGCCGTGGGGTGATTCTGATTGTTTGGTCGTTGCAAGGCGGGAAGGTGCGCAACTCTTTAGTCTTTGGACCAAAAACAAACATTGTAAGCTGAAAGCTGTACGCTCTCGCCGGCTCCTTTTCCTTCTATCTATCTTATCTTAGATTTGCCCAAAAGTGATTCGTATTCAGGAAAACCCTGCGCCACACAGCACAGGCGCAAGCCAACTTGTTTATGCCCATGTGGCCCATGTCGATGGCTCACATGAATCGCCTGCCGCCTTCTCGCCTGCTTGCTGCAACTGGGTTGGCAGCCACATGGCGCGCTCGTTGTTGGGCATAGCTGGCCAGATAGACGAGCTTGATGCAAAGGAGGAGGAGGGAGAAGGCATGGGCCAGGGTGAAAGCGTAGTCAAGTGATGCGGCATTTTTTCCTCACCTCTTGGCGTCTGGATGCACCACCCCGCCATTTTCTTGTCCAGGCCAGCTTCAGAGCCGGCAAAGGGGGTCTTCTTCGCAGGACACGCATGCAGCCAGAGTGGCTGCGCTTCTTGCCAGCTGTTTTTAGGGGCCGGCCTGGTTCCCCCAAAATACGGCCTTCGCTCGCAGACGCACAAAAGCCTTTCTTTTATTATTACTAGAATCGGTTTTTCTTTCAAAAGCGTCACAGAGTCGTTGGCAATTCCCGGTGGCATCGTATGACACCCGTCTGAAAGTGTCCAGCAGATATGCGTGATGATGGTCGTGTGTGTCAGTGGTATGAGTGACATGTGATGAATGATGATTATATGATATATGTTAAGTTATTTCACGATATGACTGACTTGGTACAACGATCTGATATGTGACATGTTGCATGGGAGATGATACGAGAAGGTGGCGATGTGACGATGTGCTTGGTGATGATAGTGATGATGATGTTGATGATGATGATGATGATGAATGATGGTCAATGATGATGATGATGATGATGACTATGATCATTGATGATGATGACCGTGACCAATGATGATGATGATGATGATAATGATGATGAGGACGAGGATGATGATGATGATGATGATGGATGATGATGATAGATGATGATGATGATGATGATGATGATGATGATGATGATGATGATGATGATGATGATGATGATGATGATGATGATGATGATTCATGATGGTTCATGATGGTTCATGATGATGATGATGATGATGATGATAATGATGACCATGTACCATGCTGCGGGGTGAGTGTATGTTTGCGCCGCAATCCGCCAAGGCATTTGGCCGGGAAGTACATCAATGAGCACGCTGTTCGAGAAGCAGACGTTTTGCCAAAATCACGAGGGAGCGGGTCCCACAAGCGCTGGCTCCCAAGTGCTATGTTGCGGGTTGCGCCGCTTGCTTCAGAGTGGCGGTTTGGCTTAAGCTTTCACGGTTTAGTTTGACGCAGCGTGATGCAACCTTGTCTGCCTCTTGGATTGTTGGGCTGAAGGGCGCCAGTTCCAAATGACTGACGCATGACGCAGGGCTGTTGGAAGAAGTTGCGGCTCAGGGTGCGACAGATGTGACAGATGTTATTTGGTCGTCGCAGGCGGTGGCCACCCCTCCTGAAAATGAACGTTTGCTCAGCTCGTTGAAATGATGTTGCCCTCCTGATTTTTGTAAATTCCTGAATAAGCCCAATCCAAAGTATGCTCTTGGGAGAAGACGCATGCCGCATGCGTGTAGTCCCGTAGGATTAAGTAGCAGCGAAACCTCTTGGTAGACCTTCTGAATCGTTTTAGATGCAGGGATGAGTCGATGACGTTTATGGTGGCCCCACCCCGCCTAAAAAAGAAGAAGTTGTCCCTGAACCCTGTTTCGGTGAAGTCAAATGAACAGGCCGCGTAGTTGGTGGAAGGTGTATGTTACTGTGGATACTGCAAGCACTCTTGTTTGACCGCAAGGTAGTGTCAAGTCACCAGGCCTGTGTAATATGGTTATGAACCAAATTGCCAACTACATATAGTACATGTTGCCGAACCGTGATGGTGTGGAGAAAGCTGCGGTCTGAAATTCCCAGTCTTGAAGTCGAGGCAATTTCAGCGCACCTAAAACGCAGCGCAAAAATCCGTCAAAGTCAAAATCTGTCAAAACTCCATTGAATCAAAACCTGTCAAAATCAGTCAAAATCAAAAAACATGGAGTGCAACTGGTCAGATTTTGCGTGTTTCCATGATGCAAGATGCTTGTGAGAAAGGCGCAGATGACAGAGATAATTTGGCCCCCCCAAGTCCAGTCTTGAGGGGCGCGCGACTAGGGTTTGGGGCACCCAAATGTGACGATGGTGCGACCTGCAGGTATGTGCGTGTTTCTGAGACTTGGGTTTTGCTGAAACCCTGAAACTTGAACCTTGGCACGCAATTGCCTGGCCAAGAGGAACATGACGCCTTACTTTTGTAGGGGTGTGTTTGTCTAGGCACACACGCAGCTTGTCTTGATTTTTTGGCCGTGGCGCCTTGATACGCTGTAAGCTGGTGCTTGAAACAGCGGGGTCAAGTCACTTGAGGCGCTAACTTATGTTAGCTTGCCGGTAAGGAAAAGAACCGCATCCTTCGAATGCTGAGGTTTTCCTTCTGCTCGTAAGGGGGAGTTGTGGTTCGTTGGCGAGCGTCCACTCCGCAAAAAGTCCTGAGTCCTGAGCATTTCTGCGTGTGGTGGTTGGTTAGGAATCGCAACTGCTTTTCAACTTATGAGGCCCAGACCTACTGCTACTAGGAGGACGGATTCCACCAAGAAATGGCCAGAGTTGGGGGAGTTCAGGACATCACTTAAAATTTCATTTCACGGTTCCTTTTCTTGCGAAGGCCTTGGTTGAGTCGATTAGAAGCATTTTGCAGCTGATCTAATCCAATCTATTTGTAATTTGTAATTTGTAGCTGTGTTGTTCTTCACCTTGCCGCGAATGATTCCAACGTCCAACAATTTGAGTTTTGGCCCTTCCTGCCCAGGTTTGGACACAGCTCCTTGTCAGCGACCAAACACGGGACCAACTGCAAAGCTCCGTCAGCTATGTCCTTGAATGCTCTGGCGTACTGGATGCGTGCCAGCAGCGCCTTTGTTGGCAGAGCGCCCCGCTGGCAAGGGTACTGGTAGGAGGACCTGGCCAGGCTCGCGTGACTCACCCTGTAACTTTGTGACATGACCGGAGTCAGAGTCCGAGTCAGAGTCATCATTGTCACATTCCGCTCAGCCTTTTGTGGCTTCAACCCATGGGTGGGTCATTGTCAGCGTCATTTGTCATTGCTCCATTGTGCTCAATTTTATACTTGCAAACTTTCGCTGGCTTGCTTTTCCCGGGCTAGTGTTGACTTGACTGAAAGACAGATGCTGTGACATTACTAAAGTTCGAGTCAACGAATGATATGTCAGGCAATTGAGAGCGGTTGGACAATGATGGCAACAACAAAGATCTGAGGTTCAGGCCTTCGTCTCCCACGTGTACATGTGCTACCAGCTTGTCTTCTGCCTGCGCATCTTGCGGCGTGAGTTTGCAGCGTGGCTGCAGGGATCGCCGCAGACAACGCGAGCGAGCGCACTCTTTCGAGTAGCTAGGCAAGGCAGGTTTCCTCGCCAGCCCAATCATATAAGGCGTGAGCCATGCTTGTACCATGATAGAAAACTATACACGTGTGCTGTGTAATGTTATGGATTGAACGCGTCAGTCTCGTAGTGCCTCTAATCACCACGATGGAGACCCTAGAGCAAATTCAGACGGTGTCACCCAAGGCGCAGTCTGAAGCAGCTGACCTGGCTAAGCCAGACCTTGTCTTCGGCAAGCTCCACGTGGAGTATGATGAAACAAGTCAACTTCAACGTGTTCGGCACGGGCTGGCGAGCGTGGATGCCATATTCAGCGTGTTGGCCGGGGCCCCCTAGTGTCAAAGCTTCATGCGTGACCGGTGTTGGGGAAGCTTTTCAGGTGTGCCTCGTGGAGAATAGCGCACGTTTGTCAATGGCCGTTTGTTTGTTGCTGTTTGTCGCCGTCTCTGTAGGTGCAGCGCTGCACTGTGCTTATTGCGCACGGTGTCGGCCCGGCGAGGCGCCTTGGTCTGGCGCGGTTTATTCTTTGCGATGGCGAAAAGGTGACATGATTTGATGCAATGACGAACCCTGTCTTTGCACTCATGATTCTCTCGACTCCTGGACAGTGCAAGCACAAGTTGCGAGACATTGACATTAACACTGTCACATTGACTTTTGGGGTTGCCAGCGCGGCACTGTCGCCCAATCTGCCAATTGTGGCGCCCAGGTATATTCCCATCCTGTGCTGCCCAGCGGCGCTGCGCCGCACAACAGCCGGCGCAATCTGGCAGGGGATCGTTTGCAAGCAGCCGATTCACCCATTGCGCCAGCCGGAGGCAGTTGAGTCATGAGTCACGAGTCGTTTTTAACCTCAAGTTTCAAGACCCAAGCAACAAACAAAACAATCATCGCAGTCGCATTTGCAGTTCGCATGAATCTTTTCTGTTTAGTTTAGTTGACCTCAAGCTCAATGAAACTTGTCAGACAAGCGCCGGGTTACGGGGTCGTGGGGGAAGCGGCAGCTGGATCCTGGATCATGTTCTACAGGCCACACGGTTTCAGGAGATAGGGGGCGGTGGGCGGAGACAAACACATTTCAATAAATTTTGAGAGGAATCCACACCATGGACCATGGTGCTGGAAGGCCTTCAGGGGTGACCAAGGTTGGGCGCAGGCCTTTGACGTCTTCATCATTTCATTCCTCTCAGACGGTGCCCTTGCAAACCTCAAAATCTCTCGTTGGTTATGCCGGCGGCTCCCTGGGAACACATTGCTGACGCATCACCTTTGCAACGCGCTCCTTGGCGCAGCAGGGGTTAAAATACCAGGATCCGCGGGAAACCCGCCTGTCAGCCAGCCAACCAGACCTAAATCTTAAAAACGGCTTTCGCTGCAGAAGAACTGCAGCTGCATACTGCGTGCTGCGTACGGCGTACTGTGTGTTGATGATGTGTTTTTTTTACGTATGCCGTATGTTTGCTTTGCTGCTATGTTACTATGTTCAATTTATACGTACTTTTTACTTTTTTTACTGACATGTTCATGCGAACTGCAAAAATCTACGTTCATATCTTTTAACTTTTAACTTTTAACTTTAACTTCATAACTTATAAGGTATCATTTATGTTTTCTGATACTTGTACTCTGTGCTGATTGCTCACCGAACCAAAGGCATGAGGCGCATCACTGTGTGGAAGACTTGTGGAAATCAGTGGGGATGAGCTCCATGCGCCTTGCTTGCAGCGTGACAGTACCGCACTGCTCACGACTCATTGTTCTGCTGAAAAGGCCCAGGGGTTGCCTTTCTCTTTCTTTGCAGACTCAGCCTGGCTTGCTTGCAGTTGCTTCCAACTGCTGCAAGGTACTGCGCCGCGAACGTGCTGAGCTTTGGCTCCACCTTCTACGATCTTGTGCTCCAGGTGACGCGCGTCATCAAAGCGGTGTTCAAGCGAGATTTTGTGGCCTCCCAGGCCAGAGACACCAATTATGCCAGAATGATCATGGAGCTTGCGCTGGGCCCGCTTGAGGCTGGTTCGCCTCGGCGCCAGCTGGTTGACAGATTTGCCTCTGTGTTTAACGGAGACTGGAGGCAAGGAGGGGCTGGAATGTTGGTCCACAAGTGCAGCGGGCCTGGCTGCCCCTGCCAGGGTTGCCCAAACATTGAAGCCCATGCTGCTGAACTTTTCTGCGAGCTGATCTTGAGCAGCCGCCCGTACATCCCTGCCCTGTCGCGATGGTTAAAAGTCGCGAAGACCGCGAAGTGGTTTGCGTGGTGGCCTCGGTCGCGAACATAGAGCGCAAGTCAATTCAGCTCACACGTCGCGCGTCAAGGCAGTCAAGACAGTTTGTTTGAATAAGTGATCGAATCCTTGATGTTGAGAGGACGGTAGGTGGTCCTTGTCTTTGTCTTTGTTCCAATGGCCAAGAACTGCCAACGATTGCCTTTGGCCGTCGTGACGCAAGTTGCGCTGCTCTGGCCCTTGCCAACTCTTGCCTTGCTTCCAAGGCTTGGCCTTGCCTGCCACAACCTCCTGTGCACTGCCTTCGTGGGCATGTTTTCTTCGGCAAAAAAAAACAACCTTGCCAGCCGCAGCATGAATGACTTGGTCAAAGGCTTGATGGACGACATCCAGAAGTCGTCTGAGGCAGGCGAGGCGGCCAGCCTTCAGGGTGCGTCAGCAGCAGCCTTTGTGCAGCCGGATGTGGGTGTGTCAAAGATTCAAGGCGTTCGTGCCCGGAAGAGTTGTGACTTCTTGGCCAGGCCACAAACGCTGCAGGACATTTGCGTGGCCTTGTTAGTGACACAGCCTCTGGAGAGGTACATGCACTGGCTCTTCAAGGTGCAAACTGAGAAGGCATGGCTGGCTTCCGACCCAACTTGCCGTCCAGTTGTCAACCTGGTCACACTTCAGTTCAGCCCAGCAGTGGCTGCTGTCAACACCTTGGCAAAGAGCTTGCAACAGCCGCTTGCTGAGAGCCTGAGCCTTTTCGACGGCAATTTGACAGCAATTTGGCCCCAGTTCGCAATCCCAAAGCCCCGATGTGGTGAGCAGGCAGTTGCGGTTGCTTACAGCAGTGTCAGCTGTAAGCTGTAAGTTACGCAAGCCAAAAGTCAAAACGCATTCCATGTTCCCATTTAACGCAGCGCGCAGCGCGCAGATTTGGCAACCCAATTAATTCAATATTACTAGTACTAGTAGTTACAGTACTAAATCATCACGTTTCGGAACGCTGACCTCGATTCTTATGACAGTGTTGCTTGTTGGCGCGCGCTTGGCAGTGTGCTGCGCGTGTCTGCTGTGGACGCCCGCTTGCGCTCTGGGCTGCCTGAAGGGTGCGGAGCGCGTGTGTCACTCGTGTTCCCCAAAGTCCTGCTCAATTTGTTTGAGCGCGTTGCCACGTTTTGCGATGCCCGTGCTTGCTGGCGAGCGCGCCCGCGTTGGCTCGCTGATGTGTTTGCGCTCGCCCGAGACTGCGCGCAGCGTGTTTGTTTCGGGTTGTTTCTGCGTCTGCGTGCCTGCGCGTTGTTTGTTTTGGGTTTGTGGAAGCAAGTGACAAACAACGGCAATGTGAAGCACTTCGTGTTTAAATCTTAGCTTGACGCTGACACTGACGTTGTTCTTTACAACTTGCAGCTTGCAACCAACTTGTAACTTATAGCCTAGCTTATAACGCCAGAACTTTATACCTTCCAACTTACTTATAACTTACAACTTCTCATTCTCATAGCATAAATAACTAGACCTGTGTCGCAGGTTGGCGAAGCCCTGAATGTGGGCCCTTTCTGAATTCGCGTTTGGAGAGGTTGGCTGAGCGAAGCGTGAAACTGAACTCAAGGACGCCGGCGCTGTGTGTGTAAACCATGCGCTTGGCAGGCGAGGGGACATAAAGAAGAAGGCTGATTCAAATTGTCTCGCTGCAAAACGATGTATAGGGAATTAAAATGATAACGATCGTGAGAAGTGGCCTTGACAACACTGAGAACAAAGCGAAATGATTCACAAATGATAACGTTTTGCACTGCGCCGAAAATGCCCGTTTGCTGTCACTTGTGCTGAAAAGTTGAGATGTTCGGGCTGGAGCTCCCAAAGTGTACTTCGCGTGCTACACATGTACTGAACAGCTGCGAAAGTTTATCTTGTGTACCAGGCTTGCGCTGACAACTTGCAATTTCGAGCTGGAGCTGCCAAAGTGTACTTCGTGGCTACACTTGCGTCGCTGTTTAAACACTGCAAGACGATTAAGTACCAGGAATTGAAGACGCAAACGACAGACGAACAAGTAACTCTAAAAACGGCGTTTTTTCACCCTCACTCTCTTCCTCCATCTGTCTGACACTGCAGCTGCGGCTGCCCCAGCTCTCGATCGCTTTCAGCTTGACAGGCGCTTCGCACTTTGGAGGCGCGCCTCTTTCAGAGACATTCTATGATAGGACATGTGACGCGCGCCTTGCCAGCGGAACTAGGCTATGACTTCAGTGTTTCAAGTTTCAAGTTTCTTTGTTTCCACACTGGCCCACACTGCGCAGCGGTTAAACCCTCGCTCAAACGTCGATGGACGCGGGTTTGTGTTCCACATCGTGAACCGTGATTGCGATCTTCTGAGTCACGACATGTCACGACGTTTTCGCCTTTGAGGAGCCAGTTGCGAGGCGAACGCGCGTTGTGCCTTTCCTTTTGCTTCCCTGGTCGCGTGTCAGGTATGCCAGGCAGCGGCTGGGACTCGCGCGGTATGGATGTTGACGCGGAGGCACCTTGCTTCTACATCTTCTTGCACGCGTTGCTGCAGGTTGCGACCAAGATGTGGCGCAGGCAGATCACTCCGTACTTGAGGTATCCTTGGCGGCTGGCCAAGCTGGCAGACCCGCGAATCACGGACGAGTGGCCCAGGTTGCTGGATGAATTCAGGGCCCTCCGGCCGTGCTGTTGCGACGAGGGCCTGACACTGCGCCTGCGCGATCTTGACCTTGAACGCCAGAAAGACAAAGATCTGCTTCAGGGCGTGGCCCAGATGATCAGCCACAGCAAGTGTCTCAACGCAGAAATAGAGGACAATTTCGCACGATGCCATTCGCAATCGCGAGCTGCTCGTGGCAGCCTGGCTAAGTTGTTGCTTGTTTCGCTTGCAACTTGCAACTTTGCACGCAACTTTCGATCAGTCAGTCATTATTTTCTGGCCTTCCCAACTCCGACAAAACACGGTTACGGGGCTGAGGAAAGCCAGTGGGATTGCCGGCGAACTGCAGCAAGCACATTCTGTCGGAGCTGAAGGCGGAGCACGTGAAGGGCTCACTGGCCACCAGGCAACATCAGGAATCTGCGCTGGACTGCGTTCCTTTGTTACAGCCGCCTTGCTGGTCAGATGAAACTTTGCAGAGAGAGGCGTACCTGGCCTCCAAGCAGTTGCCTCGTGTCAAGGATGAGGGAGGAGCGAGTTGTTCCATGCTGCCGTTGAGTTTGGGGTCTGCCGGGGGCGCTGCGAATCAACTGGTCGAGATCAATGCAGCCTTGGAAGCTGATGACTTCGAGGGCCCCAACATGACTTCTGTGTGTTCTGCGTGGAGGCCCCCATCAACAGAGGAGACAGCGACCCAACTGGCAATGCGACAAATTGGCCAACACGGCCCCATTTCCTCTTCACTCACAGTTCCGAAGCTGCGTGCGCGAATGTCCAAGGAGAATGGTTGGACATTCCATTTAAGCGAATTCCGGAAACAGTTTGGCCGGCAGCCTGGAGAAGCTCGAGCAAGTTTCGAAGGACGCTTGCGACAAGCCGCAAGAGCTGCATGGTGGGCCACGTTCTCAGTTGATTTCGGTCAAGCCCTTGCTTCCCATGAGCCACTTCAAATTGCAGCAGTCATAACGATGGCAACAATCAGCTTGTGGATGTTGGCTTGTTTGTTGGCTCGCGTCTCGTCTGACTCCTTGCGCATGACTTGCAATTGGTTGCCTGCGGCTGAACGGGTCGTCAGCCGAAAGTCAAGCGTCCATGTATCAAATGTTGGACGCGCGAGAAAAACAACGCTCGTCGAGTAGCAAACAACGCTCCATGGGCTTTCGCCGTTTCTGCGTTTTGAGTTATGAGTTTCGTCTCGCTGACTTTGACACATTGCATGGGGTTTCTCAAAATCGGCTCCCCTTTTTTGGACCCTCCGTGTTGGCGCCGCAAATTCTAGGTGCGGCGATATGTACGGTTGTTTGCGTGACCTGCCGCCTGAGGCTGACTCGGATCTACGGAGAGATTTTGCGGCCAAGGCGAAAGAGCGCAACAGGTCAGCGAAGAGAAGAGCTGGCAGGACGAGTGGTGAGACTAGGCAGCAACATACGGGTGCTTTGCAGCTTGGGGATGCGAACTACCCTGTCTCTCCGAGCAACCTCAGTGTCTGGTCTCAACAAAAGGCGGCTGTGAAAACAGGTAGCGGCATGTGGCAAAAGCTTCATGCTGAGTGCGCCCCTGACGGAACAATTCCAGACGAAAGCACCCGCTCCCACTGCTCTGACATTTGCGTGTCCAAGTTGGACTTTGCTGCTGCTGAGCATCTCCACAACGCTTGTCACAAGCTCAAAGGGCTGCTTCTAAACATTTGCCGGGGGATGAAGTCAATGGTTCGGGAGGCTAGCAGGCGGCTGACTGAGACAGCCCGTCACCCGCTGGTTTTGTTTCGCTGCGGCGGGAAGTCAATGGGCTGGGCGTTGACGTCCGCCACCTTCAAGCCGCTCACTTTGGACGGCGTGAGGCTGCGAGTCCCCACCCCCTTCGCTCCTCCGTGCCGTGTGATGCTGGATTTTGTTTCAGTTCCTGAAAGCGATCAACAGCTCCTGGCTTTTGCAAGTCTGAAGAAGATGGTCTACGATGTTGTCAAGATGTACGAAGATACCAGCACCGAGGAAGAATGCAAGCTCATGTGGTGCTACAACCCGGCTTACAAGCTTCGCGCAAGCGCTACATTGGCAACGCTGCACTTGGAGGAGCCGCTCTCATGGTGTGACTTCGACGAGTTGCCTGTTTTTGAGGAAGGCGATGATGGCGCCGATTCTGGTGATGATGATGCCCTCCAGGGCGAGGACGCAGATCTTTCTTCAATGATACAATCTCTGCTGGGTCAAAGCCGGACTGCGCATGCGAAGTCCAAATCCTCAAGGAGGAGCGCCTCACAAGCCGGCGCCTTGTGCGCAACCTGAGCCGGGTCCGGTCTCACTCTCCTCAGTAAACATAGCCAACTGAACTTAGCCAATCATGAGAGGGTGATTGCGTGGCATGCTGGTGCTGATACCGCACTGATCTCCATGCTTCCCGTGTTTGAGTGTTTAGCGGCAATATCATGATCAGATTCAGATATGGCATCCAGACTCAGAGCTGGAGTTGTTTTGACTTGCGGAGAGAAGCCATCAACAGAAGGGCGGGGTGCGGGGCAGAGATTGCAGACAGACTTTGCTCGAGGACATGCAGCCCAGCCGGACACAGTCAACAGCGAAGAGGAAGACTCTCGCGAGATTGAGGCAACGTGGCTTGAGGCTCGGGAGCGTCATTTGGGGCAAGCCGCAGCGTATTCGTTTGCTCCTGCTGGGGCTCCCGCCAGCTCATCGCCGGCCGCCGCTTCTGCTGCCAAACGAAAACCTGGCAGCAAGAGGAAGGCAGCGCAAGCAACTTGTCTGGCGCCTGCTAGGGTGCGTGCGGGGTGTGGGCGGTGTGGGGCGAACCCCAACAGTTTGGATTTGCAGTTTGAAGGGAACTTTGGCGCGGTTTTCAACAGCGAAACAGCCAAACACCCCAAGCGTCACCAGCAACACACCCAGCATCACCAGCAACACCCCCAGCATTGTGTTGCTGATCCCTTGCATGCGCAGCAGAAATGGCAGAAGTGCAAAGTGCCAAAAGTCGTGCAATTTGGCACTTTCAATTCAGCAACACTCCCAGCGTCACCAGCAACACCCCCAGCATCACTGCACCAGCAACACCCGCAGCATTGTGTTGGTGATCCCTAGCGACGGCAGAAGTGCAAAGTGCCAAAAGTCGTGCAATTTGGCACTTTCGTTTTGGCCTGGTGTCGCCAGCAACACTCCCAGCGCCGCCAGCAACGCCCCCAGCATCACCAACAATACCCCCCAGCGATGCATAGCAGAAACGGCAGAGGTGAATCCAGCTTGGCACTTTCAATCGGCCAGCAACATGCAACGGAAGTGGAGTGGAAAGTGCCAAAAGTTGTCCAGTTTGGCACTTTGATGATTTTGGCCCCAACATCCCAGCATGGAAAGTCGTCCAGTTTCACCTTTGGTTTTGGCCCGGCGATGTGGTTTGCTTGCTCAAAGTGCAATCGGTTTTGCGAATAATTTGTTGACCTGACTTGGGTGGCCTTGATTGATTGATCTGACCGGCTGCCAGACCAATTGGGCCAGAATTGTATAATTGTTTTTCTTCAGATACATGGTTGGGGAGGGCCTTGAGACGATTTGTCCTTTGACACATGTTTTTGTCAAGACGCCATCATATGTCATATGAAATCCGGAACCAAAGCAGTTATGCCGCCCTATGTCCCTGTACTGAGAATCCGAAATCCAGTTGGTCCGTCGCAAAATCCATGTTTTTCCCGGATAACACCAGCCCGAATAACAGTTTGCCCAGGAGCCAACGGAAGTTGGCAACGCAGCAGATGCTGCCAGCTCGACTGAGCTTCCATATTTCAAAGACGCCAAGGGCTACGTGTTCCTTCGTTCTGATTCTGGTT
Source organism: Effrenium voratum (assembly GCA_963377175.1). Lineage (NCBI taxonomy): Eukaryota > Dinophyceae > Suessiales > Symbiodiniaceae > Effrenium > Effrenium voratum. The sequence goes on from CAUJNA010003239.1 coordinate 1,544,222, forward strand.
CTTGTGAAAACAAATGCATCGGTGCCTTGGCAAGAAGAACACGCAGTCAAGAGTTCCAGGCTAGCCAATTTATACCCAAGGTGCACCAATACCTTCCGTGGAACAGTTGAGTCAATGTTTCCGACTCAGCGTCGTGAAAGCCAGTATGCAAGTGTTAGTTGTTGGCGCGCACCCTGTGCCAGGAAGGATAACCGAGCTGCGACCTGGAACAAGCCGGCACGCCGTGTCCACCAAGTGCTATCTGCACAATGACTGTCAAGTCCTCCGAACTGCAAAGGCTTTCAAGGCCAACTCAGATGACCGCATCATGATGTGGCTCTACGAGGGCAGCCGAAGATGCCCACGCAGAGTTGACGGAGCGCAGCACACAGGCATGTTTCATGTGCCCTGGCTCTGTTGGAAGTTAGTTGACACCAAGGCGATGATAGTTGTAGCAACTAGTAGTCGTTGGTAGTGCGCTAGTTTGTAATGGAAACTCATAACTCATAACTCAGAAGGTTAGAAATTGAATGTCATGTGAGGCAATGGTACTGGCGTAGACGACAAGAAGCCGAATTTGGTCACTTGGCTTACGCGTCACATGACATATTGAGTGTATGACCGGTTTTCTGAGGGCTGGGGAAAGCTAGGCTGCAGTCTTGTCAACAATTGCCAGACAATTGCTTCTCATTTTGGCGCTACGCGCGCATATGTCTGTTTGCGTGTGTGTTGCGTGACAGACCACTGAGGAAAGAGATTTGCCAGGCCTATTGGTCATGGGCACTGATGGCGGCTGACTTAACCAGTGCCAATCTTTTGCAGTGATGCAAGTTGCCGTGATGTTGCGAGTCGCGTGTTGTTGTCGTTTTCGTTGTTGATGCCGATATACTGATGATATACATGATACCTAAAATCAGTCCGTGCGCAAGCGACCAACAGCCGGCTAATTTGAACTGCTCAGTGGCTGCCCGCGAAGTGGGACAGCGCAAGCCAAAAAGAGCTAGAGGTGGTGTTTTGCAGCGGGGGCTTGCCTTTTGGGAAAACTCTCTGCTGTTGGGTTTGACCTCTCTGTCCTGGGAGCAGAGTTTGCCATTGGAGGGCCCAGGAAGGTCATTTCTTACGATTGCGTTGGGCAAGTCCGATCCAACTTGTCCGGCTTCTTCGATTTGGTTGGCAGTGACACCGGTACGAGACTGAGATGTCTAGGCAAGCCACACGCGCGCCATGAGCCATGAGGTTTCCGCGCTGGGTGCCCAATGAATCCAAGGAAGACATTGAATCCTCTTTGGTGTTTGGCCGGTTTCGCATAGTTTTAGTTGCTTATGGTTTCCAGTCATTCCAAGCAAAACAAAGGTTAAAAACTAGTCTGGGGAGACAGTAGGCCGTCTAGTCACTTAAAAACAATGTGTAGAGGAAGTGCCCTTTTCCTGTTGTTTCCTAAAAAGGTGCTTCTTAAAAACGGTCTTGGAAGACGGTAGGCCGTTTGATGTCTGGCGGTAGAAGCTTCACTTCAACAGTAGTCTGTAGAACGGTTTTGGGAAGTTTTGGCTTTCAACGATTTCAAGGCGTAAAACATGCGTATCTTACAAAGCAGTTTGAGTCTGATCTGTTCAGTCTGAGTCGGAACTGTCTGATGTCCGACCGATTTCCTAGTTTGAAGTCCTTCGCTTGGGCTCTCGGAAGCTCAGTTCTGCCTTGCGATATGTGCCCCCACGCACGCGGCTGGCTCTGCACGTGTGCCCCCTGCACGTGCGCGCGTGCGTGCGCGCCACACGCGCGGGTGAGCGCAGCCCGCACGCTCGCACGCGCGCTCCGCGCGCACGCCCGTTCGCCCCGTGCGCACGCACGTACACCCTGCCCGTGCGACGTGCACGTATGCAAATAAGGGCTAGTTTTTCAAAAATAAGGCCTTATTTTTCAAAAACTAGCCCTTATTTAAGTACGTGCCCTGTGCGCGTGCGGGGCGTGCGGGCGAGCGTACAGGGGCGCTCGCGCTCACTTGCGGGATGAACGGGCGCGCGCGCAGAGCGTACGTGTGTGCGTGCGGCGCGCGCGCACTCCCGTCCACCCCGCGCGCGCGCACGTACACCCTGCCCGTGCGCCGTGCACGTACGCAAATAAGGGCTAGTTTTTCAAAAATAAGGCCTTATTTTTCAAAAACTAGCCCTTATTTGTGTACGTGCCCTGTGCGCGTGCGGGGCGCGCGTGCGGGGCGCGCGGGGCGCTCGCGCGCGCGTGCGGGATGAACGGGCGCGCGCGCGGAGCGTGCGTGTGTGCGTGCGGGGTGCGCGTGTGGGCGCGCGGGGGTGCGAAAGTGTGTGCGTGTGTGTGTGTGTGTGTGTGTGTGTGTGTGTGTTTGTGCTGTGCGGCTTCTGGATGTTGGCCTGTGTAGACAGCAGACTGATTCTGAAATTCTGAAACTCTGATTCGTTCTGGGAATGTTGGTGTCTTGTGGCCAGGCTGCCGGACCTTGAGCTGCGTCCGTGGTTGAGATTGGTTGGTTGCAGTCCTTGACAGTCGTAATTCACGGTCGCAGCTAATTTTGGTTGACTTGTGCAAGTAGTGTCTTGTTGCAACCCGCTGGCGGCAGCAATGTCGGTTAGTAGCGCTGCGGTGGCGAAGCTGCGGTCAGTGGCCCCGCCGCCACCAGATGGTGAACGCTTGCCACCAGATTACGTGGCAGTTCGTGGCTTGGAATGACACTGGCAGTCACTGGCACTGATGTGTTGGTGTGAGGGTGCGGCTTTACTGATGCTGCTGCTTCGTGGAAACCTTCGGCTCTTTTTTTCCGGAGCTTTTCTGATATTTTGGCCAAGGCTGCCAATTCTGCGCTTGCTGGTCCACAGAGCGATGCCCAGTGCCTCAGAATGTCCTTGGCGTGGAACGCTGGTGGCCTATGATGCCGTGGGGCCACGGATCCAAATTGTCACCAAAGTACCTTACCTGCTTGATGTGTTTGAATGCGCCTTGGTACTGGATTAGTGGTGGTCGTGTGACGTACTTGGCATGGGCCTGAATGTACCGTTGGCAGCGGCAGTGACTTGCACTGAGGTCCATCAGTCGGGAGGATGGGCTGTGGAGGTCGGGAACTTGAAGAAGTGCGCGTCGCTCTTCAAGACCAACCAACCGAGGCTTCATGCGTGACTGCCTAAGCTTCTCCACGAATCTGACACACGTCACATGTCGCATAGCCGCGTAGCATATCACTATTGCATCTGCAAGGTGGTGCCAACAGCGAGAGACCTTGATCCGGATGCGCATAGCCAACCCCGCTTGCCGAATCCGGAGTGTGGAGCAGCTAGGGCCGCGCACGCCTCTTGCCAGCGCGGGTTTGCATGCTTGGACCGTTGCCTTGTTCGGTCGCAGCTCCAGTTGGCCGCCACCAAATGTTCTGCGACTCATCGTGTCACACACTTTGTTCCGTAGTGTTCAGCCAAGGTTAGTGATTGCGTCCGAGGCAAACGAAGAGCAGTTGTCTGCCCCTCTTCAATTTTTTGTTGAAATTGGTGTGTATTCTGCGCTGTGCGGGACGCCTCCCTCTGACAACATCACCTACAAGCGTTTTCGCGGCTCGCCAGTTGCCGGAGCGCTCTGGCTTAATTAGAGTCAGTCAAGGACAGACGTGCCCAAGTCGCATTTGCGTTGAACGGTCCATGATTTCTTTTTCATGGGCATGAGTCAGCACCACTGTGTCGAACGTGATTTTCCTGCCGCCGTTTCCCAGAAATATTCTGTAGAGGTTGACTTACAGCTTTGAAGTGACCGACTCATTTGGGAAACGCTTAACAGTTGAGTTGCGTGGCGCGAGTCGTCCCAAGGTTGTTTGCGCTGGGCGGAAATGGAACCTCATGTGGGAGGACGGGCAATCCGGAATTTACCGACTGGAAAACGCCACCACTATGAAGGTGGAGAAGCAGCATGAGCTCGCCAATTCAGATGACCCGCCCCTTGTTGCCAACCTCTTGGACAAGGTGGCTGACAGCGCTTGCAACGCTGTGCTTGATGCCAGATTCATGTCGGTTTCGAACAAGCCGCTGCTCCCGTCAGCTTCTGTCCTGGGCGGGATCATGAATGAGTTGGACAACTCTGCTGACGTCGCTGATTCTGACATGGGCCAGACAAAGGCTGCTCCGGGCGGAATGCACTTGGCCAGAATTGTGACGCCGCAGTTGCCGCAGCATCGCCCCACTCCAGCTGGCAGCGATGAGGTTCGGACCGATGCTGCAGCTGCTTCAGAGACAAAAGACCACGCTGACATGCTGGACGTATTGGCAGGCTTCAAGGTGCCAACCCCGTGCACCAGCAGCGTGAGGCCAAAAGCAAAGGCCAAAGGCAAGGCCCAGAAGACTTCAGACCTGGCAGGGGAGCCGCCGGCGAAGAAACAAAGACTGGTGGAATCTCTTGAGCCGCCAACTCTCAAGAAGCAGAATGGTGTGTCAGTAGCGGATGCAGTGATGGAAGCGGATTCCAAGTGGCTGGAGGAAACAAAGGCTGAGATGCGCAAGGCCATGCGGTTGGACATTGCGGACGACGATTCCGAGTACAGGTTGGCAATGTCGAACAAGTGCGCAGAGCTTGGCAAGCTGCTCAAGTCCATCAAGTACCGCAAGCGAATGCTGAAACGTCGTGCAGGCAATGCCGACGAGCCTTGTGAAGCCGCTTCAGCTGCGGAGGAGAAAGTCGATCTTATGCATGACTTCACCAGAGCGCTGCACAAGTCCACGGAGAGTGGAGATGACTTGGTGGCTCGGCTCACGCGCTTGCAGGAGTGCCCAGAAACCTTCTTCAGCCCTGCCATTTTCAAGCGGGTCGTCAAAGCCTTGTGGCAAGATGATTTCCGCCTGCAGCGATGGTCTGGCATGATTGACGACTCCTACCAGTTCTTGTCAGAGTCATGCGGCCGCCAGCTTCCCTGCAGCGATGTGGCTCTGCAGAGCATGAACGTTGTGCTGCAGAAGTTGCTGAAGGCAATTCCGACTGAGAAGGCAGGGCTTTTGGAACACTGCGAAAGTTTTGCAGATTGTACTTTGCGTCTGTGTCACTGCAAGTGCGAGCACCATTGTGCATGCAGTTGCGCCTCAGCAAAGAACATCCTTTTCCTTGGAGTGTAGCAAACAATGCAGGAACGAGGCTTTTGATTTTTGATTGACCATGATCTCGACTCACAGCTGTGACTCAGTTTCAGACGTGACCAGACTGTTTATACTTTTCTTCGTAAGTTTACTGTTGTTGTTGTTGTTGTTGTTGTTGTTGTTGCTGCTGGACGTTTCAATGATTCGTGGCCCTCGACTGTAAAGTAATGTAAACTAAACGCTTTGCGCTGCCCGCCTTGGCCAGTGTCAGCCGGCTTTTGATTGAAATGTTGACTATGTTTTAGTTTGCCTTGAAGTGCTGCGTTTTCTGAGTGAGTGAGTCGACGCTGAAAGGCGCGAGCTGGTTTCCGTTTGAGCGTCAATCCAAGGGCAAGGGCAGTGTGACGCTCGCTTGGGGGCAGCTAGGGGGGCGGTGGAATTAACACTTCCTAAGCCTAAGACGACACCTCCTCTGTTGGCGTCCCGACAGAGGTGTCTCTGAACGCCGACGAGTGCCCGGAGCAGTCGCCCATGAACCCACTGCGGAACTTCCTGGGCGTCATGGCGACAAAGTTCCCTGATTCGGTTGCCCGGCAGGACTTTGCAAGCCTCTCCGCCATTTGCTGCGCTCGGACATCCTCTGCTCCCAGGGTAATGGAGTCCATCAAAGAAATGGAACACGCGTCGCCTGAGCGCGTGCTCCTGGCCACTTTCAAGGCGCTGTCCCAAGGGAGGCGTTTTCCGGCTGAATTTGCAAAATTTGCGTGATTTTCCATCTCCCCCCGAAGCCACAACGCGATAACCGATAGTCATAGTCTATGCCTTGCAGTCCTGAGACTTTCTTTGTCAGGACTGCTCGAGCTTGCGGAGGAGTTTTCCGGCGAGAAGATGGTCAGCCAGAAGTTCTTGTTAGACCTTGCCAAGGTACGGACAGAGTCCGACGCAGCTTCCAAGTGTTTGTCAGAAGGAGGATCAACGGTGGAACATGAGGCAGTTGTGGAAGCTTGCTTAAAGCGGCTTTGCCTGTATGAGGCAGCGCGGAAGTTTGCCGAGGGCTGTTCCACAGATGACAAAGCCAAAGACGTTGCGGCGGTTGAGGCGAGGGACTCTCTTGCGGCATCTGTCAAGGCTGTTTGTCAGCACCATGTGCTGACAGAGAGCAAGATGTGGATGCAGGAGCAGGTGAGACTTTTGTCAGAGCGCTCTTGCTTGACCCAGACTCCGAAGTTCGCTGTCTTTCGCCTAAGGCGCATGCCTGGAGTGATTGGCGAGGACCAGTGCAAGCTCTTGGTTGGCCTTCTCAACTTCTACGATGCGTGCGCCGAGCTCACAGGTGTTCTGGAAACTGTGCGTAAGTCAACAACAGGAGAAACTCCTGCTTCCATTACTCCTGCGGCTTTGGACCAGGCTCGTGAGTCGGCGACCAAGGTTTGTTCAGCCAGCACTGTCTGGCGCCAGGCTTCGCTGACCTTGGCAAATTCAGATGATGGCAAAGCTCTCGCGGCTGTTCTGCCTTCGTTGGAGAACGCAGTGCACACCGTGATGGACAGCTTTTTCATGCAGTCTTGGGACATAATCATGGAGACTCCCCGTGCAGCAGTTCAGTCCGTAGTGAAGCTTGGCTTTGACAAAGCAGACCTTGACCCAGTGAAGACACTCAAGCCCGCGATCGAGACCTGCAACGCAGCTTCGTTTGTGGCGTCAGGCCTGAAGGCCGGTGCCCTGAAGAAGTGCATGCTTCAGGCAACATCGTTCACAAGTAACCTACTCGATGCCTTAATGACGTTGATCAACGCGCAGCGGGCAAAAGATATTTCAAAGAATGGTCGCATGATCAAGGCAGTCTGTGTCACGCTCCGGGTGCTGGTGGAGGACGGGGATGCCAGCGCTGGCCTGACCAGGCTGGACATGTCTTTCGACGAGAACAAAGTGAGGACACTTGGGCCACAGACATTTCGAGACACACACCAAACTCTTTGCCGTCCTGCGGCCAGCTTGGGCACGAAATCACGGCGATGTTGTAGTGATGTTGCGCCTATGTTAATGTTCCCCACGTTGCCCTTCACTTCCAGGACTCACGCTGGCGAGATGTTTGACATTGTGTTCGGGCAGGACTCCGCGTCCACGGCCACGGCGATCAAAAAGGTTGACTTCGCGGAGTTTTGCGTGACTTGGCAGGACGTGGCAATTGTTCATGAGACAATTTCGGAGCCAGTTGACAGACTTTGGCTTGAACTTATTTTACATTAACTTAGCGGTTTGAGTTTGACTCAGATTCTTGGTTTGACCTCCGAGGTCTGGCTGAGCTCCTTCTTCGAGCACAAGCTGAAGAAGGCAGTGAGTTTGTGCAGAGAGGACGTGGCCACTTCGCTACAGAGGCTCACCATGTTGACCGCTGGCTGCCCTGGCTTCGGCCCTGGCTTGACCGAGCAGGACGAACAAGGCCTCCTACAGTACATGGCAGTGGACAACAGGCAAGGCAACATCACCCCAGCGCTTGAGGACCTCGAGCAGACGCTGAAGATTAGCGACGCGTTGAGCAAGGACCTGGGCCTGAACCTTCACGACTTTCTTCCTATCCACAACGAAGCTTGCCAAACAGTGCGATCCATGCTCACCTTGTGTTGCACCGCTACCTGCTTCAAGATCCTCCACTCCAAAGCGGCGAGGGTTGGCGCGTCGAGCATTGGGAAGCACGCCGCGGTCACCCTGAAGTTTGCGGAGGAACACGCGCTTGCCCTACCTGAGACCCTAATCAACCGTATGCGGAAACTGACGGTGAAGAAGGAGTGAAGCCAATTTGGGCTTGCGCGCGAAATTTGTCATGGCTGCAGTTGAAAGGCTGCTTTTGCCATTTGCTTCCTTGCAAAGTTGACTCACTTTTCTTTTTATGCTTGGGCGGCTTGGGCGTTAGTTAACTCGATGTTCTTGTTTCTCGGAGTCAACTCTGCGCCAAGCAAGCTGCTGCAGCTGGATGTGGGTTCCGGCAGCGCTTTGCGCGCAGCAGCTGCTTTTTGGCTAAGGCAGGAAACACGTTGCCTGGCCCAGTTAGAGTTGGATTTAGGCCACACGACGCCAACCTGTGAGTAGTGTCCCTTCGGAAAACCGCCGTGTGATATGAGTTTGTGAGACTTTGACACCAGCTCAGAGCTTTGTGCTATGTTTTGACAAAGTGATAACTGTCTCTGTTTCATCACCATAGACCTTGTAACTTGTGACTTGTGACCGACTACTCCCCCCCAACTTCAAGACTTGAAGACGCAGCTTGCGACATTAAGATTTGGACCTTGGTTTTTCATTGTGTTCGCAGTTTGCAAGGTTCTGCAGGAACTCAGGGAAGTGGGTTGGCCATGCCGCCGAAGCGTGGCAAGAAGAGGAAAGGCGAGTTGGGTGAGCAAGCGTCTGACCCACCTGAACCAAAGCTGACCTTGCCGCGGGGTTCGAAGTTCGCTAACATCACCGACTGGGTTGTCAAGGCTACGCCTGGCAGCACGCCCTTGGTCCTTCTAGACCAAGTCCAGGAGACTTCTGCGGCGTCCAGCGCAAATGCTGATGGGGCAGCTGACGCTGGCGGAGCAGACGCTGATGTGGCGACAGCAGCCCCTGCCGATGTGGCAAAGACAAATCCCGCTGCCGGGCTGGAGTTGGAAGCCGCTGCAGCTGGCCAAGCAGATGCTGATGTCGCGGCTGACGCGGGCGCGGCTGCTTCGTCGTCGCTGCCGCTGCCGGCAGCAGCCCCTGCCGATGTGGCAGAGACAAATCCTGCTACCGCGCTGGAGTTGGAAGCTGCTGTTGCTGCTGCTGGCCACGATGAGGCTGCTGCCAGCGTGATGGATGAGGATGAGGACTCCCTATGCCGTGCGCTTGACGATGAGCTTAAGATGATGCCGCAGTTCAGTCAGCCCGCTGAGACTGCTGAGCCTGAGACTGCGCGTGGCTCAGACGGTGAAGCCTCAAACGGTGTTGCAGCTGGGCAGTCCAGCGTGCAGAGGAAGCAGGAGGCCATTGGTGGGGCGGGTTGTCTAATTAGCCACACTGCCACACTCTCACATTCTGTGACATTCTGTGCCACGCGCAAACTAATGATTCCAAATTACAAGCTGCTTCATGCGGCCCATGCCAGTCAAATCATGTCACAGCATTTCAGCCAACTTGTCAGCTGGATGATTACGGTGACAAATACGAAGACTAAGACGGTTTAAGTTGTCCAACGGGCTTGGCTGGACTTGCCTGGTGCATCCCGGTCTCAGGGCGCAGGCATTTTCACCTGCCATTTTGTTTTTCTGCAAACACGCAGGAAAGCGACCCGAGCGAAGATGAAGACTCAGCTACACGCACTCGGCGCCCGCGCGCCTTTGCTGCAGTTTGCAGGCCGGCCTAGGCAACGGAGTTTAGAGCCAGGCGGCGTCACGCACCTTGACATTGACATTGATTCTCTCGCGGCATGCAGCCGTCAAGCCGCTCAAACGAAACGGAGGTTCGACCATGAAGGGGGCCAATAAGTCCACGATCCAGACGTTTAATGAGGTTAATGTGTTTTGCATTCATGATTCATGCCTCATGACTCTCCATCCATCTATTTATCCACTCACTCAGAGCAAGTCACTCACATTCACATCACTGCGCTTCACTTAACTTCCCTTCACTTCACTTTGTCTCGTGTCGTCTTGTTTCATCTCGTCTCATTCGTTTCATCCATCCATCCATCCATCCATCCATCCATGTATTCATTCATTCATTCATTCATTCATTCATTCATTCCTTCCTTCCTTCATTCATTCATTCATTCATTCAGTCATTCAGTCATTCATTCATTCATTGCTCATGTATTCATGCATTCATTTGTTCATTCAGTCAAACATTCATTCATTCGTTCATTCATTTCATTTCATTCATTCATTCATTCATTCATTCATTCAGTCATTCATTCATTCATTCATTCATTCATTCATTCATTCATTCATTCATTCAGTCATTCATTCATTCATTCATTCATTCATTCATTCAGTCAGTCATTCATTCATTCATTCATTCATGCATTCATTCGTTCATTCATTAATTCATTAATTCATTCATTCATTCATTCATTCATTCATTCATTCATTCATTCATTCATTCATTCCTCATGTATTCATGTATTCATTTGTTCATTCAGTGAAACATTCATGCATTCATTCATTCGTTCGTACAGTCAGGCATTCATATTCATTCAATCACGCATTCATCCATCCATCCATTCGTTCGTTCATTCATACATACATGCAGTATTGGTTCATTCATTCATTCACTCGTTCATTTGTCTACTTCATTTCATGCCATGTTCATTCCGATTGAGGTCAACTCAAATAATTTCGGTTCATTTCATTCCTTTCATTCGTTCCATCCAGTTCCATTCCATTCCCCTCCATTCCATTCCTAGTCCATTCCATATTTTCCCTACATGCGTGCATGCATGCACGCATGCATGCATGCATGCACTCATTCACTCACTCACTCACTCACTCGCTCATTCATTCATTCATTCATTCATTCATTCATTCATTCATTCATTCATTCATTCATTCATTCAGCCAGTCAGTCAGTCATTCATTCGTTCGTTCGTTCATTCATTCATTCATTCATTCATTCATTCATTCATTCATGCATTCACACTCATTCGCTCATTCATTCATTCATTCATTCATTCACTCATTCACTCATTCACTCATTCATTCATTCATTTCATTTCATTTTCATTTTCATTTCATTTTCATTTCATTTCGTTTCTTTCTCGCTTCGTTTCATTTCATTTCGTTTCGTTTCATTCATTCGTTCATTCATTTCATTCATTCATTCATTCATTCCTTCCTTCCTTCCTTCCTTCCTTCATTCATTCATTCATTCATTCATTCATTCATTCTTTCATTTCATAGTCATTCTTTGGTTCGTTCAGACAATCATTTAGTCATTGAGTCATTCACTCATTCATTCATTTTTTCATTCAGTCATTCAGTCAGTCATTCATCCATCCATTCATTCGTTCATTCACTCTTGGTTTGTTGCTTTCGTGAGCAATGACTGAGGACATTGGAATCAAAGCCTGGCCCAGCTGGACGAGATCGTGTCAGAGAAGTTGAGAGCGTACCCGAACCCAGAAGCAATCTTGCACAGCGCCGCAGATGCGCCCCGGCCGCGCCCTACTGTGTATCGTGTGACCTGTCTGTGCGAATGAATCTTGTTGCGGGTGCCTGACCCCGATGCCGCGATGCCTGTTAACACTGCGCGCAGGCCATGGCGGCCATGATCGCCAAGCACCACAAGGCCAACACGTTGTCGAACGTCTACTCGAATTTGCTCACCCACCCCTCGGATTACCAGATTGGCTCGGCTTGCACTGGCGCTGGGACGCTGCTCTTTTGAATCAAGCAAGTGCGAACAGTGACTGCGCAGTGCTGCGGTTGAATGCGTGTCAGTGTCAGTTTGAATGACGCAACAATGTCGATTTTCAAGACTGGTTCTGGGTCCAGGTAGCGGTGTGTCGCTTGTCTTTGGCTGTGGCATGTGGGAAAATTTTAAACCCTCCTGAGTTACTCCTGTCCCGATTAGTCCTGTGGCTGAGCTGTGTAAGATCTGCCGATCTGCCCAGTTGAGCCAAGGTTTGAGGCTTGCGTGAAGCAGGCGCAGAGGGCTTTGAACGAGGTGTTCGGCCTGAGTAACAAGGCAACTTGTCTTGAGCAAAGGCAAAGTGCAAAATCGTATCGACTCGTGAGACGCAAGGTTTGCGTCTTTGATGATGCTACTCAGGCGCAAGTAGCGTTTGGATGCGAGTCCGTGGACTGGAAACGCACCTTTGCTGCGGAGTGCCTAGGGGAGTCTGACGACGAGGCTTGCATGTTCGAGGAGTTCAGCTTTTGGTTGGGGTGGCAGCAGTGTGCGAACTGTCAACAGAGAGCGCTTGCGTCCCGCAGACACAAGCTGTGTGGCAGGACATAACGAAAATACACAGCGACGCCGAGCGCGTCTGCGCAACACATGTGCATGGCTGCGTTCCAGAGACCCGGCTCGTCGGCTTCGCTGCCGGATTCAGTTGCACGTCAGTCAGTCTGTTGAACAAGCACGCCACCAAGAATGCCACGGCCTTCGAGAAGGATGCGGCAGATGATCCCGAGGACGCTTGGTCGCAAAGCAAAGATTGGGATAGGCTGGGGCGCCTGAAAAGACAGGAGGAAGGTTAGGGCACGGCGTTCCAGGGAGACAGATAGCAGAAACTGACTTTTGGCCACCAACCACTTGGAGTCTGCACGTGTTTTTTGGGTGGGTGGGTTTCCAGGCCTCGGAATTTATTTGGCGTGTAGACTGTAGACTTGCCAAGAAACAGTGTTGCCTCGGATTTGCACCAGGGACATTCATAAATGGGGGGCCCCATTTCCAGTCTCACAAAAAAGGGTGCTGAGCGGACGCACTTGAGTGCGGGTTTTTATTTATCAATTTATCATTGTCATTGCTTGATAGGCGGCGTGCGTGCAGCGCGGTGCAGGCGTGCTTCTTATTTTGTGTGTGCAGCGCGGAGCGGCGCACGCACGGTGACGCACAGACACGCAGTGTGACGGCCAGTCGCTGCGTGTTGCTTGCTGGCTGCCCGCGCACGGCTAAGGGAAGCGTTGCTTCTGTCACAACGTTCAACGGATGCCTTGACGTGCTCGAGTGGAGTAAACCGACTTGGGCGATTTTCGAAAATGTCCAAACTCTGGACCGTGTGGATCAGAATGTCAGCGACTCGTGTCTTGGCTTGTTTTGCGCCGTTGCGCTGCCAGCCCAAGTGTTTCAGTGGTGGACCCAAGCCAAAAGTTAGCGTCAAACAAACGGCGCATGTTTCATATCATTGCATGTCAGGAGCAACCTGGCTTTGTGCATGGAAGCCATCAAAGCCAAGAACTACGAGGTTTCCTGTTATCTTCTGGACGCAGAATGGTACGGCTTGCCTCAGTCACGGGCACGTCTCTACTTGGTATGCTTATCCCAAGACCGGGCCGACATTGGAATCAGCAATGACAATTTCTTCAGCAACGTCAAGCAGACGCTCAAACTCCTCTACCTGGCCCCTCCGAAGGCCGAGACTTGGCCGCAAAAGCAACAGGTTGACGGTTTGATGACTGATTCACGCAGGACAGAAATTGCGAGTGACAGTGACAGCTGTCCGCGCCGCAGAGGATTCCCTTCTCCTTCGCAAGGATGACTACGCGGTGTGCAATTTTAAGGAGCAACTCTCCGAGCAGCGGCTCAAGGACAAGGAGAAGGAAGACTTGGTGGCGAAGTCTGACAAGCAGCCAGCTTGGGTATCGCTGCACATGGGAGTTGCGGAGAAACGTCAGGGCCTTTGCGTCTTTTTTTGGCTGCGGAGTGTGGCAACCCCTAGCCGAGGTGGAATTTCGTGGCCTCTTCATCCGCCAAAAGCAATTGCGGATTCTGAGTGGTATAGCCTGCTGACTCCGAGGATGCAGGAGGCAAGCGCTGATCGACTGATTGTTGGTTGCTTTAGCCCTGCAGTCTAGTCATGACATTGGCATGGAGCCTATGGTTTGGCACGATTGTTTGACTCGTTTTCGATGACGGCTAATTATACATAGTGCCCAGCAAGGAGACCTGAACACATCATACAGATACACACACACACAGACACATGTAATTGTACCGTGTCGTCTCTCATGAACCGTGCATGCTTTCATGGAAACGCGAGATACCGCCGGGCTTGGATTTCTGCGTGCTGCGTGCTGCGTGTTGTTGTTGTTGTTGTTGTTGTTGTTGTTGTTGTTGTTGTTGTTGTGGTTGTGGTTGTGGTTGTGGTTGTGGTTGTGGTTGTGGTTGTGGTTGTGGTTGTGGTTGTGGTTGTGGTGGTGGTGGTGGTGGTTGTTGCGTTCAAGGTCAGGAAGGATGTTTCTTTCCTTCCCCGAGAATTGCTGAAATCAGACGCCGCCCCCCAGACCCTGCCGTGCCGCATTCCCCCTTCCTTCCTCCCCCACCACCTCGCCACCCCCCCTTTCCCACCAGTTTCGCAGGAGCGCAAGGCTTTTGCACGCGTGCGTACTTGTGTGCGTCCGAACGCAGGGGCAAGGTTCGTGCAAAATGGGTCAAAGGCCAACTTGTTTTTTTTTGCAAAGCTTGTCCATAAAAGGCGCGGAGCGTCTGACTATCTTATTCTTGTTCGTCATGGATAGCTCTAGGATGTCACCGCTGTATTTCTGCATTTCTATGATTAGTTCTATGTATATCGTACACATGTATATTTCGAAGGTGTGTGGGAAGCACATATAGCCTACGATTTGCTTCGATAGGGTATTGATATGACTCAGTTTTGTGGCAATGGTACACGGTAAAGACTTAGACACACGTGAATCTCACAGCTCATATAATAATAATAATCCTTTTATTTTCCCAAAGCTTTAATTGTAGATCACACCTGATGGTCTTGAGTTGTCTCTCTAAATTTGATTTAAGCGGCGCAAAGTCCCATTGGGATATGTGAGTTATGTGAGTTATGTGCTTATATGACACGCGCCCCCGAGCGCTCGGAACCGAACCCCCTGCAGCCAAATAATCAGCGCCCCCGCCCGCGCGCCTCCACTAACCCCACCAAGCGCTTTTAAAGCTACGCTCAAGTTTTACTTGCAGGCCTTCGGCCAGCCGGCTGTCCGGAGGTACATCTTCCACTGCTTCGTGGTCTTCTACCTCTCGACGGACCTTCTGAACTGGCCCTACCAGGTGCGTGGGCTGTGTGACGCGCTTCTGTTTTTTGTCGGCGGTACCTCTAAATTAAGCCTGTTTTTGAAAATGCACCGAATGTATGAATAAGTAGAAAAAATCATTTAGAACATATATACTCTGGCAAGTATCTAATAGTGTCTGGAGTCTGTATGGTATTCGGAATCGGTATTCGGTATTTTTAATTTATTACATTGTTTACAAACACAGATACAAAAGCTTTCTGTTATACTTATTAAGTTACAGTATACCTAGGGCTTCAAGAACCCGTACCCTGAAGAAAACATTGCGTTTGTCTCAAGAGAAAACATTGTGTTTTTGAGAAAACCATCAGAAATAGGCTTCGGAGGCCAAAGACTCGTTTGGAGCAACGGGAGTGGAATTCACACAGGCGTCACTCATCACTATCACCCAGTAAGCTTTCAAATGAGGGGCAGGGCTCTGTCCTGAATGTGCTTCAGATTCTAAGGCCCACATTGATGACAGCCAGGGTGCGCAGCTGGCTTCAGTCTTTAATTTGCTTTCGTGAACGGATGATGAGTTGAAGGAATGTAGCGCAAAGTACTAATGGCACGCGGCACGTCTAAAGCGCACCACAACTACATGAATGATCTTGGTTTGTGTTAACGGCTGTTTCCTGCTTCAGCCAGCTTTTGCAAGCTGAACCGATATTTTCCAGTTCATACTTTTAATTCAATGTTTAAGCTTCAAACCGAACCTGAACCTGCAACCGAGACGTTCACACAACTGACCAAAGCCTTGCGTAAACTGAGCTTCGCTGTGCGCTTAATTTCGGTTTTGTGTGGCCCCTGTCTGCGCTTTTGTGATCAGGTGCTGCTGTTCGCTGCGCAAGAACGAGACGCTGGGCGGAAGCCTGTAAGCTTCTGTGATATTTATCACAGTGCAAACAGGTACAGTTGCGGCCACCACATTTCATCTATCGTCCTTCCAAGATCTACGATGTGGTCGTTCACCCAGTCTCGCGTGGTGCTGGGCAGGGAATTGATGCGATTCCAGGGACTGAACCCTCCAGGGGAAGTGATGGACACATATGATGAAGTCAAGCTGGGCAACCTGGCCGGCAATGCGTGTCTTGGCCCAACGTAGTGTGATGGAGTTACACAGGCCATGTCAGATGCGGAACGTGTAATCTTCAATTTGGCTGTGACAGATGAGAGACGAAAGACAAGACTAGAAAGAAGATTGTTGATGTGGAAGTGAAGCGTGACCTGGTTTGGTTTGCTTAGATTTGCCGGGAACGTGATGCTGGCCGTGGTGATGTCAGTTCTGGTGAGCCTGCGGTTCGCCTCACCGTCAGAAGCAGAGGAAGAGAATCAGGTTCATGACATGTTGGAGGATCTCGCCCGATTGCGCGGCGCGCCAGAGTGACGCCTGAGTTGGTTTTTGCAAGCCCGCCGCCTGATTGCCTCACGTTTACACTGTGGTTCCAAACGGGCGCGGCAAGTTCAAACGGATAATGGCAGGCCCGAGTGACTCAGTTTCTGTTTGAGCTTCCGGAAGCGCAGAATCAGATATCATGCGGCAATCATGCGTGAGTATGGCTTCGACGCTGTGATTGTATATTATTTGTTATTTGTTTCAATTTGTTTGTCACTCGTGCATGTGGGTGGCCATTGCCGCATTTTGCCGAACATCCGGCTCTGAACGTGCAGAAGCTGCCTTGTCTTCCATTGACATTGTGAATTGCGAGCTGTTTCCAGCTGGCGCATGCGATTGAGCGAAGCGCTGTTGGCAGAGAAAGTTGCGCTTTGCTCTCACTCGTACTGACTCACATAAGGTCACATACAGTTACGGCCACGGCGCGCACACACGCGCTCACGTGCCCCACGCACAGACTTGCATGGCCTGTCAGCTTTGTCGTCAGACACAAAACAATCATCTACAATTTATATAGCCTTTAGTTACAAGTTGTAGTGTTGATATGAGTTATGTGTGCTTCGCTGTACATTATTTATGGTACTACTAGATAGATTGCGCGCTCGCACGCGCGAACACGTCACACACACACACTCACACACCCACGCGCACCCAGGCGCGTGCGCGCGCACGCGCGTGTCAATTCACGCGCGCGCACACGCGTGCGCGCCCAACGCGCGCCCCGCTCGCACGCGCGCGCGCCCCGCACGCACGCACGCGCGCCCCGTACGCAGACACGCGCGCCCCGTACGCCGCGCCCCGCACGCACGCGCGCGCTCCCGCACGCACGCGCGGCGCCCCGCCCGCACGCACGCGCGCCCCGCACGCGCGCCCCGCACGCGCGCGCGATCGCGCGCGCGCGCCCCGCACGCACGCACGCGCGCCCCGCACGTACGCACACACGTGCGCATATTCAGACCCTCCTTACACAGGCCCCTTGGACTTAGCTAAACTACATCTAACAACCTTGAACCCAAGACGCTCTGCCAGGCTGCACTTGCCAAAATGTCATCCTAATCCATCTTATCATGCTTGTTTGCCCTATCTCGTTTTCGGGGTGTTCCCGAACTCGTTCTGCGGCTAAATATGCACATTTCCAAAAAACATAGTTTAACGTAAATAAAGTTAGATCATATGTGCCGGCATGTACGCAAGTAGCCTTGCAGCGGGTGGGCGGGCACGCTAAATTATGTGCCAGCATGTGCAACACCATGCATCCCGTGGATGGCCGTTGCGACGCGTAAAAAAAGAGTGTATGATTTGCGTGAAATAGCAGTACATTTGCAAATTCCTGCACAAATTGCGCGGAAAAACGGGCCGAAACCTGCGTTTCGGGCTCATGCGTGGCCCAACAAAAAACGGGAGTAGCGCACGCAAAAAAGCATGGAATGAACGCTGGCGTGGAACAAGCTTGAATTAGCGCAGGGTTTTTGAGAGCCCGCAGCAAGAGAAGGGGAACAAGTGTCAACTTTCAGCATTAAGGCCAGAAGCTTGCACGCATTGCTTTCCGTCCTTGCGCGGGACTATTGTTTGCGCAAATGTCAGGACACTCGGATCGAGAACGCAAAAAAGTATGAAAGCACATGTTTTTGCTTACCGACTTTGTGTCGTGACACTCCGGACTCCCCCCCCGGCCGTGTACAAAAACTTGTTTTTGTAAACGGCCGGGCTGTGGGTTGGGGAGGACCCCCCCCCGTTTTAGAAATTGTGTCGGAGGGGGGGGGGGGCGTGGCGGGGAAGATTAGGTCCTATGTGGCGTGCGCGCGCGGGATGATTGTTTCCCCCAAAGTGGTACGCGCGCGGGGGGGATGTTCCCTCACTCATGATACACACACACATGCACACACACACACACACACGCAAACACAAGCAGAGAGAGACAGAGAGAGAGAAACTAAGAGCACAAAGAGCACTCAAACAGAGTGACAAGCAATACACACACACACCAAGTACACTAACACAAGCAAAACGCCCTTTGTCTGTTAATTTTCGCATATTCTAGAAACTCCCAAGGGGCAGGGGACTGTTGGGGAATTCCGAAACAGTTTCTTCTAGCTCATTGAAATTTCTACTTGTTCTATTTAGTACCCAAGGGACGGGCGCGCTTTGGGGAATTCCAGATGCATTGTCCTAATTCTTACAGCTATTCTGACTATTACATATTTTTCACCAAAGGACGGGTGCCCTTTGGCGAATTCCAGATTCACATGTTTTCGAATCATTCTACGTGATTTTAAATTTATTCGCAAAGGGGCGGGTGCATTTTGGGTCAAATGTGTTCGAGTTAGCCTACTTCTCAGAACAATCATCATTCTCTGATGTATTCTCATACCTTTTGGGGAAATCAACATTCATGGTTGGTCTAACTATTTTACTCGTTCTAACAACTTGAGCAAATCTAAGGATTCTCGCTGTTTTCAAGCCATTTGGTGAAGTCCAGTGTGGTTTCCAGGTCATTCTGTTCTGATTATTCTGGTTGTAGCAGCTAATTATTCTGGGAATCCGCCCCTAATTATTTCCTTTGTTCCAGCTATTCCCAAGGAACGGGTGACTGGTGCCTTTTCGGAAATCCCAATTCCAGATTCATGTGTGTTCCAACTGTAGTATTCTAACTAATCAGCTTATTCTCATTCTAATCGTTCTTCTACTTATCATAACTATATTACTTGTTCTAATTATTAGAATTCTTCCCAAAGGGACGGGTTGCTTTTGGAGAATTCCAGATCCATCTTTGCCCGACTGTTTTAATTATTGCATATGTTTCCCCAAAGAATAACAATTATTCTCATTTATCTACTTATTGCGAAAGGGGCGGGCGCCTTTGGGGGAACTCCAGATTTATGTGTGTGCTAATTATTTGAACAATCTAAGTATTCTACTTCTTCCAAAAAGTGGGGTACCTTTTGATGAATTCCAGATTCATGTTTTCTAACTATTCTACTTATCATAACACTTCTAATTCTCATCATTATTCCCAAAGGGACGGGTGACTTTTGCGGAATTCAAGAGCCCTGTTTGCTAGTTATTCTACTGATCATAGTCATTCTGTGCTATTCTAATTGAATCCCTAGGGAGCTGGGGTGCGTCTTGGGGAATTCCAAGCTCGTATTTGCCCTGTGTAGGATAATTATGTCAAAAGGGATGGGGCCTGTTGGTGGCGAGATTCATGGTTCCCGCAGTGTTCAAACTATTCGAACAATTTAATTCCCAAATGGGCGGCTCCCATTCAGTAAGTTCTAGATTATTTCCCTATTCTCTATTTGGTCCCAAACAGGAAGGTGCCGTTTAGTGAGTTCAGGGTTCACGTTCGCTCACTAGTCTACTATCATCAGTTTTGAAAAATACTACTATCATTCTTATTTACAAAGGGACGGGTGCCTATTGAGAGCTTCCAGATTCGTGTTTGCTCTAACTATTCTACTTCTATAATTATGTTAGATATTCTGCTGATTCACAAAGGGACGGGCACCTTTGTTGTTCTAGGTACAACAATTACTACACAAGAGGTGGGTGCCTTTTACGTCTTCCCATCATTCTTGTCATTCCCAAAGGGAGGGGTGCTTGCGAGGAATTCCAGGTTCTTGCTTTTTCCAATTCTTTATTCTCCAAATTGGGAAAAATCAGATTCATTGTTTCTCTAACTATTCTACGTACAATATGTTCTGATTTTGGGCATGCCCAAATTATTCCAATTATTCCCAACGGGACGGGTCCCTTTTGAGGAATTCCAGATTCATTTTCTAGTCTCGCAAATCTACTCATTAACTTATTATAATCATTCTTCCCAAAGAGACGGGTGCCTTTAGGGGATTTTGCAGATTCATGTTTGTTCTATTCTAGCTAGTTATTATAAATGTTCTGTTGTTTCTTATTATTCCCAAGGGGGCGGGTGCCTTTGGGGAATTGCTAATTCATGTTTTGCATATTAGCCTACTTATCATCGCCATGATCTCTCCTTATTCCAAGAGAGGCGGGCGCCTTTTGGGGAATTCCAGGTTCATTGCTTTTTTTCTCTTGATTCTACTTCTGACACTGTTCTCATGATTATTCTCATTCCCAAAAAGACGGGAATTCCAGGCTCTTGTTTTTGCAACTGGTCATTCCCAAATTTGACGGAAATTCTGATTCATGGTCTCTCTCTTATTCAACTTCAGGTGTTTTGGACCTACCCGCATTTTCCAAGTATCGCCAACGGGGCGGGTCCCTTTTGAGGAGTTCCAGATTCATTGTCTGCTACACTATTCTACTTCTTATGATCAGTCTTCTCAAAGGGACAGGTGCCTTCTGGGAATCTCCAGGTTCATGTGTGTTCGATTATTCTAGTTGTTCTAACTGCCCTAATTTTCTAATTGCTCCCACAGGGACGGGTGCCCTTGGGAAATTGAAAGTTCATGCTTGGGAAATGTTGTCTACTCATCGTAGCTATTATAATTATTATTCTTATTCCGAGAGGGGCAGGTGCCTTTTGTTGAGTTCCAGAATCATGTTTTTCCATATCTTCTCTATTTATTTTTGTCATTCCCAAAGGGACAAGTGCTTGTGGGGAGTTCCAGATTCTTGTTTTTCAATTTCTTCATTCCTCAAATTGGGGAATTTCAGACTCATAGTATCTCTAATCCTTCTACTTCAGATATTTTCTGTTTTTGGAAGTGCCCGGATTATTTCAATTCCGCCCAACGGGACGGGTCCCTTTTGACGAATTCCAGATTCATTTTCTAGTCTAGCGCTACTTATCAACTTGTTATAAGCATTCTTCCCACAGGGACGTCGTTCCCAAAGGGACGGGTGCCTTTGTGGAATTGAAGATTAATGTTTTGCAAATTAGCCTACTTAGCATAGCTATTGTTGCTTCTACTTATTCCAAGAGGGGCGGGTGCCGTTTGGGGAATTCCAGGTTCATAGCTTTGCGCCTTCTGATAATTGCTCTATGTATCATTCTCATTCCCAAAGGGTAGGGTGCTTTTTGGGGAGGTCCAGGGTTCCACATTCATGTTTTCCAAATAATTACTTCCAGGGGGGGGAGAATTCCAGATCCATATTCTTGCTACTGCTTCTACTTATCATAATGATTTGATTTAGTCCAATGGTTCGCAACGGGATGGGCCCCTTTCAGGAATTCCAGATCTATTATCTAATCCAATTATTCTCATGTTTCATAATCATGCTAAGTATTCTAATTATTCTCAAAGGGGCGGGCGTTTTCTGGGGAGTTAAAGGTCAATCGCTTGGTACTTATTCTATTTCTCAAAGTTGGTCTAATTAGCCTAATTACACGAATCTTTGGGAATCGTCAATATTTGGAAACCAGCACCTTATTTTGTCTAACTATTATTAACCAACATGATTTGAACAACTAGTCTCCTTAGAATATGTCTTATAAAAGCAACATGCTTTCTACCCAAATATGTTCACAGGGACGGGCCCCTTTTGGAGAACTCCAGATTCATTTGTGTCCAACGTCCTAAATAGTTAGAACAAATGAACATGTTTAGGTAACTAAGTATTTAGATATTTCACACAATTTAACCAATTTCAAGGGCACCCCCCTGGGCTAGTTCCGAAAATGAAATTTTCCTAATGAAAAAAATCAAATAATTCCAAAATGCGAACTGCTTATTTTGATCAAATCATTGGAGGTCCTGAACAACATCTCTGTTCAAATAATCCAAGTTATGTCCAGGGCCCTTCCTGGGCCCACTATAGAATATTTAAAGAATCTGGGTGTCTCGAATTCAAACAATTCGAAATTATGGAATGTACAAATGTGTTTCTTAGCGCATTATTTGTTGGAGGCTCGGAACAAAAACGTTTGAGTCATTTAGATAGTTCTACGAATTTGACTACGTGTGCTATTCAATTTCCTTCAATCCTTTTGGCGGCCCCTGAGAAAGCATTATAAAAAAAAAGTTGCTGTTCAAATTCTGGAGGCATCCTTTTGTAAATATGAAAATTGAATCATTTCTAGGGTTCTCCCTGGGCCAGTTCCATTCTGTTTAAACAACCTAAAAAATCAGATAATTTAAGCAACTGTTTTTTGAATTTCTGGAGGCCTCCAAAAACCAACAAAGAATCCAGGGCTCTCCCTGGGCCAGTTCCAGGATATTAAAAACAAGTAAAACATGTCAAATAATCTAAAATTATTTATCTTTTAATTTTTGAAATTCTGGAGGCCTCCATTTTTTGTACAGAACAATAATTAAATTCCAGGGTTCTCCCTGGCCAGTTCCCGGGTATTAAATATATAGAGGGTTTGCTTTTGTTTTTTCCACAAAACCTAGTTGTTTGTAATTTGTTCTTACATTTGTAGAGGCTTCTAACAAAGTTTTCCCTGGCCAGTTCCCGGATATTCAGCAAGATTGAAAAAACACAAGCAAAACAATAATCATTTATTTATTAAATCTCTTAAACTTCTGGAGGCCTCCATTTTCTGTTTTTGAGTAATATCCCGGGTCCTCCCTGGGCCAGTTCTAGGATATTTGAAAAGGTTGAAAAACATGAATAAGTTGAATAATTTAAAAAATGGATCTTTATATTTATTCTGTTCTTGAACTTTCTTGAGGCCTCCCAGAAAAAAGACAAATCCAAAAATGGTTTCCCAGGTTCTCCTTGGGCCATTTAAAGCAAAACATGATTCAAATAATTGAATTATTTATATCTTCTAATTTTTTAAATTTCTGGAGGCCTTCCAAACAAAATAGTTTCCGGGGATCTCCCTGGGCCAGTTTCAGGATATTGAAAAAAGAATTCAAAAAAGTAAATAATTTCAAATAATTTGAATATATATATATATTAAATTTATTGAAATTTCTGGAGGCCTCCTTTTTTTAAAAAAAAAGAGAAAATATCGTTGCCCGGGTTCTCTCTGGGCCAGTTCCAAGATATTGAAAAATTACAAAAAATCAAATAACTCAAATAATTTAGATACCTATATTTTTTTAAATTTCTTAAATTTCTGGAGGCCTCCAAAAATTTAAGCAATTTACAAAAATGTAAATAGTTGCCCGGGTTCTCCCTGGGCCAGTTCCAGGGTATTCAAAAATTATAAGAATTCAAATAATTTAAATAATTCAAATAATTGAAAAAACCACATAGTTTAAATATTTATATGTTTATTTCTATTTTTTGAATCTCTTCAGGCCTCCAAGAATTTAAAAAACAAATTCAACAAAGGTTTCCCGGGTTCTCTGTGGGCCAGTTCCAGGATATTGTAAGTTAAAAAATCAAATAGTTTAAATAATTCAAATATCTTAAATGTTTATGTTTTTATATTTGTTTTAATTTTTGGAGGCCTCCAGAAATTTCAAAAAATAAAATATACATAGTTTCCCGGGTGTTTCTGGGCCAGTTCCTGGACATTTTGAAGCGATCGCCTTCCAGTACTCCTTGAAGCGGCTTCACGGTCTGAAGAATTTTGGAACCTCCCGAAACGAGGCCAACAGGATGAAGCAAGCGCGACAAGCTTTTTCACACTTTGAGCAGCTGGCGCTCCAGCCCGCACGTCTGGCTTCACGTTGAACCGCTAAGGCGAAAAAATCGACGAGTAGCAACGCGGAAGCGTGCGCGCGCCTTTGGAACATGAGCCTCCGACATTAACGACGTGCTGGCACACTTCTGCGCAACATCGAACACCCAGCGCGCCAGGCAGCCTGACATCTACAAATGTCGACGCCTGCGTCTGTGGACGGTTGACCGCCGCGCTGGGACACGTCTGCACAAAACCAAATACGGTCGTTCACTGTGCTAAGACATCCTGTAAACAAGACATGAGACTCTTGCTTGGCCACTTAGTATTTTAAAACGGGTATTCGGAAACCGGTATTCGGACACTACAACGTCGTATTCGAGCCGGGGAATGCGCAGCGGTGAAGGTGGTGAGCGGGTGCTCTCGAGCGGGCGCGCTTACAATTTGGCGAGCGTGTGCAGTGCTGAGCGGGTGCTCTTGGGCGGGTATGCTTAACATTTGGCAGGCATATGTGCAGCGCTGTTTGGCGGGCAGGTGTGCAGCGCTGGGTGTGCTTACCATTTGGCAGGAGCCTTTGCAGAGCTGAGCGGGCGCTCTTGAGCGGGTCCGCTTTCCATTCGGCAGGCGTGTGCTGTTGAGCAGGTGCGCTTATCATGTGGCAGGCATGCGTGCAGTGCTGAGCGAGTGCTCTTGAGCGGCGTGGTTACCATTTCGCAGGCGCGCGCGCACTGCTGAGCAGGCGCGCGTACCATTTGGCGGGCATGTGTGTGCAGTTCTGAGCGGGCGCTTTTGAACGGGTGCGCTTACCATTTGGTAGGCATGTGTGCAACGCTGAGCGGGTGCTCTCATGGGTGCAGTGCTGAGCCGGTGCGCTTGAGCCATTTGGCAAGCCTGCGCGCAGCGGTGAGGAGACGCGCATACCATTTGGCGCGTGTGCAGTGGTGAGCGGGCGCTCTTGAGCCGGCGCGCTTACCATTTGGCACACGTGTGTGCAGCGCTGAGCGGGTGCTCTTGAGCGGGCGCGCTCACCGTTTGGCAGGCACGAGCGCTCCGCTTAGCGGGGGCTCTTGAGCGGGTGCGCTTACCATTTCGCGGGCAAGTGTACAGTGCAGAGCAGGTGCTTTTGCGGGTGTGCGTGCCATCTGCCAGGCATGTGCGCAGTGCTGAGGGGTTCTCTTCAGCGGGTGCGCTTACCACTTGGCAAGCATGTGTGCAGCGCCGAGCGGGCGCTGCGCTCTTGAGCGCGTGTGCTTACCAGTGGCAGGCATGTGTGCACTGCTGAGCGGGCGCTCTTGAGCGGCGTGTTTACCATTTGGCAGTCCTGAGCGCTTACACAGGCGTTTCTGAATCCGACTATTCAGTTTCTCAATCCAAATACCCTTACGCCCAGCGGTGGCCCTGCCTTTGCTGAGGCGTCAAGGGGCCGGCCCTCTTTTGTCTCCATTGCCCCCGCGCCCGCAGCCGACTGTCTGCTGGGCGGGGAAAAACATTCTTCGAAAAGTCCCAAGGTTGAAGGTCCAAACATTAGCAACATAGGAAACAAAGGCACCCGCGTGCTAGTTGTGGCAGAGAGCGATCTACATGCCTGGGCTTGAAATAAAGAAGCGGCCAGGGTGTCAACTTGGTAGTTCATGCATCCACTGAGTACTTGTCTTTGATTGTGGCACCCACGTTTGGTAATTGATGGCACAACCAGCCAAAAGCCTGTTCCTGTGACCCAGGCAAGAAACTCACATTGCCTCGGCTCACTGACATCAATAGTGCCTACATTACAATTGATCAAAAAACCAGATTTTATCAACTCAATCCGCCAAGCATGCTGCATGTTTTGGCACCTATGTGCGTGCGGATTTTTTGACGTTGTGGACCTTCTTAACCCCGAAGCGCAAGGCGAGCGCCTACCGAGGATTTTGAGCCGGCCCTGCAAGAGTTGATGTCTCTGGCAAGCAAGCACGCCTTCCTTGTTACGCAGTGCCTGGAAGGCGGTTGCGTCCTATGCCCGAAGTTGTGGCTCCTTGAGACAGCCCCAATCCGCTAACATGCGTTGATTCCGGTGGGAACTGCGGTTTCATCGAGGGTGGGCCCTGCGTAACGAGGGCTTCTACTAGGAATATACAAGTTCTCCCCCCTGCGCAGGGTTGGCCAAGGTGTGGAATCTGTCACATGGACATTCTTATGGGTCTTGCCCTTTAGCTTCCGTTGAACAAAAGGGTGCCCTGGGAAAAAACATACCCAGCGCGATCCATCCAATGCAAATGAAGGGTGACGTCGCCTCCAGACCTCGCACTCTCCAGCTCAAGCCTGGCCCAGGAAGGGAGCACCCCTGCTGTCAAAGATGACGAGCCTCCCAGGCTAGACAGTTTGACACAGTGTCGCCTGTAAAGCAACCATTGGGGGCGAAATCATCGTTTGCATTGCCTGCCAAGGACCGAGCTGGTCAACCCTCCGATTTCCCAACGCCCCTGCCCGCCCGCCCGCCCCAACACGCGGCGCAGTGGGAGAGTAGGATGGCGCGCCACTCTCGTCCGAGCGAGCGGAGTGAAGATGCACATGGCCATGGCCTGCGGAAGCGTTCGCACGCCGCCAGTTGAGGGATGGCCAAACCCTTTGACTGTTGGTTCTGCCAAGGTGCTGCGAAACTGGGCCGTAACGAGTTGAAATCGTTCATGTCGGCTGGCTATAAAGTCCATGGAACCGGCTAGTGGAACCCCAGTTTGAAACGGAGCAAGGGATTGGAAGTCAGAGGACACGCTCTGAGTTGATTGCTAAAACTGCTTGCATCTCACTATAAGCTCTCCAAACTCAAAACGTTTCTTTGTCTTTGCGAACCTGCCAAATCCATTCAAAGGTCAAACACATCCTGAAAACACCTAGTTTAATTGACCTGAATTTCAACATTACTCAAGACCTTGTTCGGCTACCTGTCATGTGTCATTTGTTCACGTGTCAACTGATATATCCTCCGCCGAGATTGACCTTGGGGCAGGGCACAGCGCAGCTTCGAATTCTACAGCAGGCACGCAATGTCATGTCACCCAACACATTTTAGTATCTGAGTGCTCGGCTACAAGTGAAGGAGGGATGTCACGGATTGAACTGGCAAACCCAACATGGCTATATATCAGTGTCAGCCAGACAAGTTACAGTGACAGAGTCAGGCAGGGTCAGTCAGTTGAAGCGCTGCTCACACCCTTCTCAAAACATGGGAAATAAGTGGCAGCGTTTAACTTAATTTGTTTGGTCGTCTCAAATGGCTCACTGTCACACCCACAAGCAGCGCAACACCCGCAGGCAAACAAGTCAAAGTGTTTTTGATCCGCCAATCAACAGCTGTGCGCAGGCAGAGCTCAGATAGGCTCGCGCCGGGTGAAGTTAGAAATCAATCCATTTTGCGTATTCCCTGGCCACGGCTGAGCCAAAGCCAGGAGGATAATGCTCGGAGCAAAGGAATTGCCAGCTGCAATGCGTGCAGTGGACTTGAGCTGTGCAAATGCAAAGGTTTCAAAGTTGATGCAACATATGCGCCCAAGGGCAACTCGTGCGACAAGTGCCCAGCCAACGCAGAAGGTTGCAAAAGGACATGTGTCTTGCTAAGCAAGAGTTTCTGGCGATTGCTGCCAGGAAGCACAGCAGACTTGATATCCAAGCCAGTGATTTGCCTTCGGCCACAAATCTCTTTAACGTGTCTCCGTTGTAGTCTGGCGGTGTTCTTTTTCAAGCCATCCACAGGTTGCCAAGGCCTGAGAAATATTCAATGTACTGCACTTCGCAAGAGCAATGCGACTCCATCTGATTCAACATCTGCAAGCCATGACAAAACTCTATAGTTTCAGAGTCTGATCAGTGGCGACCAACAAAGTTTCACGCTCAGTTCTGCGAGAGTTCCACGAGGACGGTTTGCGAGGTTCACCGAGCCCGGGGCAGGCCCGCTTGCCGATTGCGCCGTCGGGGCTCGATCGGGCCCCGACTGTCGGGCACCTCAGTACCAAGCTGGCATCGCCTAGTTTTGCTAGCTTTTATGTGGGTGGCTGGGGTTAGTGGGAGCCCGCTTGCACCACGGGCCCAGAGGTTGGGGCTCGATTGCACCGTCGGGGCCCGATTGCAGAGATACAGTTGTAATCTAAAGTTTTTTACTTGGGCCCTTGTTATGGGCTGCTAGTGGCTGAAAAATACATACTCTTTTTGCCCCTTATGTATTGGGTACGTAGCACAAGGACCAGGTGGCTGGATGTGTGCGTTTCTCAACTGCTGCCTCTGGAGTAGCAATCTTTGGCGACAGCAATCTTGAAAGGTTCCAACTCCACTGGGACTCTTCGTGCCAAGCCCCCAAACCCCGGTCCCAAAAATAGGGGCCCATTCAGGAAACCCACTGGCACAGACAGTTTCCTGAATGGGCCCCTATTTTGGGAACTCAGATGTTTGGGTCCTTGGTTGCCCTTTTGCTGAAATCAAACTTGCAGATTTGCGTTCGTTGGAACTATCGTCTCTCTCGCCAGCAAACCACAAGAATAATGGCCCATAACAGTGGCCCATGTAAAATTCTTTAGATGTAAGGACGCATCCTAAGGAAAACTGGCGTTGAGCTATAATGTGGGTGGCTGGGGTTGGTGGGAGACCGCTTGCGCCACGGGCCCAGGTCGGGGAGGAGGACCGCTGCAGAGCTTGCCCGACGGGTCAGAATTCTTGTCCTTTGTCGAAAGGGTTGCGCCATGGTCATTGGAACTTTAGGTGTGTTGGTTTCTGTTGCAGTGTCCGCGTTTGTTTGGGAGGACACGCGGCGCATCGAGGCTTTGGGTTTCCTCACCGAACTCACATTGTGCTCCCTGATGGACTAAACAGTGTTTTCTACATCTTTTTCTTTCTTTTGATGTTCACCGACGAATCGCAAGCCTGAGTGGCGATCAGCCCGTGACTGGTGATTTTAGCTACAGCCGCATAGTCTCCCAGATGGATATCAACGCAATGGCATTGTGTGCAAGATCTTGAAGAAGTACTCTGTGCCTGAGTGTGCTGCGCGGCTCCGGAGAATGATGCCTTCAACTGTGCAGGCAAAACTATGCTGCCGGCCTGCGTGGGCCATGCGAGGCAGAGTCTACTCGTTTTGTTGCCGCCGTAACGATGGCTCAATTGCTGCCCATGCCTGTGCAAAACTCAGGCTTTGCGTGTGTCTGGTGCTGCCAACGCTTGTGATTTGTGTCAGCAAGGCGGGTGCCCATTGTCCAGGCGCTACGGCGTTTTGCCACGCAGGCCTTGGGCGTTGTCACATGTGTTTCGGGATAGTAGCCCCCGGCTCTATACATATGAGAACGAGTGTGCCTTGTTGGCTTTGCAGGGCGCGCGTATCCTTGTGCGCTGCCAGACGCCGAGCGAAGCTGTTTGATCATGGTATCCTCAGCTTGAAAGCCAGCGAGCCACCAGGCAGCCAGCAATCGATTCATTAACCGACCAAGCGCCCCGCTGAAAAAAGAACAAACAAACAAACAAACAGTTGCAACGCACAAGCAGTCAAACAAACAAACAAACAAACAAACAAACAAACAAACAAACAAACAAACAAACAAACAAACAAACACACAAACACAAACAAGCAAACAAGCAAACAAGCAAACAAGCAAACAAGCAAACAAGCAAGCAAGCAAACAACCAAACAGGGAGCCAGCCGCTTTGCGAGTCAGTCAATCGACCAGTCATGGCTTCAATTGGGCCGTTCAATCATGCAGGCCTTGTTGATTTCTTTGGAGACGGCTCTCGAAGCAAACATAGCGTTTTCAATCAGAATCAGTCAGTCGCTAATCAAGCAAACGCATGCGGTCCGTGA
The DNA here is from genome assembly GCA_963377175.1 of Effrenium voratum. Taxonomy (NCBI): domain Eukaryota; class Dinophyceae; order Suessiales; family Symbiodiniaceae; genus Effrenium; species Effrenium voratum. The sequence goes on from CAUJNA010003239.1 coordinate 1,573,728, forward strand.
GTGAGCCAATGAGTCCGCGAGGCAGTCATCTGTCAGTCGGTCGACTGGCAGTCATCTGTCAGTCGGTGAGTGGGTCGGTCAGTCAGGCAAACAGGCAGTCAATAGAGGTTGTCAACCAGTCAGTCAGTCAGTCAGTCAGTCCGTCAGTCACTCAGTCAGTCAGTCAGTCAAGGCCCCCAGATCAGCCGAAGCATTTGTTAGCAAGCACGGGGTTTTTTAAGCACAAACAAATTGCGGCAACCGGCGTCTCCAGGAACAGGGTGTAAACCAAATGCGTTACGCAAGGCGCTTCTCCAGCCAGCCTGTCAGACAGGCCCCTTAGGTCTAGAAAGCTTTGGTTATGGACAGGCTGCTTCACAGAAGGTAAACTGAGTTGGCACCGTTGTGACCAACCGATCTTTTAGGACATGGCATACATCTCGGAGGAAACCTTGACTTTTCCTTTGGGCGGCTGCGTTCTTCCAATAATGGGGCTGAGAGTCAGCCTAATTGCCAAGAAGCTGGCAGTCTGCGCAAGCAGACGTCTTGCAGCTGAATCTTTGTGAGTTTGCTGGCCAATTGCAGGTCAGTTGTGTCATGTGAGTAAGGCTCGATGAAAGCGATGATGGCGAAGATCAGCCTGGCGCTCTGGAGGACGCCGCGCTAACCCCAATTGTCACTAAGGCAGTTCTGAAGAAATGCAGAGCCAACGTGCAAAGTGCTGGCTTTGCGCGCGTGGGCTGGAAGAGCCCGCTTGTCAGGCTGCTGCCACCCATCCATGGATGTGTGTCTTGTTTGCCTTTGCGCCAGAAGATGGCTTACATTCTATATAGCCCTGGTTGGCATCGCATTCGCTTGATAGCTTTGTGCTGTTTCCTTTGAAGCCATTGAGGATGAAGCGCGCGCAGAAAAGGGGCTGTTGCACCAAGTCCTGGCCCTTGTTCGAGAACCTACACAAGCCGAAGCTATGGGACGGAAAGCGCACGGAACAAAATATTTGCAGCATGCTGCAGGGTCCAGAATGCTCCGGGCTTGAAGCTTCATTCGGTTGTTCGCAGCGCGTGCTGTGTTCTCTGACAGCGCATCTTTTTCACTGCCAGGGCGCTGCTTCCAGCAGCAGCGCTAAACTAAACGCTCAGGCCGAAGCGGGCAAAAAGTAACTGACTTGCTTGGCTCCGAGCAAACCTCTGCGCGCATCTACACGTTGAGAGAGCGGGCAGCGCAGAGCTCCCTTAGGGTGCGCGACTTGTTATAGTGAGCCAAGTTACTCTGCGCCTGCCGCTTTGTGCAATTTTCTCAAACTTGTAACAGCGACTTGTTAAGACACGATGTCAAGATGTCAAAATACTGATGGCGTTCATTTCCGTTTAGACCGCTGTGGCACGCTATTTGCGCTGCGCACCTGCAGCGTGTACGCGTTCAAGTGTCCACCCTGGGCTTGCGCCAGGGCAAGGCTGCTCATGTCCTGCCTTGGCTTGCCGCCGGCAAGCTCAGGCGCGGCTTGACGGGTGTCCGATAGCAATTTCCGCGCGCTGTGAGACGCACCAGCGGCCACACAGGAAACAAGCCAACGATCTGCCAAAGCACGTCCGTGTGTGCGCCCTTGCGTCCAGCGCGCCTCACGCCGCCCCTGAAAGACCTTCAACTGAATCAAGGGCGCAGCTGCCGCCGATCACTTTTGCCCGCCTGCTCCTGGATATAGGGGCCACGCCGCGGCCAATGCTTGGAAAGCGACGCTCGGGGCGAAGCAACAACCTAGACATGCGCAAATCGCAATGGCCATGCCGGGAACTGGAGCTTTGTGGTGCGGAAGGGGGTGGCCTGCCCGTCTTCTTATCAATCAGCGTTGCTCAGTCAAGGCTGCTGGACAAGTGCCATATTTGCTGGTCCTACTTCGCTTGGAAACAGCCCCATGACTACTTCACTTCAGTGTTTTTCTGAGCCTTGAAGTCTTCGCACGCTATCATTTCATTGATAGACATCTGCTTCCATCATTCGGTTTTAGAGCATGGGCCTTGCGCGCCCGCGCGTATGTTGGCTCACAGAGGGCTGGCTGGGCTGGCTCGCAACTTGTTGTTTTCGATTCCACCCCTAGCGTTAAAAGGCTTTGGCCGCCAGCGCAGAAGCTATTCATTCAGGTTTTTTTCCGCTTGCAGGACACTTGTGTCTCTCCGCCGGCGCCTGCGTGCTAACATGCAGGCGCGTGCGTGTGTGTGTGTGTGTGCGGAATGTGGTGTGCATTCCTGCACGTGCGTGCGCGCGCACGCACGCATGTGTCTCTGCGCGCGCCTGCCAAGAGGTAGACTACTTATCACGCAAGCTGTGGAGCAACTACCCGGCAGGGCTTGCCTTCAGAGGCTTGGTGTCTTGCGCCCCGGCATTTTGATCTTTGCCTCGAGCAAAAGGGGGGATTTGAATTGGGCATTGCAGCAAGTTTACAATGAACCCATCAATATCTTTGCCAAGGAGGCAAGGCTGCACTCAAAAGTCTTGCAAGCTTTTCGTTCGCGCAGTGTTTGGAAAGGGGCTTGTGGCCACAAGGGCCACGTCACGAGGCCCAGGCGCCTGTGAGGAGGGCTCGCCGCAAGCGCTTTTCTGGCTCTGAATGTGATAACACTCATGCTGCGTCGAAACAGCGCAGCTGTTTCCAAGCATCTTGGAGCTTTGCTCTTTGTGGCACTATGTCATCTTTTGGAGCATTCTTGCTTTCACTAGCAGGTTGACCGGCTTTGGCCGGATCTGCGAGCAATCTTGGACAATGAAGCTGCGCAGCTTCAACTTGGGTGGCAAAACTGGCACCACATATGCGCAGGCGATATGTTGGATAGTTTAAAAGGCCTTCCTCCTGACACCTGGCTCAGCGGCTCCGTTTCTCGTGGCCTTGGTTGAGCTTGCCGTGCTGTATGGCGCTGGCTTGGAAGACGCTCAGACGTTGCAGGTTTTTCTTTGCAAGCAGCAAAGGGCGCCGGCCAAGTCTGCGAAAGCCACGCAAGCCCGAATCGTAACGCGCCAGCAAGGGGCAAGCGCCCCCTTCCTCCGCAGAATGGCAGGGCGACAGCCTGCCCTTCTGGAGCTACTGGACAAGTGCTGAAAAGCAGCTTCAACAGACAGCCCTGCTGCACTGCGCAGGCCTCTGGCGCCTTGCTAACTTCAGTCTAGCCTCTCGTTTAGCATCCTTGGGCCAACTCTCAAATGAACATAGGGCGTTCTTCTTTGTGGGTCTGTTTCTTTGACTGTGCAGTGGCTGGCTTGCTTGAGTGTCAGCCAGCTTTGGGTCATCAAAAATACGCGTTCTGGCGCAGTGCCGCCAGCGCAATAGTTGTCGCACAGCCAACCATGTTGCAAACATGCTGGCTTTGACGACTCCGCCATGTTTCTGCGCGAGCTGTGTGAGAGGCTGCCCTCGCTTGCACGCCTTGACCGCGGCCAGGCTTTTTAGAAGGTGTTTTGCAAAGTGTTGCGTTGGTAGCGCCATGCCCCCAACAAATACTGACCGGCCAGATGACACATTGCCAACTTCTCCAGAGTCGGCAGATGATTGCGAGGCCCGTCGGCCAGAGGACGGCCAACTGACCCACGCAATCAGACGGCGCTTGCAACTCTTACCCAGACTGATTACACCCAGCCACTGTCTCCGCCTTCCAAGCGTGCCAAGGTTGAGCCAGACCCGGAGTGTAACGCGAGCACAAGCTCAACTGTCACCACAGAAGAGGCCCCGTCCACACCACCCAGCACCTTCAGTTCTGGGTGCACGGGCAATTGTCTAAAAGGCTCAGCACGGAACTGCCCATGCCACCCGCTGGCGTCTGTTTATGGCTTGACTGGGAGTCAAGGCAATTGGCCTTTCAGGTTTTTGTTCACTCGTTTGTGCGCCTGCAGCGCTTGCCACACCAACGTAGGCCACTTGGAGCAAGCAAACAACAGCGCAGGAAAAGTATGGCTCCAGGCTCCATAAAGAGTACGCGAGGTGTTTGCAGGCGTGTTTGCCTCTGCCTTAACCGGCTTGTAGACACTCAAGCGCTGCCTCCTTTGCCCCTTAAGCGTTGCCAACCGCATATGTCACGGCTTGCGCGCTAGCTATTGACTCATGATGTTGGAGCAGCCGAGCCCATTGTATTGATTGATGGCGGGCGCAACGCACGGACAGTTGCTCAGCTCTGAAATATAAAAGCCAGGCAAATCGATTGGCTCGGGCAACTTGTCTGTGGCCTGTGACAGGCGGTTGTTTCGGAACACGAATTGTCTTGCGTCATGTGTCTTTGTGTTGGAGCCGAGGCAGCAGCAGCACCAGTAAGTAGCAGTAGCAATTCTTGTAGAAGTTGTGGTATGGCTAGTAGCAGCAGCAGCAGTCGTACTGGACGCAGTCGCAGTAGTAATAGTAGTAGTAGTAGTAGTAGTAGTAGTAGTAGTAGTAGTGGTAGTAGTAGTAGTAGTAGCGGTAGTAGTAGTAGTAGTAGTAGTAGTAGTAGTAGTAGTAGTAGTAGTGGTAGTAGTGGTGGTGGTGGTGGTGGCGGCGATGGAAAATGTAGATGCAGACGCAGATGTAGATGTAGTAGTAGCAGTAGCAGCAGCAACAGTAGCAGCAGCAATTGTAGTAGCGGTTTAGTAGTCCTTGTAGTAGCAGTAGTTTTTGTAGCAGAAATAGCGGTAGTGGTAGTGGTGTTTGTTGCTGTGTCTGCTGCTGGTTTGGCTGCTGCTAATAATGTTGTCAGTTGTGGAGGGCTAGGTCGTTTTGGGAGCTCTGCTGCTGCGCGTGGCTGTTTGGCTCTTGTTGTTGCCTTTGGGTTCCACCAAATGCTGGGCTAATATGTGTCATCTCTGCGTTGCTTTTCTCGAAACGTTGAAACTTTTGCTTGCCTGACTTGTGCCTTGTGTGTGTTTGAGGCTTACTAATTTCCCATGGTTCTCGAAAAAAACGGGGAATCTGCAACCCTACGCAGAAATCCAACCAGGGAATCCAAAAGACCACATAAGGTCATGTTGAAATTCTGGCTAAACAGCCTTTACATAGCCAGGGTCACTCGTGGGCTTTGTCAAGAAAAAGAAAGAAACAATAACAATGGGTAAAGAGAAGGAAAGAAACAAAATAACAACCAGCGCGACAAGAAGGAAAGAAGGAAAGAAGGAAAGAAGGAAAATAAAACAGTAAAAGAAAACAAACAAAGAAAGAAAGAATGAAAGAAGGGACGAAGGAAAGACAGGAAGGAAGAAAGAAAGCGTGACGGACAAGAAACAATGAAAAGGAAGAAGAATGAGATCAATAATCAAGAACAGAAAGAGGCAGAGAACTATAGTTTTTAAATTTTGAATCTTCCACCCTCCGGCTTCGCCGGACCTACTGGTATTTCATACTTGGCAAGTGAGCAACTGGCAAAGTGGGCAGCGCAATGCGTTGCAGCACTGCTTGCAAGGACAGCCAGCCTCGGCTTTGAAAGCACCTCAGCCCACTCCAGAAGGCTCACTGCCGGGCAGACAAATGGAACGCTCACGCAAGCAAAGTAAGTTGCGCCGTCAAACCAGTCGCAAGCTCGAACTGCAAGCGGAGTCGAGCTTGAAAGCTGGTCGGAAGACGGCCCGCAGCTCAACAGACGAATGATGTTGGCCCACAGCTGCTCAACAGCCATCACTCACTGCTACAGACGAACGCCACACACGCACAGGCTCACACCCCCAGCAAGATTTTAAAACCACGATATGTTGTGTAGTGTTGTTCTGATTCTTATTATGAGGTAGTCTTCGTTCTTCGCGTTGCAATAACAGCAACAAAACAAACATCACATCACTGGAACACATCACTTGTAAAACGAAAGCCAGTTACCCAGTGCATTCGCAACAGTGTGTCCAGGCCAACTCTAGCTTGGTGCAGCAGGGCAACTCGTAGATTTGTTATTTGTCAAACTTGGTCACAGCTGACTCGCGACACATGTCAGTTGAGATCTTGTCAGTGACCCACGACATCTGATCTACTGCGTTAGCGCGCCTCAAACTCGTCCTCCTCAGCGCTCTGGCCCAATGACCCATCCTCTGACGGTGGTAGAACGCCCGTAGCGATGCCACAAGGCATTCGCAGCAGCCACATCAAACTCGCGCGAAAACCCTGAGGAAGAATTGACTAGGTGTGGCTGGCTGGAGATATCAGCGCTCCGAGCCATCGCGTTGCCTGGACCGCCAAACGAACCAAAATTCTTTGCTCCAAGCACGCACAATTGTGTGTTTCACTGTTTCGGGGATCGGTGCGCCCGTTGGAACTAGCATTCGGGCGCAGGCCTGCAAAACTTGTCCAACTGGACGTAGCAACACCACCGCACGCACTATTCCAAAAACGGAAGAAGAGTGGCATGTTACCTTCGTTCCAAGCCAACCGTACTTGGCGAAAGAGTATTGTGCTGGAATGAAGATAAGTCCAAGATCAAACCTGACGATTCCAAGGAGGAATTTGGCTAAAAAGGCACGGTAATCTCCACAGATGCCACTATGGCCGGCATAGACCTTGGAACCAGGTTACTCAAGGTCAACATCACCAAGTTGAGGAAGAATGGAACCAACCCGCCATCTAAACCTGAACTGCCATCCTTCGAGGATGACCTGCTTAAAGAGCTACCGCAAGACAGGGGCCGACCAAGCGGATAAGCAAAAACACAGCCACGGATCAACCTGAGTCCGCAGGCATTGACACAGAAGACCATACTTGCGAGGCCCAATTTGCCAATTGGAACTGCCTGACTACAAGTAAGACCCATGTTTTAGAAGTGTTCGCAGGCAGCGCTCGCCTTAGTCAGTGTTGCGCTCTAACAAGTTTGCAATTCGCCGCACCGATCGATATTCGAAATGGCTTCGGCATGATGACGTCAATGACGTCAAAAGGACGTCAAATGGTACTGCGCATTATCCGTGAGAAACAGCCGGACGTTGCGTGGCTTGCACCAGTCTGCGAACCCAGGTCCATCATGCAAAAGATCAATGATCCGAAGACTCTTGCAGAAAACCGAGGACTCTATTTCATAGTCGAGAATCCTCAGAGATCCAAAATATGGCCATAGGTCACGTGGAATGAACTTGAGTCTTGTGCATTTGGCCTCCGTGATCCTGACACTAAAACTCCAAACTTGGAAGTTTGAAACCAACAAGTCTCATGCATAACCTTCCTAAAGAAGTCATGAGACCAATATTCAGAAATTACCTAGGAAAGGAGAAGCACCCGCATCAGCCACTTGAAGGCAACACCAAGATTCAAAGCAGTCGCACGCTCGCTCAGGCCTATCCTTTTTCATTCTGTCAGGAGATGGCACATATCCTTCTCAGATTCCTGAAGGTCAAACCTTTAGATAACGAAGTTTCTCTCTTAGAAGATACAACCATTCTCCAACGGCCTACTAAACTTTGTCACGCTCATGCACTATTAGAAACAAAACTATTTCCACACCAAGCATACAAACTGTCAACATGTTGGTGCTACATGCTGCTTTCCAGAAGCCCCCGCTGCAAGAGCGGGGGTCCAGTTAGTGAGATTTGGGGATACGCCGGGACCTAGGAACGGGCTTCGAGGTGCATCTGATTTGCGAGGGATGCCCAAATGGCATTGATCTTTGTGTTCTGCGCAAACCAAGTGATCGAACTCGCCACGGTTCAATCTCCGCGTGTTCAAGCTTGCCTGAAAGGAACGATTGCAGCGGCGGCTTGACCTTGCTACTGTTGATGGGTTGCTTCCAACATCTACCTGGCCCAAACCAGAAAGCAAGCCTAGATCACCTATAGACAGCATTTGTCTATCTTTTTCTTCTCTTGTAGCACTATTCAAAAACCATGTCCCAGCTTAGAAAATGGTCACATGGGCCAGGCAAAGACCCTCAGCAAATGTAAACACCGATCTCCACCTGTCTATGTTCGAGACACCCCGCTTCATGCACAGTTCCTCCGACATGCGCTGAAGCCAGGGGGAGTGAACAAGAACATGTGTTCTTGCTTAACACGACAAGTCGAGTCTCTCAGTAGCAAGCGTTTCCAAACAGGCCTTAGAAGCCCGTGAAGGCTACAGGTCGGGATTGAACCGTCTTTCGGAGAAAGACCAACATGACAGCTGGCCTGCGTCGGGCTCCTGCGGATGAAGCTGCGACTGCGGGGAGATGGAGCCTCACGGGCGGTCAGCGCGCAGGCCAACAAGCAAGTTGCTGGCGCCTCCTGTTCACTGGTGTTAGTGACTGACACCTCCGCTGCTCACCTATGACTCTGACTGTGACAGCCTTCCGCCTTCCATAAAATAGAGCCACGGGTGGCGCGAAAGCATACTGGAAAGTCAGTGTTGGTTTCGTTGTGTGTGTGGTTGCTTCCCTGTGGCAGTTGCATATTTGTATAGCCCATCGCGCTGGCCACAATACAGCAACCTTTCGACCGTGATTCTAACTGTCCATCCAGCCCTGCAAAGCGTACTTCGCGTAATACGTCCGTCGTTTAACACTGCTATTTGCCAGCCGAAGCCCTCTGAAAGTGTACAGCATGCAATACTTTTCTACCTAATCGCATAATACTTTCGTACTAGCGATTTTCCAGCCGAAGCTGCGAAATTGTACTTCGCGCAAACAAAGGAAGGCCCTCCATAGCAAAAACCACTTGGCCAGGCAAAGTCCACTCTGGGCCGTGACCAGAAGTGGCAGAAGCTGATCTCCCCCCGCAGTAGCGATGGTGTTGCCGCGCAGAAAAGCCAAACTGCGGCACACACACACACAACTCCAAAGCTCCTGGACAAAAGGAAAAGCATGCAAGGAAGCCGCGCTGCGATTTGTCCCGTCAAAAATCGCTCGCATCTCTTCGCGCCCACCAATGCTGAGAAGGTGTGTCCGGATGTTGCTGGGCATCTGCGTCGCAGCTTTCGATGTTGTTTTGATTTCCAGTTTTGTTGGGAAACAGTGGGGGAACAGATTGTCAAGAGCTTCGTCCTCTTGGACCAGTTCTGCGTTTTTAACGTTCTTGCGTTGTTTGAGGCGTTTGTTGGTTTTTGTCGGGTTTTGCTGAGTTTTGTCATTTTCAGCGTCTGGCTTTCGCTTGCTCGTTCCCCTTCGTAAAGTTTAGCTTGATCTGTGTTTTGCAGCGGCTTGCGGCCTTCTAACAAGTTTGAGGCTGAGGTAGGTGCTTTCCCTTGCAACAAGTTTGAGGCTGAGGTAGGTGCTTTCCCTTGCTTTAGGCTGTTGAGGGCAAGGTTCGAGATTTTGTGTTGTGTGAGGCCGGCTTTTTTGGGGGAGTTTGTCATTTGTGTGAAGGCGGCGCGTACTGTCGTGTCGCTTGTGTGACAACTAGTTTGCTGACCTGCTGGGACAAACTTCAAGTTGAGCAAGAGTTCAACAAGGACTTTCGAGCATCTTGGCGCTGGGCTTATTGATTTTATGTAGAGCTGTTGAACATATTAAAAAGACCCAACCCCCCCCCCCGCCCCAGACTTCTACAACTTTTGCGTTGAAGCCTTTCTTGGCGCGGTGGGCGGGGTGAGCCATCCCGGTATAATATAGTATTGTTTATTCACTTGTGGGCAATCGGCGCGCCGTCCTGTTCCTGCCAGCAAAACTGAAACTCCGGCCCATCATGTTCCTCGCAGCACTTGTGAAAACTTGTGTTTTCCTTCGGGTTTTTGCGTTTTGCTACGCCGGAAGGGCGGAGTAGCGGAGTTGGAGCTTTTGATTCCTGTAGCCCTGGCAAGTAAAAGTCACCCCGTGCATGTTGAGCTGCCGTGTTTGCTGTGTCCAATGAAGTCTTGCTCTCGCTGACCTGTTCCGACACGACAAAGACATACTGAACCGTGGCAACACTCCTGCGCTCCTCGCCCTGTTTAAGCAAGGCAGAAAATTTGCTTTGCGCTTTGGCAGCGCGCAGGCAACGCAACGCTAGTTCCGCGCTCTGCGCTCTGCGGGCGTTCTGTTTCCGCGCTTTGGGAAATACCTTTGTGTTCGACAAAAGTGCAGAAAGGGTCGTCGCGGCTTCGAGCTGCTGAACTTCCGACTTAGAAGCCGCGGAGACCAAGCAGGATTCAAACTTGAAGCGGCGCAATCGCGCGAACACCGCAGACTTCGTGATAAGTCCACAGTCTTTTGGCTGTGCGATTTCTCACGCATGCAAGTTTGGCCGCGCGATCTTTCTCGTGCAAGTTGGCTCGCGCAAGTTTGGCAGTGCGAATTCTTGTGCAAGTTGGCCCGCGCAAGTTTGGCTGCGCGATTTTTCGTGCAGGTTGGCTCGTGCAAGTTTGGCTGTGTGATTTCTCGCGCAAGTTGGCTCGTGCAAGTTTGGCTGTGCGATTTCTCGCGCAAGTTGGCTCGTGCAAGTTTGGCTGTGCGATTTCTGGCGCAAGTTGGCTCGTGCAAGCTTGGCAGCGCGATGAACTGTTGTACTTGGCTCGCGCAGGTTGGTTCGCGCAAGTTTGGCGGCGCGACAAAGTATTGCGCAAGCTGCAAGTTTGGCGGCGCGATCTTTTTGGTTCAAGTTGGCACGCGCAAGTTTGGCTGCGCGCAAGTTGTTTTGTGTAAGTTTTTTTGCCGCGCGAGCTCCCGTGCAAGTTGGCTCGTGCAAGATTGGCTGCGCGATTTCTCGCGCAAGTTAGCTCGCGCATGTTTGACTGTGCGATTTCTCGCGCAAGTTGGGTCGTGCAAGTGTGGCGGTCCGGTAATGAAAGTTGGCACGTGCAAGTTTGGCTGCGCGATCTTTCTAGCGCAAGTTGGCGCGCGAGTTTGGCTGCGCGATTTCTCGTGCAAGTTGGCTCGTGAAAGCTTGGCTGTGTGGTTTCTCGCGCAAGTTGGCGCGCGCAAGCTTTGGCTGTGCGATTTCTCGCGCAAGTTGGCTGGCGCAAGTTTGGCTGCGCGATCTTTCTCGTGGGAGTCGGCTCGTGCAAGTTTGGCGGGGCGGCAAATTGTTGCGCAAGTTGGCTTGCGCAAGTGTGTCTGCACCATCTTTCCCGCGCAAGTCGGCGCGTGCAAGTTTGGCGGTGCGATTTCTCGCACAAGTTTGGCTGTGTGATTTCTCGCGCAAGTTGGCTCGTGCAAGTTTGGCTGTGCGATTTCTCTCGCAAGGTTGGCTCGTGCAAGTTTGGCGGCGCGATGTTATTGCCCTTGGCTCGTGCAAGTTGCCTCGTGCAAGTTGCCTCGTGCAAGTTGGCTCGCGCAAGTTTGGCTGTGTGGTAAGGCTGGCGATTTTACCGGAAGAACCCTTCGCAATGCTTTCGGGGACAAAAAGCCACCTTTCCCACAAACGAGTCCAGCCATGAAAACCGCACACGTGAAGTCTTGACGGATTGGAGAAGCTTTGGGCGCAACAGACACACACACACACCCACGGCCCTTGCTGAGGCTGAAGAAGCCGCCCTGGTTCAGCGCTGCGTCATAGGCCTCGAGGTTGCGCTCCCATGCGTGTGGGGTTTTGGGTTTGGGGCTGGGGAAAAGGGAGGTGTTCCTTGCTTGTTCTGTATTCCACTCATGATGCAAGCTGCCTGCCACTTATTTGGCCCAAGGCCTGGTAACTTGTAACTCTCACAGAGAGGAAAAACAAGACCGCTTTGCTGACTTGTGGTGTTGAGGCACTTTGTTCCTAATGGGAATCAAGCTCTGCTTACATACATAGTTTGTCATTTACTTACGTCGCAAATTCGTTCTGCTTCGGAGTGGATCTACCAGGGACCTACGATACGTTCATTCCGGGGCCACCTGGGTCCCCTATTTACAACCTCAATGTTGGTAGCGGAGCGGGTTCTCCGAAAACAGGATGTCGAGCGAAAAGGATTTCTATTGGACAGAACAACCCGCTTTCCTCGGAAGCCGTCATAACAGCGCGAGTTCCCATGGAGACCGCCAACCTTTCGATGGACGCAAAATTGCCTCCAGCGTGCGACGGCCGTGTTACAGTAGTTGGCTTCGGTATGAAGATCTGGCAAGTGAAGAACCTTTTGGCAGTTCGGAGACCATGATTCTTTTGTTCTTAGAACTCTCAAGGCGAAAACGCAGAAAATAGGCAAGGGCGATTCAGACTGGCACCATCCTCTCCTCGCAAACCTCGATGTTCTCCATGAGGGCAGCAACGCATCCGAGGCAGCGATGAAACGCAAGAGGTACTCCAGTGTTTAATTGGCTACGGAAAAATCCAAATCGCAAACACAGCACTATTCCGCATCTTCTAGGCTCCTTGAGCCAAGTGATGAAATCACTCTATGGCAGTATTCTCATATGAATTAGTGATGACATGAGTGGAAGGAAATTTGCGTCTGTTTCGTTCCTCGCTTGTTTGCGCGCTTGATTCACAGTATTCCACTCATGATGCAATCCGCCTGCCAAACAAGACCGCATTTCCCTCTTACTTTATATATTCATTCTGCGTCGGAGTAGATCCACCATACCTACGAAGTGTTCATCCGGGGCCACTTGGGCCCCCCTGTTTACAAAGTGAGGGGGTTGGGGCTTTGGAGGCTTGGGGTTTGGGAGTTCGGGGTTTTGGCACGTTCTTCTTGTGGCAGCCAAAGAACAATGAACAAAGATCATGCCTTGGCTTCGACGATTGTGGGCAGCTTGCTGTGGTTCACTTTCAACGGTGCTTTTTCAAGATTTGGGCTCCCGCCAGCAACTTGCAGCAGCCGAGGGTTTGCGGTTTTGAACATCACCCCGCCGGCAGGAAACGTACTTTAACACGGCTTAAAGGTGATGTTGAAGTCACCCGGAAGGGGAATTTAGAAGCCTTGCGATGGGGCCGAGGTTTGATTGTCGAAAAGCAAGCCGTGCGTTGCAGTGGCTTAGGGTCTCACAGGAAAATGTTCATCGTGTTGGAGGCCACGCGCTTGCAGCAACAGTGATTGCCAAAATGGTCGGACTTGGAATTTGTCTGTTCACGGTGTAGGCGCCCGAGTGCCCTGCAATTGCAACCAACAGTCATCAAACAAACAGGCTGCGATATTGGATGGCCGGCTCAAGGGGGAATCCGTGAGGGAGCCATGTTTGGCGGCGAGAACACCAGCTGGGGCGCGAACTGGCTGGGTCTACTGCTTTTAGTGGAGAATCTGGGGCGCCAGGTCTGACACCTTTGAAGCCAATCTGTCTCCCTTCCTTCGTGTCCCGTCCGTCCGCCTCCACGCCCGGCTCCCGGCGGCTGGCTTGGAAGGAGGGCCGCCTGCGCATGGTCTGGGTTGACCCTAACATGGATCGCTGCCCTAAACAACACAAACCTACACATATTTCTTGCTTTTAGGCAACCTTCCCCGAAAAGTACCCTCCCCAAGCCGACTAAACTCTTGCGAACCCCAGATGCTTCACCTGCACGACAAGGTTATCGTTAGGGTCTCCGTTGCTTGGAAACTTGCACTTTGAATACTTTTTCTGCAAGTCAAAGCGGGACCTTTCCTATCAGCTGCTCTTGACGGTTAGGCGCCAGACTCAATCGCAAGCGCTTCTAATCTCAACCACCGGCAGCCGCTGCTACTGGCGCAGCCTTTTGGTCCATGCAACTCGGGTCTGCGCTGCTCCGGCCCGCGTGACACCGCGGCTCGGGAAAAATTGGAACCTTCGCGAGGAGCTGCGCATAGCTGACAACTTCGCAACTTTTGTGTTCGGGGAGGGGGCCTTCCTTCCCGAAATGTGGGTACATTTTGCTGGGGAGTTTTCCACTTCAGCGCCTTTGTTCTGGAGGTTTGGGGTGGGATCAGGATCTGTTTTGTGGGCGCAAGGCTGGTTTTGGCTTGGTTTAAAATGGGTTTGGGATCTGGTTGTGCTCCCATGTGTGAGGGCAGTTTGGCATAGTGCGCATCAACCACGGCCAACATTCCACACGTAGGACAATCTTGCCATTGACGGTCTCAACTAATTCCAAATCCTGGTGCGCCGCTTGACTCAAACATCAGTTCTTCAGGAAAGAAAAGGTGAACACCTTGCGAAAGCGTTTCACCTTGTCCCGCAAATCCTTGGCATCAGGTAGCAAGCTTTGGCGAACCGGCCCCCTTCGCCGTTCGATCGCCCAGTTGCTGCCAACAGGAACAATCAGCATGTTTCGCAACTTCCTTTGCCTACGGCACGGCGCATCCCTAGCTTGGGCTGGGCGATCTGCGCCCTCATTTCCCATAGCGACGCTAGCGGTGATCTGCGCGGGAGTGTAAGGCGGGCGTTGGAACCACTCGTCCTACCAAACCCGCCCACGCACGCTCATGTGAGATGTGGAATAAGTGGAAGGTGCGGGGGGCCAATCAGGAGTCCCCTTTTCAAGGGCACCCGCTTCAGCAAAAAAAAGCACGCAAGGAAGGATGTCCTGAAAAGGGCCTATCACGATCAATATGGCCAGCTGCGCAAATAAGGCAAACAAAAGAGCAGACGCAACCCAAACAAAAAAAGGGATGGCGTTGATTCCAGCCGGCACTGGCGCCCCATGTTTACCCCGCGGACTTGTCTCAGACCCCACTGCGGACAGGGCTCGGTGGTAGAACTTTCCTTCGCGGTCTCGCCCTGGCGGTGACACATCAATGGATTTTGCAACAAGCAAATGCCATCCATGGTCAAGCAAGTGGTGATTTGCTTCCATGATGAAGAACCTTTGGGAGCCCAAAATGCTTCAATTCTGACAAGTTCACACAAATGAACGGACATGTCCAGAAACGGTTTCTATATGCTGCTTCTGGCGCCCTCCATGCAGAACTGAGTTAACATTTACAGCTTGCGCTGCTCTCTTCTAGATGTTCTAGTGTTGTTTCGAGGAAATCTTTGTACTCCTCGTTGCGATAATGCGCTGTCTGGACCGCTGCACGTGGAGATGGGATAGTCGTTCTTGCTTGGCCCCCCGAATTTTCTTAGCTCTCAACGCTCTGCAAACACTGGGGAGTAGCAAATCATAAAGGGAAGAAGCGCTTGACCGTGACACAAACACAGAATCTCATTATGAAACACCCGGGCCATTTGCATTCTTGTCTCCCACTTCTGCGAGTTTCCCAAACCCTTCCGCGGCCTTCGTCGATCAAATCATCCGGGTCCGAGACATCGACCTCGCAGATCTCGGGGATCCTCTGCGTGAGGTATTTCCTGCATTGTGGCGGGGCAATGGCCACGGTGGGTCAGACCCGATTTCTGCCATCAAACGCAACTGACCAGTAGTAGTAGTAGTGGTAGTAGTAGTAGCAGCAGCAAGCGTCAACATCAAAGAAGAAAAACGAGCGTGAGGTGCGGGTCTCTGGTAGGGGTCATGTAAGGTTCTGGAGGCATGGGTCGCATGTGTGAACCGTGCGTGTGTGGACGGAGGTGTGGATCGTGCGCGCAACCCGCCTCGTGAATGTTCTGGACCCATACCTTATACCTTGACACACAGCCAAACTAAAAGTGGTTTAGCCAATAGACCACGGTTCCCAAGAGAAGAAGGGATTAACCATCCTGATCCACGTCCCTCATCCTTATCATCATCGTGACCAGCAGTTGCACGGTCAGCCTCATGATAGTGACCATGAGCAGCATCAGTCGCAGCAACACAACCACGCGCATCGTGTTCAGCATCGCTGCTGCTCCATCATCATCATCATCATCATCATCACCATCATCGTCACCGCCGTCATCATCATCTTCTTCTTCCTCACCAACATCAACATCGATATTACCATCATCAGCGCCATAAGTCAACCAGCCAACCAACAAACCAGACAACCAAGAAACCAACCAGTCAGTCAGTCAGTCAGTCAGTCAGTCAGTCATTCAGTCAGTCAGTCAGTCAGGCAATCAAAAAATAAAACAGAGAAACGATAGAACCGCGGGTGGCCGAAAGCATGATGGAAAGTGAGTGTTGGGTTCATGTTCGTGTGTCTGCTTCCCTTTTTCCATTCTATAGCTCGCCGCGCGGCTCCGCGCAGACCGCGTCAGCCGCAGAAGCGCGAGAGCTCGTCAGCGCGTGTGGCTGTGAGCAGAAAACATCGCGCTTCCACATTTGTACCATCGTGAGCCAACATCTTCAGCGCCCGCAGGGCATAGTCGCGCCCTCTCCACGGCCGCAAGGAAGAAGCTCCGCGGTCACGCCGCGCGCCACAAGGAGCCACGCGCAGAGCATAGCGGGGCTTCGATTGATGCCCCAACGCAGTGAATCAAGACATTGCAAGGCTCTCCAGCTTGAGCAAGTTCTTGCCGAAGCCTGCGCAGCTTGCTGCAGGCAGTCACGCAAGCATCGAAGAGTGCGATCGCCCTGTGCTCAAAGTTTGGCGCAGACCTGACGTGGGAGACACCATGCTTTCTGAAGCGCGCTCTCCAGTCTGGCGGCGCTCCCTTCATTGACATGTCGTCCAAGCACATGCACAACACCACGATGATGCGAACGCAAGCTCCTCTAGTTTGCAAGCCGCCTTCAAGCTCCCCAAGTACACATTCCCCAACTTGCTCCAAAACTTTCACGGCGATGCCCCAAGGTTGTAGTGGAAGCTGTCAGTAGTCCAGTCAGTTTCTGTCCACCATACCGATTTCCAGGAGTGCTAGATGAGAAGCTTCATGTTCCCAGTGAACTCTTGCGCGTCTTCGTCAGCTTGCCAGTTCCAAGCAGGGCTCGCCATCTGCACACAAAAAGGAACTAAGCCACACAGAAAGGTGGCCTCCACGAGCAAGGTGTCACGCAAGATTAGGCTATGAAGGCGAATCATGTTGTTCGCAAGCACATGAAGCCGACGTGGAAGAGGGCCCACTTTTACTGTTTTCACATCCGCCAAGCCCGCGCAGGCAGCTGAGTCAGATCCACAAGGCGCTCCTTTCCGGAGCAGCAGGGCTGCCAGTTCCCAGCAGAAAAAGCGCTCCTGGCGCAAAAGGTCCAGCTGGTTGTCACAGTGACTTGG
The DNA here is from genome assembly GCA_963377175.1 of Effrenium voratum. Taxonomy (NCBI): domain Eukaryota; class Dinophyceae; order Suessiales; family Symbiodiniaceae; genus Effrenium; species Effrenium voratum. Next base: position 1,590,505 of record CAUJNA010003239.1, read on the forward strand.
TTGGTGGCGTTATTCCGCTGCTCGTCTGCCCATGATGAAGATGTGGCATTGCTAGAAGCTACAGACACCCCCCGCGACAAAAGCACTGTCGGATTCGTTTGCCGGCAGGGCCGGATTCTCTTCCTGATGTCTCACGAGCAACTGCTTCTGGTCGCCTTCGCCAACTTCTTCTACGCGTGGCTCGCCCTCCGCGCGCGCCAGCACGCACACGTAATCCACGAAGACCTGCGACTTGGAGACGAGAACGCCGAGGTTGGAGAACTTCCTCTCGTGGGATCTTCGATGGGCAAGACGGAGCCCTCAGGTCTTTGGCTTGCGGAGGCGCAAGATCTTCTGAACCATAGGCCGCCGCAGCCTGAAACTGCCAGGAGGCTCTGATTTGCGAGTTACTTAGGCCGTATGAGCTACGGAGGTTTCTGGTGTCGTGAGGACAAGATGACTCAGCGTGAAATTTCACGAGTTTTCACCGCTTTTTCACGGCGTAGTAACGGCCCTTCGTTTCCCGCGGCCGTTCCACGGCCTTACGGGGGCCAACAAGCGCAAGTGGCCGAAGACATCTTAGCTTAAAAAGCCAAGGTAACTTGGGACTTGGAGCCTGCTGGCTGGCTTCCGCGTCTCCTGGCTGCGTGGATGCTGGAGCTTGGGCGCCGGCTTCTTGTGTGGCTTGTGTCCCCGGCGCAGCGCTCTGTGATCCCGCGCGCGCCTGGGTCATGCGAGGCGCGGTCGCCAAGATCAAAACACACCCGCTGAGGCCTTCCTCCTGAACAACGCGCGCCACTTCAGGCCAGAAAGCCGCAGCAAGCAAGCACGCACTCCAGCTGGCCAGTGAAGTCTGCCAAGGTCACGTTGGCCAGGACTGTTGGCTTGTCTGCAGGCTCCGAGGAGCAACCGCTATAAGACTTCTTGCGCAGCTGCGTGTCGGGAGTGATCTTGGCGCTGCAGTTCTTGCGCGCCGCGTACACGGGGCTGCCAGCAGTGGTGGTGAGCCACACGCCGCGCCTGGCGGAGGCGGGGCGCAAACTGACAACGGATTTCACTTAACACACGAACTCTTCGACGAAGCAGACAGAAAACCTACGATAGTCCTGGCAAGACCGCAAGCTGAAGCCGTGTGCGCGCATGCCACGTACACGGCGACAGATCGCTGGTCACGCGCAAAGCGTCCACGACGTGGACAAGGCGTCTCCTCCACGCCAAGGGCACGCACGCGGACGTGTTCTGTCTTCTTCACCAGCGTGCAGTTCTCGAGCTGCACGACGGCCCTTGCGCTGGCAACAAACCGGTCGCCCCACACCCGACTCATCCTTCAGAGACATGTCGCTCGTAAGCGTGCAGTGCTCCCAAAGCAATCCAAAGTCGGATCTCGCCGTCGAGAACCGGGCGCGTCCGAGGGGTGACTCTCGGCGACGGTGGGCCTCGAATCCCGAAGAACTTGTTCTGGGGCTTCAGGCTGACCGCTGAGAACGTTCCCGCCGCGAAAGCCTTGCCCTTCTCCAGCACGGTTGGCTTTGTCCACAAGTCGGACCACAAGCTTCCACCACGGGCGCTTGCCAATGGACTGGATTCCTTTGACCTCCTGGTACGTGGGTCGCAGCAGGACTTTCATAACGCCGCAGTTCTGCAAGCTGAGGCGGTCCGGCTGTCCTCCTATGTGCGACATGTCCTCCAAGTGTCCGCACAAACCGCGTGAGCTCGAAGGCCAGTCGCGCTATCTCCGACGGCTTGGTGTGAAAAAAGCGGCTGCCGCGTTTCTGAAGGTCTGCCGAGCATACAAGGAGTGAGAAACGCACCTCCGCCATAGGCAAAGGATATCAGGCACTTTTTGTTGTCTTACTGGCTTCGAGAGGTGAGCGCTTGTAATCATGCGGACGGCTGCGCTTGGCTCAGCCGAGGTCTTTAGCCAATCTCCACGAGGAGGTCACAACCCTCCACGCCTTAAGATTACATTTGCCCTTGCCAAAGAAGATGAAACCCTGTGGTTCCACATCAAACAAATCATGCCTCTTGATGAACCTGACAAGCTCTGGCAGATCCCAGCCGCCGTGCGTCTTCGGCCATTCGAATGCGATGCGGCCCCCCTGGCTAAGGGCTTGGTCTGCGCGCCGAAGGAAATTCGCCAAGGTTTTTCTCGAATGCTTTTTGAGTTTCTTGGCAAACGGTTTCCGTATTGGTGGAGATTGACACGTTGTCATTGCGACCAGGGAGCGCAGGGAAGCAAACCCCACAAATGACAATTAGGATTGTTCAATGACTTTCAAAAGGCTTCATTTTACCATTGGCTTGACATGTCAAAATTCTCCGGTGTGAGTCGGAAATGGTCGATTCCTCTTTCTTCATTGATTTGACCCAACGTCGAGTTCTCATCACAGCAAAATTCAAAGAGCGTCGAATTAACCGAACGACCTCTGCGGTCGTTGAAGGTGCTGGGCCTGAACCAGGAGTACGACGTGCTGCGCCTCTTCCCGGGCCTTGGCCCTGGCTTACGTGAAGAACACGGAACCTGTCGCGACACGTATTGGTACGTGGATCCCTTCCAAGATTGGCCCGCTCCAATGTCACATAGGCTCGGTTTCTCCTAGGGGCACGGTCCGGAGCTTCATCGTCGAGAGGCAAGGCCCTCCATTTGGATTCGCGAGCAAGGATGCTCTTGCGCTGAACAGCTGAAGCTTCTGTTGCTCTGCCTCAAACAAAGGGAGAATCCATTGTCCGTCCCAAGCTTCGACCAACTTTGCTTTGTAAACTTGAGTTGGCTTACCGCAACCTTGGGTATTCTTTCTGAGGACAGGTGTATTCCCCTAAATATATACCCGAAGTCTACCCTCCGGCCAACAAATATGCTGGGATATGTCCGAGGCTCGAGGTCTGGAAGCTCTTGGGGTTTCGGCGGCTTGTAGTACACCTGGCAACGAAACGGTAGCTTTAAGCCCGTAACAGCATCACCACCGCACGCAGCTTCATATGCTGTGGCTTTGAGATTCTTGGCCTTGTCTGAATCACTCGGGTGGATTGCTGCATTTGTGGTCATGGCCAACGCTGTGCGCACGCACTCAACACTTCTCGACCAGAATCAGATCATTTGGAATACCATTTCGAACACTAGGATCTGTTCTTTTTCCAGGTGGTGGATCTGATCGTTTGGAGCACTAGGATCAGGACGCCATGCAAGGTACCCGACATCACCCTTAAGCTCTTCCAGCAGCACAATCGGTTTTTACCTGACATAGCGCCTTCCCATGAGCTCTGGTTCCTCCGAAATGTTGGAGCCATTGGAGACACCTGATGTTTGGTTGCGGATACGCGGCTGCCAGACAAAAGCTTTCTTCGTCTGCTCCCTTAGACAAGCCCGTGATCATGTGATCTGTTGTGGCCAGAATTTCCGGTGCACTTTTGCTGTCATTTTGCCCTCCTGCAAATCTTACAGTTTATTCTTGGGGAGATGCGTCAACTGATGTTTTGCAGTTTTGGCTTCTTGCTGAAGCTTTTCACGAAGTGAAGGGGTCCACCCCTTATCTTCAGAGTTAGCGGCTCGCCCCCAAGCTCTTTTTCTGGTTCTTGTTTGTTTCGAGAAGCTCTTTTCCAATTTCGAAGTGAGGCAAAGAGACGTCAAGCTTCACGCCTCTTTTCGGCCTAGGGAGGTCTGCAGGGTGAGCAGGCGTGGGTGGAGGTTTTTCAACGCTTTTGGCAATTCATAATATTTTCGTTCGACGAGGTCATCTTCAGTCCTAGCAAATGAGTTTCAGTCAAGGCGATGCCCCTATCCTTCTCCATCTTGAACCTTTCAAAGATGATCCGCTCTTTTGGCAGTCTGAACACTCTTTGCTCTTGCTCCTGAATTGACTGGAATTGCACGGCAAACTTAATACTCTTGGACAGCCCAAGCAGCTTTGAACCGAGCACACGATCTAGGATCGGAAATGGAAGGCTCGAACCCATTGAAGCCTTCGGGTTTGTGCTCTCTGCGGCCCAGTTGTGGATCAACCCTTCGTCGCGCGTCGCAAGCCTGCAAACAAGGTTAAAAGCCGAGTTTCTGAACAGACGCATCAGCTGCCGTTTTGGGCAGCGGTGGCAACTTCATGTCATCATATGCCTTCACACGCATGAGTTTCTTTTCCCTTGAACATGCACATCATCAACACGGTTTACCGCCGGAGTCGAATGAGAAGAGACTGACATGCCCGCGAGGGCCTTTGCAACCCTAACATCCTGGTCTTTCTCCGCCACCCATGTTGGAAACTTGATGAGCTACCCGAGAGCGCTACTGGGCTTGAACCATGCTGTGAACTGCGCCGGCAGGATTCATTGTGGCACAGGGTGGGCAGCCACTTGTGGCATAGGATGGGCTCCGACTTGAAACGCGAACTGCTGGAAGGCTGATGCGAGCTGATCCAAACACCTTTCCAAGCTCCTGTGCAGCTGGACACGTATCCCCAAAAATGTTCCTCGCAGTTGCATTATTTGTGTTGGTTCCGGCGCTGTGGGGCATCGCGGGGCTTGCCAACACCACGCATGGTTGGTTGAGTTTCCGGTGCCTTGAAGCGTCACGGACACGTCCTGCGCTGGCTGCGGTGCCCGAAGGCGTCACAGCACACTGCCCACTTGCCTGCAGTGGCGGATTCTCCGCGCCATTGCACACATGCCAAGGGCCCATTTGAGGAATGGTTCTCAGCTTCAGGAGAATTCAATCTGTGCTCCATTGCAAGCAGTTGGTCTGCCAACTGTTTCGCCCTCTGATGTGCTTCGGCCTCTCTAAGCTGGCGTTAGTTTGGTCACTTGTGCCACGCTGGGCTCTTGTCAATGGCATCTTGGAGCGCCTGGACCTGTGCGTTGAAGTGGGCTTGTCTCAACTGGTCCCCCGATTCACGCTTGGCCTTTCATGAGATTCCTGAAGTGCACGAACTTGACTGATGGATTGATTCTCCAATTGATTTACCTTATCCCCACCCTCTTTCATTAAGCGCTCGGCGTTAATTTCAATTGCCATCACCCTCCTATCAAACGGGCTTCGGTCCACTAGTTGCTGACCCACGGATTGAATCACGGTCGGTTGGTACACTTGAGCACGATGCGCCTGAGCATGCGTTTCAACGCGAGGTGAGCACCGCTGATGAAAATAGGTTTGGGCTTCCATTTGTTATGGTGCAACTGGGCACCAGGCGCATGAATTCTACTCCCCATCGGTTGAGATGAAGCTGCTGGCACGCTGGTATCTTCATTGCTATTACTGGCGTCTGCCACCTGTCTGCGCAGAACCCTGGGCTGCTGACACCAATTTGCTGACCTGATGGTATCATTGCTCCTACAAACTGGGCAAGTGCAGCGATAACGCGTTTTCATTACACCCGCCTGCGCTCTACGGCGCCGGTCTTCCCGGTTTCCTGCGCACATTTGACGGGCCACTATGTCGTTCAGCACCTCCTCAGAGTCGTCAACCAGAAGGGCTGACTTAAATCCTCTACGACGCGGTGATGAACGCGTCCGAGGTTCCGTCTGTCCGGTTGAATGTGCTGACCAGGTTCTCAAGCTTTTCCCAGCTGTGAAGATAAGAAAAGCAAATCGAAAAGATGTAAATACCTGCACAAGTAAAAGCTGCCCTGCTCTGCCTCGCCGCCTCAAGATTGAAATCGCTGATGCCCTCGAGTTCCCACTGCGCCAGCGGCGTGACCTGTCAAGGGACTTGGTGATACTCAAAGCAAAAATCGCACTGTTCCGAAAATCGATGACGCGCAGGCTCGTTGGAAAGGGATAGCTCCTTTTCCTCCCAAGTTCCGTTCGCAAACCTGCGCACCCCTGTGGCAAGGCTCAACTCACAGACTGAAAAGTGGCGCTCTGTGGGCTCAGCATGCCTCGGAGGCGAGGCGAAGGTCAACAGGAAGTGTGATGCTTTGTCGCGGCCCAATGAAGAATCATCAGGAAGCACTACATCAAGAAGCAGCGGCAAAGGTTTACGCAGAGGAAGTCGGTCGTCAGGCATCTGCTCAAGATGCTCGACTGGAAGGCACGCCGCAGAACAGATGAACTTGGCAAGACGTAGAGAAGCCAACACGGCAAGGGCAGCGTCAATTGGAAAATGGAATTGGCAATGCGTATCAGCAGACCGCGAAAGAGGCCGAGCAACCGCTTTGCTTGTTGCCTGCAGAAACTGATGCTGCGCAGGCCGAATGGAAGATGAAGCGGCGCCCCCTGCTCTGTCGAGTGGAAGAGGCGCCGACCTGTCCTCCGACTGAGCAATCTGAAAGTGAACTCTGTGACGAACAGGTAGCTGAGTAGGCTGCTGTTGCCTTTGCTGGCGTGTATATTGATCCACAAGACCCCACCTGACCTTGCGTGTTGCGACCTCTCCCAATAAAAATCAAGAAAAACGGCGGGTCAAGCGATTTCGCGAATGTTCAATCTCTGTGAAAGTGCCCGGAGCCCACTTCGATGCCAACCAAACAATGACCACAACCTAGACGACCCTCAAGGTCGTTCCAGTCCTTCGCCCCTGTACGCCGTGGCGGTCGCAGACGTGACTGATGACAAGACGAATGTGAGATTCAAGACAAACCAAGTAACGGCGGACCCAAAAGCTGCACTCACCCTTTGCCTTGAGCACAATGGTTATCGGAGAAGTTAGCGAACTGACGGTTTGTTGTCAACGTCAACCTTGGCAAACCGATTGGCGGCACCAGCTACCGCGGATTCCGGAAGCAAGATTAGTTATGACTCGCGTGCGCCACCTACTATCAGGAAATGTGAATTCCAACGAGAACATTCTTCTTATCATTCCATCATTCTGAGGCGCAAGATATTCTATGGATGAGATTCATTTCAATCGAATGGCGTTTGCTGACACCCCTTATTCGCTCTGAACATTCCGATATTTCTCACCAAGATCCTGGGATTAGTCGATGTCTTTCCATCTTGGCATCAACTCAACCAAGATGTGACTGGGCGCGCGTAACCGTGAGCCTTTTGGAACAACCAACTGTTTAGAACGCCTATGGTATGCGATCACTGCGCTATCTGCACGTGCAGGCTTTGGAGCCGAGTGAAAAATCGCTCCAGTGGCAAGATATTTGCGCCTGTTTCGTTTCTTGTTTGTTCTGTGTTGATTCCACAGATCTCAGATCCACTCGCGCGCGGTTATCCATTGCCATTTGGCGCAAGGCCTGGTGATATCATACGCTAGACGGAGAAGGCTTTCGGCCCCTTGTGCTCAGATCTTTCCACAGCGAACCGGACACTGCTTGCATACATATTGGGTCTTCTACCTCGCCTATTGACCCACACTTCGGGTTCATCTTCGGGGGCCGCTTGGCGCGGGGGTGGGTGGGTGGGTGGGTGGGTGGGTGCGTGGGGGTGGTGTGTGGGTGTGGTGTGGTGGGTCTGGTGTGTGTGTGTGTGTGCACCACAATAAGGTGGTGTGGGTGTGGGTGGGGGGTGTTGTGACCTGGCATGGGGAATGAGCACATGTCCAAGGTGCAGCAATTCTGTCAAAGCTAGTTCTGCACGGCAAAGTTCTGCAGCGCAAACGTGCGCGCTATGGGATGGCAGAGCGTCATGGGTGTGTCCTACAAAAAAACCTTAAGCATCCTTGCTTGTCTTTAAGCAGCGCCCGCTTCCCCTGATGCTTGGCTGCCAAGCGGCTTCAATCGCCGAAGCACATCCTGCAGGCCAGAAAAAGTTTACGAGGGACTCGACCACTGCGCCTTAAATGTAACATCCTAGCCATACTTCCTCCGGTCTTTCTAGGGAGCTTTCTCGTCACGGGCTCGTCCATGAAACGGGTTTCTAGTCGATTCTCACATGAAGCAGCTATCGTCAAGCAGTCACTGACGAAACAAATTGCGCAATTCCGCTTTGCATCTGCGGTCATTCCGGCGGGCTCCTTCTGAATGGTCTTAAGGAGACCCAACTCCAAAGTAACTGGCGGGGCCCCTGTTGTTGAGAAGCACCAATGTTGACCAAAGCCCAGTATAGGATTTCAGCACTGGCAAATAAATCCAAAACTGAGGGACGAACCCGGGGTCAGTTTTCTAGCGGAATGTAGGGTAGCGCTCATACCCCAAATCCGCGATTTCAACGTGAGTGTAACCGTGAATCCGCGATGGCACTGAAGATAGTTGTCATCGTCATCCTCATCATGGCGGTCATCCTTGTCGTCGAGTGGTTGTTCGTGCCCCGTTCGTTTCATTCCTTTCTTCACCTCTTACGTTTACATTTCAAGCGCCCTGTTAGGGGGCATGGGCGATGCAGGGGGCTACGACGATAGTTACGATCGCGGTCATCGTCATCATCAACATGGACATCGTCATCATCGTCACACGGGCGAGGCAAGCATGATAGAGCCGCTGGCGACGCAGGGCATGCTACGATGCTTGTTTTCGCATCATCATGGCGGCCATCAATCATCATTATCATCATACTCACCATCATGTCTTTATTCTCTTATATTTACATTTCAAGTGTCCCGTTGTAAGGAGCGTTGGTGCAGGGGCTGCTACGATGATAGTCATCAACACAGTCATCGTCATCGTCATCATCATCATCATCATCATCATCATCAGGGCCACCGTCATCGTCACACAAGTGATGATAATCATGTGTGGGCAGGGGCTACGATAGTTATTGTCGTCATTCTTGTGATCATGATCCGCCATTCCTGCTTGGATCCTCATCCATGTCATAGACCGGCAGCATGCGAGCACTGCAGAGCCTTAACCTGCGCTGGCAGGAATTGAGTAAAGCTTGGCTGAAAGCTTGCTTGCGCGCTCTCGCCCCAGAGCCGCTGGCGTGGCACAGCGTCTTACAGCTCTGGTTGTTGTTGCTGTTGCTGGCACTGTTGCTGTTGCTGTCGCTGTTGCTGCTGCTGCTGCTGTTGTTGCGGTTGCGGTTGTGGGTGTGGTTGCGGTTGCGGTTGTGGTTGCGGTTGTAGTTAGGGCTGCGGCTGCGGTCGTGGCTGCGGTTGTAGTTGTGGTTGCGGTTGCGGTTGTTGTTGCGGCGGTTGTCGTCGTCGTCGTCGCCGCTGTCGCTGTCGCTGTCGCCGTCGCCGTGGCTGTGGCTGTGGCGTAAGCTCTGGCTGTCGCTGTCGCTGCCGCTGTCGCTTTCGCTGTCGTTGCGGTTGTCGTTGTTGGCAAGCATTCAGCCGTTCTGGCCGCGCCTCGCCGGCGCAGTGTTCAAGAGGGTCTTCTCTGCCGCGACGGGCAGCTGGCCGACATCGCCAGCTAACACTACCTTTATATTTATGCCGCCGAATGGCAGGCGGGCGCTGCAGCGACATTCGCGGCCCTGGCAGTGCGTGGCATGATACTTGGCGAACCTACTGGCGGAGACGAGCGTCTATGCACTGCAGCACAAGCTTTTCGACCATGGAAAGTTCGTCAATCTCAAGCAGCGCAACACGGCCAAGCTCGGCATCCAAGGCAGTCTTGTCTTCGCTGACACAGTGTTTGCTCAGGTGGCGGGAGAATGTCATTAAAAGGGGTGGTGGGGCGGGGTTCAAAATACAACAGGGCTCTACTTTTCTTCTGTAGCGGGGGGTGAAAGAAACAACAGGATTGAGGGGGGTTAAAACACACGGGGGGGCTCCAGCTTTTGTTTCTAGGATTGGGCACAGGTCAACTAACCAACCACGATGAAGCCACCACTATGTGTGCAATGTGTGTCATGTGTGTGTGTGTGTAAGCGTGCAGCCCTGCTAGCTGCGCGTGCACCCGCGGATCAAGCCCGTTGCTGCGGCCCTGCTGGCTGTGCTGCGCTGCGCCGTGCGCTGAGGCCCACCACGGCGGATCAGGCCTTTGCTGCTGCCTTTGCTGCTGCCCTGCTGGCTGCGCTGTCCTGCGCCGTGCGCTGAGGTCCACCACTCAAAATCAGGCCCTCTGCTCGCTGTGCTGCGCTGCGCCGTGCGCTGAGGCCCACCACTGAGCTCTGCTGGCTAAGGTCGTGAAGGCAAACATCTTCACGGATGTCCCGTGAAAACGACGACCATGCCCGCCGAGTACTAGATGGCTGGAAAGGCGTTGAGAGGCCGTGGTGGTACCAAAAGACCAAATTCAACCACAGCAAACATTAATGAAAAAACGCTGTTACTCTCCTCAAGCCGGTCCCTTCTGAGCAAAGAACGGAGCAGTGGCCCACAAGTTGCTAAAAAAGTGTTGGAACCTCGCAGTTGGTTTGGTCTGCCGCTGGTAGACCTTACTCAAGCCATGCTGTAAGACGGCGTGTTTCTGGACTTGACTGGCACCGCATGTCGAGCAGCGACGCGCCGCGAGTGGGGCATGAGCACGGAGCCGGCGCTTGGGCGCCTGCGTGTCGGGCAAGATGTGTGGCTTCGGGAGCGCCAGAGAACCGTGTGCCAGACTCTGGGTGAGCCGAGCTTGCTTTGCGTGGCTATGGATGCAGAGAAGCCGCAGAAGGAAATCAGGTTCAGTGAGCTGCAAGATGATGCCCTTGCCGGAGATCCGGACCAAGGCGTCGAAGACATATGATATGGCATTGGAATGTGCACCTGAGCTTCTTGCAGCGGGGGGGTTCAGGAAGAGTTCTGGATGAAGGGCACGCAGAATGCGCTCAATTGACGCTCTGGCAGAGGCCAAATTTGGGCCAGCGAGCAGGCGCGAACCACTCAGAGCGTCGAAGTGTTGGATCGGGGCCAGTTGCGACCGTGCCTGGCCCGAGCGTGGAAATCACTGAAAGAGAACATCTCCGCGCGAGCCAGCGGAGAATGATGGTGAGTGGCGGTGACAAATGGCAGTCTTTTTGCCGGGCGCTTCCTAAAACACGTTGACATGGTGAAGACATCCCTCCTGAAGCGGTGGCCGAAGCAGTGGAGGATTTGCAGAACCTCTTGGGCGGCAGGGTAGGGTTTCCAATTGGACCCCGTAAAATCCGCCGACCCCTTTCTCCAAAAGAGGAGGCGCGTGGGAAGGGTTTGTCTTCTTCATCACCACTGATGTTGGGCGATGGTTCACAGCATCATTGCCGCGGCGCTCTTCTTTGTTCATACACGTTTCAAGTGTCCCGTTAGATGCGTTGTCATGATTGTCGTGATAACTGCTGCTGGTGCTGGGGATGCATAGTGATGACGTTAACTGCTGGTGATGCTGAGGCTGCGTAGATGATGATGATGGTGATAAACATGATGAGGGACATGGTGATGAAGGTTCTGACGATGAACATGATGTAAATGATGCTTCTGATGATGATGATGATAAGCATGATGATGAAAATGATGATGATCATGATGATTACGATGATGAACATGATGATGAAAATCATAATGGTGGTGTTCATCATCATCATGTTCATCATCATTGTCATCATCGTCATCATTGGCATCTTCACTTCCATGTTCCTGTTCATCATCACCATCATCATTTTTCATCATCGTGTTCATCATCATGATCATCATGTTCCTCATGATCATCACATCATAATTTTCATCATCATGGCCCCGTCATGTTCATCATCAAAACCGTGGCACTCTTCTTTTTCGTATACGTTTCAAGTGCGCCGCTAGACCCGACTGGATACGCAGAGGATGCGTTGTCATGATTGTCATGATAACTGCTGCTGGCGCTGGGGATGCATAGCGGTGACGTTAACTGCTGGTGATGCGTAGACATCATGTTCATCATTATCATCATCGAACATGATGACGAAAACGATGATGATGATGATGATGAACATGCTGATGAAAATGATGATGCTGGTGAACATGATGATAAACATGATAGTGATGGTGTTCATCATCATGATGATGACAATGATGACGATGATGATCATGATGAACATGGTGGCGGTGTTTCATCAAAACCATCATTTGTATCATCATGTTCCTCGTCCTGTTCATCCCCCACACCGTGGCGCTCTTTTTCATATACGCTTCAAGTGTGCCGTTAGACCCGACTGGAAACGCAGCGGATGCGCTGTCATGATTGTCATGATAGCTGCTGCTGATGCGTAGTGATGATTACCATCAGGATGATGATGATAATGAGGGACATGATGCGGAACATGATGATGAAAATCATGATGGTGATAAGGACGATGATGATGCTTTATCATGTTCATCATCATCATGTTCATGATCATCATTATCATCATCGTCATTTGTTCCTTATCATGTTCATCATCAAAACCGTGGCGCTCTTCTTTTCCCTTACGTAGTGCGCCGTTAGTCTCGAATGGAAATTGTGTTGTCATTGTCGTGATAACTGCTGCTGATGCGGGGGAACGCATAGTGACAAGGATAACTGCTGGCGATGCTGAGGATAAGTGGTGATGATTACGAAGAACATGATGATGAAAATGATGATGATGATGAACATGATGATAAAAATGATGATGGTCATCATTCAACATGATGATGAAAGTGATGATGGTGGTGTTCATCACCATATTCTTCATCATCATGTTCATCATCATCAGCATGTTCATCCTCTTCATCATTTGCAACATCATGTTGTTCTTCCTGTTCATGACCAATGCCGCGCCGCTCTTCTTTTCCTGCGCGTTTCAAGTGTGCCGTTAGACCCGGTTGGAAATGCAGAGGATGTGTTGTCATGATTGTCATGATAGCTGCTGCTGATGCTGGGGATGCATAGTGATGACGTTAACTGCTGGTGATGCTGATGATGGTGATACACATGATGAGCAACATGATGAAAATGATGATGATGATGAACATGATGATGAACATGATGATGAAAATGATGATCATGATGACAATGATGATGAAGATGATGATGATGATCATGATGATTATGATGATGACAGTGATGATGGTGGTGTTCATCATCATCATCATTTTCATCATCATTTTCAGCATCATGTTCATCATCATGTTCATCATCTTTATCATCGTCATCATCATCATTTGCATCATTATGTTCCTCATCATGTTCGTCAGCAAAACCGGGGCGCTCTTCTTTTTTCATATACGTTTCAAGTGTGCCGTTAGACCCAGCTGGAAATGCAGAGGATGCGTTGTCATGATGGTCATGACCACTGCTGAAAGTGATCACGACAACAGCTGGTGATGCTGAGGATGCGCAGTGATGGTTGTCATCATGATGATGATGAACATGATGTTGATGATGATAAACATGAAAATGATGATGATGATGAACACGATGAAAATGATGGTGATGATGATGCAAGTGATGATGGTGTTCATCATCATCATCATGTTCATCTCCGCCATCAGACACAGAGCGGGGAGATGTGGAAGAGATGACAAGGGAGAGATGACATGATAACCGCGCACTCACTTCGTTCCGCTGTTCACTCTCTCTTCTCCATATCTTTTACTTCTCATGGTCTCTTCAAGCGACGGAAGGGAGTGAGAGAAAGAGACCCAACCGCCCCACATCCCTCTTCCTCGCTCTGCAGCCAAGCCGCTATGACGTGAGGAATAGAAAGGCTTGGAGGGAGAGAGTGAGGGATGGTGAGTGAACGGTTAGAGCTGGGACAAACGACCACCCGTTCCGATCTACCGAAAGTTGAGGAAGTGAATAGGAAAGGCTTATCCCACCTACAGGAAATTTATGGTGAACAAATGAAGGAAGACAATGTGAACAGAGACCTTCATTCTCTCTCTCCTTCCCGTTAACTCACCGTGGGACCAGGCAGTTGATAAGGAACGAGGTGAGTGATAGGGATGTCTCTCAAAAAGCTGCAAGGACGAGACAGTTGACCACAGATTCATTCGCATTCATCATTTTCATCATGTTCCTCATCAAAACCGTGGCGCTCTTCTTTTTCACATACATTTCAAGCGTGCAGGGGATGCAGGGGATGCGTAGACATGATTGTCATACTAACTGCTGGTGACGCCGCATGATCATCATCACCATCACCAGCTGATTGCATTAGCGGCTTACTCTTACTTCTCGCAAAGACGCAGCGATGGCACAAAGTCCACACTTCACAGCATACATCGAAGTCTTGAGAAGGAAAAAAAGGCCCCCAACATGGTTTTCCTGTCCGAGTTTCCACACACCCGGGGCACTTCTTGTAAAAATCAACAAGGTGCTTCTTTTTATCCCGCTGTGGCTTGTTTGAGATGCAGGGAATGCGTCGTCATAATTATCAGAAAAACTGCTGGTGATGCTAAAAATGCAAAGTAACAATTATCATCATAACTGTAATAGTTATCAGCATCCCTAATGTTGGGTAACAATGCATCATCAAAAACATCATCATTATCGCGCTGCTCTTGGTTTTCATATATGCTTTAAATGCGCCGTTAAACCCGACATAGTCATAATTGTCATAACAACGTCCGCAAGCAGGGGCCGGCGGCGCAGGGCGGCGGCCATTAAATCCGGGCGCCGGGCAGGCGAGCCCGCGCTTTCCCTTGAAAGCGAAGGCCGCGTCCCCTGCCGCCGACACACCCCGTGTTCACCCCGTGTTCGCCCCTGGTTCACTCCGTGTCGAAAGAGGCTGCGCTTCACGGCAAAAGATTTGCGGATTTGTTCAGGCGATTTTTGACGACTTTTTGAGCATATCACCTGCATCATCCGCATCCATGGCGGACATTGATGCGAATAATGCCGGTGATGCGGGGGATGTTGGCGGGCGCAAAAGTGGAAATTCATGTTTTTAGTGGCGTTTCTGGAAGGTGCTTTTTGTCTGCCGGCGTAAATCCGGCCGCCGGACGCGATCGGCAAGCCCGGAGGGCTTACCTTCCAGCATTGCCAGCATCATCCCGGATGACGCGGATGATGCTAAGCATTCTGACGATGCGAAACAAGGGGCTGAAAAATTGCAGACAACGAAGGGTAAGTGCAGGGAAACAGGAGTGACTGGAAGTGAACGAAATGGAAGTCAAAGAAATTGCACGAAAATGAAGAGGGCGCTGGAGAGAAACCAAGATGCAGGAAAATGCAAGGGCAGAACGTGAACGAAGAGCAAAAAAGATCTAAGGGAAAGGAATGCGAATAAAGGGGCGTTCAAGGAATGAAGGGAGCTGAAACGGAAGTGAAGTGAAAGGAAGTGAAGGGACATGCCAGGAAACTGTCAGGGAAGACACGCAAAGGAAGTGAAGTTCAAATCATCCTGGGAACTAACGGGACTTAGCGGAAAAGGACATGAAAGAACGGGAAGGGCAAGGTGCCCGGTGGCCGGCTGTGTCGCATCAGCGTGTAAATACTGGTTTGCGCGTTCGGGTTTCCAAGGGACACCTGAAAATTGTAGTTTCCATGTTGGGTTCCACGGGGAAACAGAATAAAACGGTGGTTCCCATGTTGGGCTTACAAGAAAGAAACCACCTAAAATTGTGGTTTCCGTGTTGGGTTTCGAAGGGGAAACCCCTGAAAACAAATAGTGGTTTCCATGTTGGGTTCGCAAGAACAAGCCCCCTGAAATTGCGGTTTCCGTCCAAGGGGAAACCCGCATAAACCTGCGGTTTCCGTGTTGAGTTTTCAAGGGGCAACACCCATAAAAGAGCGGTTTCCTTGTTGGGTTTCCAAAGGAAACCCTATAAATTTGTGGTTTCCATGTTGGGTTTCTCAGAGGCAACTTCCTAGAATAGGAAACCCTCCATGAAATTGTGGTTTCCATGTTCCGTTCCAAGGGGGGCTCAATGAAAATGTGAAAAGGAAACCATAAAACTGGTTTCCATGTTGAGTTTCCAGACGGAAACCCTCATAAAATGGCTGTTGGTTGTTGGTTGTTGTTGTTCTTGTTGTTGTTCGTTGTTCGTTGTCTGTGGTTGCGGTTGCGGTTGCGGTTGCGGTTGCGGTTGCGGTTGCGGCTGCGGTTGCGGCTGCGGCTGCGGCTGCGGTTGCGGTTGCGGTTGCGGTTGCGGTTGTGGTTGCGGTTGCGGTTGCGGTTGTGGTTGTGGTTGTGGTTGTGGTTGTGGTTGTGGTTGTGGTGGTGGTTGCGGTTGTTGTTGTTGTGGTTGTTGGTTGTTGGTTGTTGGTTGCTGGTTGCTGGTTGTTGGTTGTTGGTTGTTGGTTGTTGGTTGTTGGTTGTTGGTTGTTGTTGTTGTTGTCGTTGTTCGTTGTTCGTTGTTCGTCGTTGTTCGTTGTTCGTTGTTCGTTGTCTGTTGTTCGTTGTCTGTAGTCTGTTGAAATCTGTTGCGGATGTTGTTGTTGTTGTTGCTGTTGTTGTTGTTGTTGTTGTTGTTGTCGTTGTCGTTGTCGTTGTCGTTGCCGTTGCCGTTGTCGTTGTTGTTGTCTTTGTCGTTGTCGTTGTCGCTGTTGCTGTTGCTGTTGGTGTCGTTGTCGTTGTCGTTGTCTTTGTCGTTGCCGTTGTTGTTGTTAATGCTGCTGTTGCTGTTGTTCTTGTTGTTGTTGTTGGCTGTTGGTTGTTGATTTTGGTTGTTGGTTGTTGTTGGTTTTTGGTTGTGGGTGATTGGATACGGGTTAATGGTTGTTGGTTGTTGGTTGCTTGCTGGTTGTCGGTTGCGGTTGTGGTTGCGCTTGCGGTCACGGTCGCGGTCGCGGTCGTGGCCGCGGTCGCGGTTGCGGTTGCAGTTGCGGCTGCGGTTGCGGTGGTTGCAGTTGTTGTTGGTTGTTGGTTGTTGGTTGTTGGTTGGTTGTTGGTTGTCGGTTGTTTGTCGGTTGTTGGTTGTTGGTTGTTGGCTGTTGGCTGTTGGTGTTTGGTTGTTGGCTGTTGGTTGTTGGTTGTTGATTTTTGGGTGTTGGCTATTGGTGATTGGTTGTTGGCTGTTGGTTGTTGGTTGTTGATTGTTGGGTGTTGGCTATTGGTGATTGGTGATTGGTAATTAATTGTTTGTTTGTTGTTGGTCGTTGGTCTTTGCTTGTTGGTTGTTGGTTGTTGGTTGCGGTTGTGGTTAAGGTTGCGGTCGTGGTCGTGGGCGTGGTCGCGGGTGCGGCTGCGGGTGCGGCTGCGATTGCGGTTGCGGTTGTTGTTGTTTGTTGTTTGTTGTTTGTTGTTTGTTGGTTGTTGGTTGGTTGTTGGTTGTTGGTTGTTTGTTTTGTTGTTTGTTTTGTTGTTTGTTTGGTTGTTTGTTGTTTGTTTGTGTTCGGTTGGTTGTTGGTTGTTGGTTGTTTGTTTTGTTGTTTGTTTGTTGTTTGTTTGTGGTTTGTTGGTTGTTTCTTGTTTGTTGTTTGTTGCTTGTTGCTTGTTGCTCGTTGTTTGTTTTTCGTTGTTCGTTGTTCGTGGCGCGTTGTCTGTTGTCTGTTGTCTGTTGTCTGTTGCGGTTGTTGTTGTTGTTGTTGGTGGTTGTTGATTGTTGGTTGTTGTTGGTGTTGGGGTTGGGGTTGGTGCCGTTTTTGTCTGATTGTTTTTTGTTAGTTGTTTGGTGTTGGTCGTTGGTTGTTGGTTGTTGTTGATGTTGTTGTTGTCGTTTTGTTGTCGGTTTGTTGTTGGTGTTGGTGTTGGTTGTTGTTTTTTTAATTGTTTGGATGGTTGGTTTTGTTTGTTGGTTTGTTTGTTTGTTTGTTTGCTCTTTTTGTTTGTTTGTTGTTGTTTGTTTGTCGTTGGTTGTTGGTTGTTGGTTGTTGGTTGCTGGTTGTTGGTTGTTTGTTGTTTGTTTGCTGTTGTTTATTTGTTGTTGGTTGTTGGTTGTTGCTTGTTGGTTGTTTGTTGTTCCTTTGTCGTTTGTCGTTGGTTGTTGTCGTTTGCCGTTTGTGGTTTGTGGCCTGTGGCTTGCGGTTTGCGGTGTGTGGTTTGCGGCTTGTTGTTTGTTTTTCGTTGTTCATCGGTTGCTAGTCGTTGGTTGTTGGTTGTTAGTCGTTGGTCGTTGGTCGTTGGTTGTTGGTCCTTGTTGTTGTTGTTGTTTGTCGTTTGTTTGCTCGCTCGCTCGCCCGCTTGCTTGTTTGTTTGTTTGTTTGTTTGTTCCCCGCATCATGGTGCGGGGTTCTTACTTTTACCGGTCGTCGTCCGTCGCCGATGCCTCCTCGTCCTCCTCCTCCTTCCTCCTCCCGCCTCCTTCCTCACTCGCTCACTCACTCACTCACTCTGGCTTTGCGTGGCAGGGGCATTGGGGCATAGATTTCGTGGCAGGCGCAGTACTTTCTGCATCTGGGTGTTTGCGTGGCAGGGGCAGCATTTGGTAGCTGTCTAAAGGGACTGGATGTTGTCGAGCGCGCGGCTCGGGGGCTCAATCTGCGTGACAGGCGCACCACTTTGGAGATGGCTTGCAAATTTCGTGGCAGGCGCAGTTTTTTCTGCATCTGGGTGTGTGTTTGTGCGTCAGGGGCAGCATTTGGTAGGTGTCTAAAGGGACTGGATGTTGTCGAGCGCGCGGCTCTGCGTGACAGGCGCAGCACTTTGGAGATGGCGCACAGATTTCGTGGCAGGCGCAGTTTTTTCTGCATTTGGGTGTGTGTTTGCGTCGCAGGGGCAGCATTTGCAGCACTTTGGAGATGGCTTGCAAATTTCGTGGCAGGCGCAGTATTTTCTGCATCTGGGTGTGTGTTTGCGTGGCAAGGGCAGCATTTGGTAGGTGTCTAAAGGGACGGGATGTTGTCGAGCGCGCGGCTCGGGGGCTCAATCTGCGTGACAGGCGCAGCACTTTGGAGATGGCGCGCAGATTTTGTGGCAGGCGCAGTTGTTTTCTGCATCTGGGTGTGTGTTTGCGTGGCAAGGGCAGCATTTGGTAGGTGTCTAAAGGGACTGGATGTTGTCGAGCGCGCGGCTCGGGGGCTCAATCTGCGTGACAGGCGCACCACTTTGGAGATGGCTTGCAAATTTCGTGGCAGGCGCAGTATTTTCTGCATCTGGGTGTTTGCGTGGCAGGGGCAGCGTTTGGTAGCTGTCTAGAGGGGCTGGATGTTGTCGAGCGCGCGGCTCGGGGGCTCGGTCTGCGTGACAGGCGCAGCACTTCGGAGACGGGGTAAAGATTTCGTGGCAGGCGCAGTATTTTCTGCATTTGGGTATGTGTTTGCGTGGCAGGGGCAACGTGTGGCAGCTGTCTGAAGGGGCTGGATGTTGTCGAGCGCGCGGCTCGGGGGCTCAATCTGCGTGACAGGCGCAGCACTTTGGAGACGGGGCATAGATTTCGTGGCAGGCGCAGTTTTTTCTGCATCTGGGTGTGTGTTTGCGTGGCAGGGGCAGCATTTGGTAGCTGTCTAAAAGGACTGGGGCTCAATCTGGGCGACAGGCGCAGCACTTTGGAGATTTCGTGGCAGGCGCAATATTTTCTGCATCTGGGTGTTTGCTTGGCAGGGGCAACATGTGGCAGCTGGATGTTGTCGAGCGTGCGGCTCGGGGGCTCGGTCTGCGTGACAGGCGCAGCACTTTGGAGACGGGGCAAAGATTTCGTGGCAGGCGCATTTTTTCTGCATTTGGGTATGTGTTTGCGTGGCAGGGGCAACGTGTGGCAGCTGTCTAAAGGGGCTGGATGTTGTCGAGCGCGCGGCTCGGGGGCTCAATCTGCGTGACAGGCGCAGGACTTTGGAGACGGGGCATAGATTTCGTGGCAGGCGCAGTTTTTTCTGCATCTGGGTGTGTGTTTGCGTGGCAGGGGCAACATATGGCAGCTGTCTAGAGGGGCTGGATATTGTCGAGCGCGCGGCTCGGGGGCTCAATCTGCGCGACAGGCACAGCACTTTCACACTCACTCACTCTCACTTACTCGCATATCTGCTACTCACTGGCGTACTCACAACTCATGCGCTTGTGTTATCATCAACCGTGTTTCAAAGATTACGCATTACGTTTGCTGCTGAGATTCGGATCAGTTCGGACGAAGGGCCAAAAATTCTGATACTGGTGGCTACCAAGTGTGGTTCAACTGCTCCAGACACACACAGACGGACGCGCGCACCCGCACACACAGATGCGCGCGCGCACACGACAACGCGCATTGAAGATTTCCTAGATGCAGGGCCAACTTATAACATAGCACTGACTCATGTGCTAGTGTTGTCATCAGCCGTGTTTCAAAGTTTGTGCGCTTTACTTGCCGCAGCCGTTTCATGCCGAGACTGCGTATCAACTGCTCATTGTCCAGATTGAACCCTTGTCAAAGGCCAACTTATAGCATAGCATTTGCTTGCGACACGAGTTCTGTTGGCAAAAGACGCCGATCGAACGGCACTACGCCTCATGGCGAGCGTATGTCCGCAAAGCTGGTGCACAAGTTTGAGGTCCAGCGCGACCTTCGCAGGAAGAGGCAGATGGATCTGGCTCGCATGCAAGATGCGGAGGGGCCACAGGCTTTGAGTGCCGCAGGACAAGTCTTGCGGGCTAGACTAAGGGCTGATCAACCAAGGAGGCCTTGGTGCAGGATGTGTCTGCCGACCGCCAGGGGCATGACGCGATGTTCCAAACTTTGGTGGACACCCTTTCCCAGTGGCTGAGCCCAGGGCGGCTGGAAGCCAGGCCTGGTTTGTCGAGAGCTTTGGCGCGTGAGCGTTTTGCCATGGAGGCGATTGCACACGTCTGGCTTGGCGAGCTGCAGCACGTTTGCTGGCCTGAGGAACCTTGGTAACTCATGCTACTTGAATTCTGTAGTGCAGTGCATGTACGGGTGCGGCCCTCCGCGTGCAGATGTTTCAGGGCAGTCGCCACCCAAAGGGCCGTTGGCATCCCGCCTGCAGCGTCTTTTTCGGCAGCTTTCTGGGGACAGTGGGACTATGTCTCGCCCGCAGCGCTGCACCAGGTGTTTCTTACCGACGACGCTGCGTTTCAGCACGGCGAGTCTGCCGATGTAGCGGAGTGTTGCAGCATGCTGCTCAACTCTTGCTTGACGCGCCCGGGTTTGTTTATGGAGCCTGCTGAACGTCAAGGCGTAGGGCAGTACCCAAAAATGGCGGGCAGAGTTGGCACGAGTCAAGATGTTGGTCTATGCTTTTGTGGCACAACAGGGCTAGTCGGCTTGTCAGTATAGCTAGGCATGAGCCAAGAAGTTGTTTTCTTCAGGCAGTTACGTTCATATGGATGGCATCCACGTGTTGTCTGGATTCCCTGGCGACCCCGAGAGAAGCGGCGTCACGGTTGGCAAGCTCATGCAGGCGCACTTTTCCGACGACTTCTGGCCGTCGACTTGTGCGGTGATTCTCCGCGTGCATCAAGGTCCTGGAGACGTTTTGAGCTGGACTGATCTGAGCGCCCGCATTCCGGGCAAGGCAGTGCATGATGCGCCAGTCGAATGCTTTGTGTCTGCGTGCGTTTGGGCGCTCATGCGTTTGTGTGTTTATGTGTGCGTGTGCTAGTCTTTGCATTTATGTACGGTTCGCTGATCTCTTTTTCACTTGCTTGTGGTCTTGGTTTGCGCGAGTACTCCTTTGGTATCCCGGCTGCAGGCACAGTACACCGTGACTGCCAGACATGCTGGAGCGCTGGACGCTCCGGGAGTACGTGCGCTGCGGGCCGCGGAGAGCGGCGACAGAGCCAGAGCAGAGGCTCTGTCTGCAGTGCTCTGGCAGACTCCTGGCTGCGGCTTGAGATGACCGAGGCAGACAGTCGACGGTTCCAAGAGACTGTGCGCGGAAGATCTTTCTCGGTCTTCCATCGGGAAGCCGAGAATTGGCAGCTGCAGCTGTTCAACGCAGCCCTACACCGTCTTGCACCCGATCGCGCGCAGGCGCTGCTGCAGGAGGAGCCAGAGAGCGTCAATCCGCTGCGCACTCGGCACGATGCTGGTCTGGGCTCGCACCGAGACGCAGAGCACTGGCCACTGCGGGCGCTCATCTATGCTCGGCTGCGCATCGAGGAAAAGCAAGAGAACGTGAGGCTGGTGCAGAGTGCTTTGACTGCCGTTCGTGAGTGGGAGGATCAGCTTGTCGTGGCCATCCACCTGTCGGTGTTGAGCTGGACCGAGGATCAAACGAGGTCTTTGAGGATGCTCCTCAAAGAGCGCGACAATCACTGAGCTCATACGAGCACGCGCGCATGTATGTGGCCAACCCGAAATGGGAAGTCCACCTTATAGAAGAGATGCTACGGCTGCTTGGCCGCCTTTTTACTGCTACTTTTCTTTCGTGCCGGGCGTAAGTTTGCAGTCAGACTCACCCCCCCGCCTAGACACTTGGTTCTTTGACGGCGCGTGCCGCGACGACCAGTACTCGCCTTTGTGGAGCGGTGCATCGACGCAGGCCAGCCAAGTTTCGCCCTGTTTTATGACATGGTCCGTTTTTTTGACATGCTCCAAGTGTTCACTGAGGGGTAGTCGACGTGTCACCTGCGTGTGTTTGTTCACATGTGTCGCCCCGGCCTCAGGCTTGACTAGAAATTGGCGAGCCCAGGCTGTGTCTGGGTCACCGTGCGTGTGCATGTATTGCCATTAAAGCTCGCGCACCGATTTCAGGCAGTGCTCGTTGCGGGTTCAGGCTCGGGCCTCAGTTTTTGGTTTTGCTTTGGCACGTGTCTAGGAGAGTTAGGCGTGGCGATCACTTGTTTGCACGTTCACTTATAGCTTGGCTGTCAGCTTGCACTCTGGTACTTGTGCCCGCCGGACTTAGACTCCACACTTGGACCCCCCGTCGTGTCTACTTCCCAGGCGTGTTCTGCCAGCAGGACGGCCCGCCTTGGCTAGACGCTTGCTCCTCTTTGGTGTGTGCGTACGACAGGTATGGTCCAAGTTTTCAGTGAGGGGTACACATCGACGTGTCACTTGCTCGCATACGTCGCCCCGGCCTCAGGCTTAACTAGAAATTGACGAACCCAGGCTGTGTCTGGGTCACCGTGCGCATAGATGTGTTGTCGCAGGCGCTCGCGCGGATCTCAGGCAGTGCTTGTTGCGGGTTCAGGCTCGGGCCTCAGTTTTTTGTTTTGCTTTGACACGTGTGCGTCAGTTCGTAGGAGAGTTGGGCTTGGCGATCATGTTTTTGCACGCTCACTTAGCTTGGCTGTCAGCTTGCACTCTTGTACTCGTACCCGCCGGACTTAGACCCCACACTTGGAGCCCCCCATCGTGTCTACTTCTATTTGGGGCGCCTGCCTTGGCTAGACGTTTGCTCTTCTTTGGTGTGTGCGTATGACCGGTTGTCAACAGGTTTTGTGTATACGGATCCTTCGCTTGGATCATGGCCGGTCAGCAAGCTTTTGTTGAGCCGCACAGCGACTGGCTGGAGTACTACTTGGCCTTGCTCCCCCAAGCGTCACCGCTCGGACCTGGAGATCGCATCTCACGCTGCTATCAGCCCGGCGCCCACGATCACTTCTGCAGCGCCCAGGCCGCTCGGGAGAGGTTCTTCTGGTGGCAGGACGGCGTGATGCGGCTTGACGCGCAACAGTGCTACTGGCTCTATTGGCCGATGTTCTTGGTAGGCTTTAACTTTGTATTTTGGCATTTGTTTGCTTTTTTGCTTGTGTCCAGGCCCGATCCAGCCATGTGGAAGTTGACTTTCACGGCGAAGGGCCGGAAGAGCTTCTGCAGTCCGGGTGGCTCCTGGAGCTGTCGACATCGAACCCCACGGACATGGATGCGCGCTGGGCTCGGCTCTACGTGCCGCTGCAGCTCGGCGAGATCGTGGAGGATGATGGAGAGTCGCTCTACACTCTCGAGCTGGTGGGCTGACCGGCGCCTGGTGGGCTGACCGGCGCAGAGCACGAGGTAGCAGTTGGGGCCGCGCAACCCATACTGGGGAAGCCGGCGCAGCCAGAGACTGTGCGAGCGCCCAAAAGGCATGCGCCACACGTTTGTGTTGCCGCGCAGCTTGATGTACTGTTTCAGCTGCGCAAGCCATGCGCTGCAGGTCAATTATTGCGTCTGTGACACTTACATCTTTGTATTTCTACTCGGTCGCTGTTACAAGGTGCAGCGCGCAGCCACGTCGCCTGGGCCACAGCAGACTGAAAATTCCTTCGACTACTTTGATCGCAGCCGAGGTGATAGAAGCGAAGGGCCAGGCTAACATTTCAGTTTTCCTACACGGGCAGTGCTTGGAGGCGTCATTTTGGCAGCTATGCGTGGTCTGCTTGCAGCATGCATGTACTTGTAGCGACTTCGACCATGGCAGTCTGCGGTTGTAGGCATGTTGGCTACTCGGTCGCTGCTACAAGGTGCAGCGCGCAGCCACGTCGCCTGGGCCACAGCAAACTGAAAACTCCTTCGACTACTTTGATCGCAGCCGAGGTGATAGAAGCGAAGGGCCAAGCCTAACATTTCAGTTTTCTTACACGGGCAGTGCTTGGAGGCGTCATTTTGGCAGCTATGCGTGGTCTGCTTGCAGCATGCATGTACTTGTAGCGACTTCGACCATGGCAGTCTGCGGTTGTAGGCATGTTGGCTGATATCGGCCTTTCAGTTTGAGATCTCTGCGCGCACGTTTGGCTCCCGCCTGAGCTTCTACTGACACAGGCTGATCTTGGGAGTGTTGTGCTTTGGAGTAGTCGGGCTCAAGATCACGAGTCTTTTGTTCAGGCAGACCCTAACTAGAGCAATCTGAAGTCAGGGTATGTCGTTCTTGCTGCAGCTTTCGGAGTATCAGGGACTGAGAGACACGGCGGTGGCAGGCCGGGTCGTCACTCTGGCTGAGCAAGAAGCGAGGAGCGCAGCTGTTTGTCTTAACGTGGGCAGAAGAAATAAGGTGTCAGAGCTAGTGCTCAGTTTTCTTCAGCGGGCAGTGCTTGGAGGCGTCGTTTCGGCACTGGTGCGTGGTCAGCTTGCAGCACGCATGTACTTGTAGCGACTTCGACCGTTGCAGTCTGCGCTTGTAGGCATGTTGACTGCTATCGGCCTTTCAGTTTGAGATCTCTGCGCACACGTTTCGCTCCCGCCTGAGCTTCTGCTGACACAGACTGACCTAGGGAGCATGCAGCTTTGGAGTAGTCGGGCTCGAGATCAGGAGTCTTTTGTTCAGAGCAATCTGAAGTCAGGGTATGTTGTTCCTGCTGCAGCTTTCGGAGTATCAGGGACTGAGAGACACGGCGGTGGCGGGCCGGGTTGCCACTCTGGCTGAGCAAGAAGCGAGGAGCGCAGCTGTTTGTCTTAACGTGGGCAGAAGAAATAAGGTGTCAGAGCTAGTGCTCAGTTTTCGTCAGCGGGCAGTGCTTGGAGGCGTCGTTTCGGCACTGGTGCGTGGTCAGCTTGCAGCATGCGTGTACTTGTAGTGACTTCGACCGTTGCAGTCTGCGCTTGTAGGCATGTTGACTGCTATCGGCCTTTCAGTTTGAGCTCTCTGCGCACACGTTTCGCTCCCGCCTGGGCTGCTGACACAGACTGACCTAGCATGCAGCTTTGGAGTAGTCGGGCTCGAGATCAGGAGTCTTTTGTTCAGGCACACCCTAACTGGAGCAGTCTGAAGTCAGGGCATGTCGCTTTTGCTGAAGCGCTCGGAGTATCAGGGGAGCAAAGCTGCCGCCTCTACGGCGTCTGCGCCGTCCAAAGGGAAGGGCAAGCGCGCGAGCAAGGCGGCGTCGCAGCCGCACGCTTAGTGGAGCTGCATCTCGCAGGCACGGACTCGGTGAACGAGGTAGTCTTATCGTGGTTTGGGGAGAACAGGCTACTCAGCTCAGTCTGCGCTGCAAGGTGGGGGGGGGGACTTGGTCTCCATCGCAGACGCGGTGATCTCCACTGCGCAGATGTACCACGTCCAGGCTGCCATACTATCTCCGCGTGAAGGGCGCCGTAGGCACGCAGGTCTTGGTCCAGAAGCTGGAGAGCCACGCACCATCCTTTGGTCCCTCTGCAGTCGCTGGCGCGCGTGAAGGACAAGCAGCAGATCTGCGTGGCAGCGCAGGTGGACGACAACCCGGGCGCCACCGAGAGAGACACCATTCACGGACGCGTGCCGGTGTGCAATGCCATCGTGCAGCAGAACGGCACTCGGGTGCGATGCGCTTTCTGGAGGGAGCACGCTGACAAGCTGGCAACTTGCCAGGCCGGGAACTGCGTGCTGCTTTACCAAGTCTTGGTGGAGAAGAAGAAGGAAGGATCTTGGGAGCTTGGCAGCTGGCGAGGAACTCAAGTCTTGGAGTGCCCTGAGGAGCTAGAGGAGACCATTCGAGAGCGCATCAAGGAGCCCAGTGACTGCCGCATGCTGACTCTCATTGCGACCAGGAATTGGAAGGAATGCGAGGCCGTGCCGAGCACCTTGATCTTGCTAGTGGCCGCAATTGTTCCAGGGCAGCTGCGGAAGGTGGGCACCGTCTGCGTTATCTCCGGGCAGATCATGGGCCTGAGCTCTGTGAGGTCTGAGACAGACGAATGGATCTTGTCGAGCTGCAGTACGTGTAAGCGATGCGCGCAGGCGCATCCAGATGCTGCCGAAGAGAAGGGCCTGGCGCTGCGCGCCGTGTTCGCAGACCGCGACTGCCAGTGCAGCATGGTGCTCTACCACGAGCACGTTGAGTCTGCCATGCAGCAGCAGGGCCACACCGCAGAGCTGCAGGCCGGGTCGAGGCGCGACAAGCATTCCAGGCCGCTCTCTGGTCTTGCAAAGCGACGTTCCGGGAGAACGACTACCAGCAGATCTTGGAGTTGGAGTGTCGTTATGTGGCGCCCTTCCTGCCTTTCAGCGCAGAGTGCCCCGACCTGTCGCACCTGCTGGAGCTCCCACGCTGTTTCTGGCTGCCCTGCGCGACCTGCGGGTCGACGCCAACCTTGGATTCCTGTCGATCCACGAGATTGACGCTTCGTCTGCGCGGGCTCTGATCGTGTTCAACGACGTCCAGTTGCCCGACGAAGAGTCGCTGCAGCAGGACCCGCAGTCCGCATCGGCAATGAGGGTCAAGCGCTCGGTGGACTGCTGCTTGTCTACGCCCGACAGCACGACTGGGACACCGTTCCGCAGCAAGATCCGAGCAGCTGGACCTGCCTCTGCGGTGAACTGGATCCTCCGAGCACTCCCTGGAGAAGTTCACCAAGTTGGCAACGAGTGGTCTGTTCTCTTGCACGTA
>CAUJNA010003239.1:1622243-1660969 GCA_963377175.1 Effrenium voratum
AACCCCCGAGAGACGAGATCAAGACTCGTGTCAGCGGGTTCTGAAAAGGTCTTGGGAACACCGATGCAAGTCATTCACTCAAGGAAGTTTCGGAATAAAAGGCTAAGCAAAATCCATCTTGCCGTTCCCTCGCGGAAGGCACGAATAGGGGGACCTATTCAATGTTCCCTCAAGCTTGCTTGAAGGCTTCCTTCAAAGGGACCAACTTTTTGGGACACCAGCGGACATGTGCAAATGCAGTGGTTCGCACCGCTTGCACCTCTACATTCTCCTCGTCCAGGGTCAGGGGCGGCCCAATCTGCGCCCCGCCCGCCACTGCAGGGCGGACCAGGCGGCCCTCACTGCGCGGTCTGGGAAGGACCTGGGCGGGGGCTTGGCGTAATTTGAACAAGGAATCTCAACATCGGAGGGGTATGGACACGACACATGTTGCAAGTTGGGCCCTTGCTGCTGGACGTGGATGATTCCTCGTGACTGGGATGGTCCAAGACTAAGAGAATCCCAAAGGAAACTCTCTGGGGTTCCTTTTGTTGAATACACTCAGAACATGAAAACTGAGGGCGGCAAAACGCGGCAACGTACAGTTGGTGCGAATCTGTTTCCTCTAGAACAGCGACAGAAGCGCCAGCAAGTCCTTTCTGAAGCTTGGCTTCCAGACAAAGACCATTCCTGAGAAGAGAAGTAGTGGCAAGCCGGCCCGCATGGCCGGCATGGCCCGCGTTGTTCCCATGGCCAGCAAAATACAACGGAGCTGCAGGCTTCTCAATGTGTGGACCTGCAGTTGCGCCCAAGCACCTAGCTCCCGTTTTAAAGGCAACCTGAGCGTAAGCGTGCGAACGCTTCTTCGTTCCCAAGCTAAGTTTACGGGTTCTGGCCACGTCTGGGAAACTGTGCCAAATGGCAGCACCGGACGTGGGCTTGTTCGTCAGTTCTTCTTTTCATTAGAATCAAGGGTGAGTTGAACTAGGTTGCAAAGCTGATCATCCGAGAACAGGTCACCGCGAGGTACGTGAAGCGAGACAGGGGGACAAGCACGCCTGCTCAAGAACCAGAAAAATAATTCTTCATTCACTTTCGGCACAGCTGATGCAATTCCGAGAAGCTATCTTGACAAATCCATGTTCATTCTTTACATGTGACGGAATATCTGGCTCAGGTGTTCTCATAGCTAAGCAGGACAAAGCTCCAACGCCAATGCTTGGATGCGCTATGTTCTCAGGAAACACTGCTTTGTCGCGACTACATCGCAAGCATTGCTTGTTGCGCATCTGGGATATCACAGTTCCAGCGCGCAGTACGCGTCCTCTGGTTTTGCCCCCAGCAAAAAGCCTAGCCAAAACGCAACGATGGCAAACTGCACGGTTCCTTTGGCTTTGTAAACGAATCTTTTCAACCTGGGTCTGCCCCCGCGTGAAGCACAGAAAGGGGCTTGATTAAAGGAAAGGGTGGGTGGACAATGTCGTCACAGTCCAGGAGAACTGGCCGCAGCACAAATAGGCGGGGGGGGGGGAGGATGATAAGGAGAGCCAGGAACCCAAAAACGCAGCAGCGCAAGTTCAAACTCAACCAACTCGCAAAGAGCAACACAAGAAGCAGCAAATGTTCCTTGCTTGGTGAAGTAGAAAACCAAGGGACCAAGGAAACCACGCTCGAACACAAACGCCAATGATCGCTGGGATTCGCTCAGCCCTGTCGCTTGGCTCGCGCTCATCAAAAGTGAAACCAAACAGAAACAACACCGAAGCACACGAAACACTATTAGCGTGATCAAAGCGCTGCTATTCTGGGGTCAGCCTACCAGAATGAAGTTGTATCGTTCGTGCGCCAGTGAGCCCAGAGACAGAGAGGCGGGCGGGCCGTCTGTTTGCCACCGCAAGGATGGATCCGATGGAGGCGCCGGGTATGCTTCGGCTTTTTTGGGGGGAAGGCGTAGCCAGAACAATCCTACCAGATCACAGTCTTGGCGGCCCTTGAACTTTTGGACGGCGCACGCCCTAGCACGTTGGCTTTCCGGCCATTTGTGTCTACCTGAACCTGCCTGAAATCCTCCCCCGTCCAGGGCTCTCTGAACACGGCCCCCAACACCCTCCTCCGGACGTTCTCGCTACGCCTCTGCAACGTCTCTGGCAGGACCCTTGGGTCTACCCCCCTGTGTCTCACCCGCGAATCCGAGCGCCTCTCCGGCATTGCCTGGCACAGGAACGGAAAGTTTGGGAGTTGCAAACAAATAGTGCTCAGATAGGTTGCAACTGCCCAAACTCTTGCCACCCTCCAAACCCACCAAGTTCCGGCTTCAGCTTCCCCCGCTACACATAACCCTGCTGAAGTGGAGGGCGGGTTCTGCAAGGCCCAAAAGCTCCGAGGAGGTGCAAGCGAACAGGCTGCAGCCTATCAGCCAGAAAGGCTGCTCAAGAAATTGAGCCCCGAAATCTTACAGCGGGACACGCAACGCAATTCGCAACCTGGCCCTCCTGGCTCCGAAGAGGAATAGTCAAGTCTGATTACACCGAGGTTTACGAGTGAAAGACCAACTGACAACCCAGGAAAACCTAAGGAGTCCAAGCGGTTCACCAAAGCTGGCTAGAATGATCTCGTGAGTACACATGAAAGCAACTGCGATTCCTTTGGCGGCAAGGGCCGGAGTGTGCGGACGGAGTCCCTCACACGCTGGTGGCTGAGACCGACTGCGCCTGTTCCAGACCTTGCCTTGAGACCGACAGGAAACCGTTACGGGACGAAGAACTACCAAAACATGATGGGCTCAGCGTGGCTTCCTGAGTGCTAAACACGGGGTCCGAACTACGCGTCCGCTTCCTTTAAGGGCAGCCGAAAACATGACGTAGAGTGATTTGCACCCACGCAAGCAACGCAGCGGCTCCCTGGTTCCCAGCCCACCTCGAAAGCCCAAGCCTCTGGCGGGTAGCCTCCCAGACATACGGAAGTTGCTACGTTGTCGATGGCCGCTGGGTTGCTCATGTGTGCCAAAACTGAGAATCTGCCTAAAAGCAAACCATGTTTAACGCCCCTCACCTATCTCAAGGACACGCCCGTTCCGGTGCTGCGCGTGGCCAAAGAGAAGACCAAGGCCCGCCCGGCTTCTCAGGACAAACCTGAAAACTCGTTTCTTTGTGATGAGCGCCACATGTGCTCCCTTCAAAAAGGCTGGGGAGGTCGTATTTTGGAAACATCCGCGCAACATGACTGGAAGCAGCAACCTCGCGCTACGCCCGATAAAAACATGAAAAAGTCATGGTCGAAGAAGACTGGTCGATTAAAAACCTTGCACCTAAAAGGCCACCCGTAGCCGACCAAGCGAAAACCCTTCTCTCTGGCAATCGCCCAGCCCCGGCACTGCCGCCTGTCATCGAACCTCTCTGCTCCCAGCCTTGGCTCGGAAGAAGACAATAGTACCAGGATGCGTTGGAGAATCTAAAATGAGATCTTCTGTCGATGGCACCTGGGCATTTGCTGTTTAGGTTTCATTAGGCAACTCACGGATTTCAGCACTCGTGCCCAAACCGCACTCTGCTGCCCAGCGGCCAGCAGGCGTGCCATACAGATCCGACACCTGGCCGCTGCAGCGAGATTGATTTTCGACTTACGAAACTTGAGCAATGCCTCCCTGGCTCGACGCCTGTGTTCCGCTCACGCGGCCGCTGCTGCGAACAAAACAAACTGGATGAATCCTTCGGTCTTTGAGGTTGCGTCTTTCTGGATTCCGACTGCGCCCGTGTCCGTTATATGATTACATGGACCCTTGAAGAGGCTCTGCAACCGAACTCCTCTAAAGCAACTCGCCGTCTTGCTTAGAAGCGCGCTGTTGGGATGTGTGTTGGTGTTGGTTCTTCAACATCCACCGGTTGGGGTGGCTCAGCAGTTGCTGGCGACGTCGCGCGTCTGACCCAGTCTGAGATGGAAGGCGTTTAACGCCTTCAGTTCCCCCACTTGCTGGGCTGGCGCCACAACACAAATAACAGCTTGCCTGGTCCTCTGGCTGCGATCCTTCATGGACTGTCCCGCTGCTACTACCAAGAAACGCTGCAGGTCAAGGTCGTTTCGCAGAATGGCCTTCGCTCCCTGCTAGGGGAACGCTTGCAAGGCGCTGGCTTTGCAGCTTCTTCATAGCAGGTGCCACTCGTGGCCGAAGGAATGGAAATGCTTCTGCCTTCAAAGGGCTCGCGTGGGCAAGGGGTCCTCTCCAAAATACAGATCTTGATGAAATGATTATTTGATAGAAATGCTCTTGATCTGCTGAGCATTTCCATCTCTGTCTTCTCCAACTAATTCTGTTCCTCTTCCTTACCTTGCTTCTAGGCGAGGCGAAGGTAAGGAGAAAGAACCGGAAACAGAAATGGGCCGCATGAGCGGGAAGATGTCAGACTGCGCGCAGAAAGAAATGGCTCCTCAAAGTTGCCAAGGTAAATCTGAAACATGTGGTGAGCCCCGCCCATTGACAAATGCCGTTCCGAAGCGTAGGTAACACTTGCCTGAGGACGAAAAAAATTGCCGCATATGAGCCGGCCAAGGTCAGATCCGAGATTTCGAAGAGAACAAAACAATCAAACATTGCACCAAAGGAACACAATATCAGCGGCTGGCCAAGCCCAGATCCAAGATTTAGAAAAAAAAGAAACCCTAAGACCCTCCCTTGCAAGGCCAGAATAATGTTTAAATTTGGAGCCGGATGGCAAGTTTTTCATTGCCCCATATGAACACCTTCTCAATGGCCGGCAAGCCCAGATCCGAGATTTCGTGGGCGGCCGGCCAAGCCCAGATCCGACCGCTCTACAAAATCAAAAACAGAAAAAACTCAAAAACCGGAAAACACCGCCTAGGCACTTATGCATCCATCCATCCATCCATCCAAAGCCGTCTTCCATCCGCAATCCATCGTGTCCATCCAGGAACACATCGTGCAAAGCACCGCCCAGCATCCTGGAGCTCACCATGTTTTTGATCTACGCGTGGACCTTTCCTCAAATGTTTTTCCCGCGAAATCGTCGCGCAGCTTCTAAATTGCTGGCAGGCCGTCTCCACCAGTTGTCCACGTTGTAGACCGACATGCGGCGCTTCAATTTGGTCTTGAACGTGAACCTTTGTGCTTTTGATTGGGGCTTTGTCTTCTGGAAGTGTAGTATAACCATCCTCGGAAAGATAAAAATGCTCGAACGACTGGAAAACGATTTTGGGAAGGGTCCCCGCGGTAAGATAGAAAAGTCAGTGGGAACGATCCCTCGTAGACTACTTTAGTATAGCGAGCCCCCCAGCGAGAAAAAGTGATCCCTTGGGACGCCAAAAGAGAGATTCTGTCTTTGCGCGGAGCGAATCCCGAATCAACCCTCTGCAGAAATGTCTCGTCCCGCCAAAAGATAGAAACTCCCCGGTCACGGAAGGTCTGGAAAAAATGCGCCTCCGAACAGCAAAGCGTGAATTGCGGGCCCAAGTATTTTCGAGGCCTTCTGCGACTGGCGAGTTTCTATTTTTCCGCGGGGCCGCCAAAACCTGAGCGTTGCTTCCGTTTTCGCAGAAAATACCAAGTTCAATAATGGCAACACTAAATATTGTAGCGGCAATACTAAATTAGGTAGCTGCAAAACTAAGTCTGTACTGGCGATGCTAAATTTAGCACTGGTGACACTAAAACATTTCTGGCGACACTACATTTAGCAATTGCGGTACTGAATTAAGTGGTGGCAATACTAAATTAAGTAGTGGCAACGCTAAATTTAGTATGTGCTGGCAATGCTAGGTTTAGTACTTGTAATATTAAATCTCACGCTGGCAACACTACATTAATCTTCGCAGGACTCGCTCTGCACGCCCTGCGCGGTTTCAAAGTTAGCAGCTCCAAGGAAGAAGCAAAAGTTTCTATCTTTGCGCAAGCCCTGTGTTTTTCAGGCCTTGCGAAAAAGATAGAAACTTTTGCAACGGGTCATGGCCTGAAAAGGTCATATTATCTGCCCGCCTGTGGAAAATCTAGTCTTGCAGTAACTAATCCAATATTGCCAGTACTAAATTTAATACTGCCAATAGTTAGTTTTCAGCGAGGATTTGAACTGTTTAACTTCCTTAGGGTAGCTCTGAGAATTCACAATCACCCCTCTGCAGGTTCCAGGGAAGGATCCAAAAAGCTTCTATTTTTGCGCAAGCCCTGTGTTTTTCAAGCCTTGCGGAAAGATAGAAGCTTTTGCTACGGTTTATGGCTTGCTTGCTAATCTTAAATTTAGTATTGCCAGCACTAAATTGCGAATGGCCAGTACTGAATGTTTTAGCGAGGAATTGAGCTGCTTAACTTCCTTACAGAAGGGGGGTAGCTCTGATTCGCGCCTCCGCAGATGCGTTGGTCCCGCGCAAGAATAGAACAGTTTCGCTTTGTTTGCAGTTGCAGGGAAGAATCCAAAAAAAAATTCTTGAGGATTCCCAGCGCTAAATTTGAATTGCTCGTACTAAATCTATTCTTGCTAGTCTCAATTGTGCGCCCCCAGAATTGAATTGAGCCTTGCCAACACTACATCTAGTACTGCCAGCACTAAGTTTTTGTATTGCCAGTACTAAGTGTTGCATTGCTAGTCCGAACTAAATTTAGTGTTGTCAGTATTAACTTTAGTATTGCCAGTACTAAACTTAGTAGTGCCGCAACTTACTTTGTTATTCGCGCGAAAACGGAATCAACCCTTTGCAGGTTTTTGGCGGGACGGCGGAAAGATAGAAACTCTCCGGTCAAAAGCCCTGTGTTTTTCAGGCCTTGCAGAAAGAAAGAAATTTAGCACGCAGTACCTAATCCAATATTGCCAGTGCTCGGTTTAGTATCGCCAGCACCAAGTCGAGCATTGCCAGTACTTAGTTTCTAGCAAGGGTTGAATTCTTTCCTTACTAAAAACGCATTCTGCAATGATTTTGGGCTTCCAGAAGCGAGGGGTAGCTCTGCGGGCCCCCTCTGCACATGCCCCGCGCAAGAGTGCAACAGTTTCGGACAGAGCTTCGTTTGCAATTCCAGCGAAGTTTCTATCTTTCTGCAAGCCCTGTGTGTTCAGGCCTTGCGGAAAGATAGAAACTTTTGCTACGGCTCATGGCCCGGGAAAGTTGAATTATCTGCTCGCCAATACTAAATTGAGGATCGCCAGAATTAACTGTAGTATTATTAGTATCAATATGAAATCTAGTATTGCCAGTACTGAATTTAATATTGCCAATACTACATCTAGTATTGCCAGTACTAAACTTAATGTTGCCAGTAGTAAATTCAGAATTGCCAGTACTACTTTTGGCATTGCCAATACCAGATGCAATTTTCCCGCAACTAAATTTAATATCCCCGCGAAAACAGACCCTACAAATCAAAAATAGATTTTTTAGATTCCCAGGCAGGAATCCCTGCATATACACATGCGAAGCCAAAAAGGATAGATTTTTAGAATCTCTGCTAAAAATAAATTCCCACAAGCAATCATGTAAACCAAACAGATTCCGTATCCATCTTGGCGTCGTATGTTTAAAAACACCTCGTATTCAAAAAATCGTATCTATCTGCGTATCTATTTATACGTAACCGTATCTATTTTCAGCACCGCGTGTCAGCAGAATAGATACTTAGATACGTCCCTGCTTTGCAAGAATAGATGCGGAAAGATGCGGATAGATACGGGCAGTTGCAAAATAGATACATAGATACGTGCGCAATACATTTTTATTAGAAATAGACACTTTTTCGATATTTCAAGACAATGGATACGCCCAGCTATATTTTTAAATATTAACAGATAAGGGAAATATTCAAAGAAAGCTCAAAAACTAACTTCCGCATGGTCGATGTTGTCCAAGGACAAAGCTGGCAAAGGACTGGGTAACGCGAGCGGGAAGACATGACCTTGCGCGTAAAGTCGGCTCCTCGGAAGACGCGCAGACCTTTGCTTGACAGAAGCGGCGACGGAGCGGTCTCAGAGCAGTTTCGGCAACGGTCCAGTGACATGAGCCAAATGACAGGGAAAAGTCGACATAGCTCCGTGGCTTAACTTACGGTTTTCAATTTGGACGCGCGCGCTTGTGTTTCGGTAATCACGCATCGCGCTCCAGCACGCCTAGCCAAAGAAGCCGAAGCATAACTTGCAAACGCATTGAGTGTCCTTTAGGCACGCCCCTCCAACCAGGCCCCCATCAAAAGTCGGTCTCGCACGAAGCTCCTGGGCAATTTTTTTCACGTTGCGCTCCAGCATACCTAGCCAAAGAAGTCGAAGCATAACTGGCAAACGCATCTCAATGTGTCCGCACTTTTTGGGTGTACTCCGACGAGGCCAAAAACAAGCAAGTAAAGGGCTTGTGGCCAGTTGTGTCTAAAAGGACATTCAATGCATTTGCAAGTTATGCTTCGGCTTCTTTGGTTAGGTGTGCTGGAGCGCAACGTGTACAAATTGCCCAGGAGCTTCGTGCGAGACCGACTTTTGATGGGGGCCTGGTTGGAGGGGCGCATCTACTACAACTACCGTCACCTACCCGTAAGCCGGCGTATGTGCAAACTTTAGAAAGCGCGAGCAGCTATACTTTGGATGCCTTCCTACGCAAGGCAAGTGAATGCTGACTGCCAACGCAACATGGCGAGGTGCTGGGGCGGGGGGATCACTTTGGTCGCAGTTTTTGGATCACTTTGGTCGCAGCTGAAATCCACTCACTTTGGTCGTAGTTTGAGCATTTGCGGATCACTTCTGTCGCAATTTTTGGATCACTTCAGGCGCAGTGGAAGATAGCTTTTTAAGCACTAACAACAGGACACACGCAAAGGGTGTTGCCTCTCAAACACCTAACAACAAGACATGCCGCGTGGGGTGGGGTCGACAAGGATGTTGCCTCTCAAACACCTAACAACAAGACATGCCGGGTGGGGTGGGGTCGACAAGGATGTTGCCTCTCAAACACCTACAGCAAGACATGCCGGGCGGGGTGGGGTCGACAAGGATGTTGCCTCTCAAACACCTAACAACAAGACATGCCGGGCGGGGTGGGGTCGACAAGGATGTTGCCTCTCAAACACCTAACAACAAGACATGCCGGGCGGGGTGGGGTCGACAAGGATGTTGCCTCTCAAACACCTAACAACAAGACATGCCGGGCGGGGTGGGGTCGACAAGGATGTTGCCTCTCAAACACCTAACAACAAGACATGCCGGGTGGGGTGGGGTCGACAAGGATGTTGCCTCTCAAACACCATAGTCAACGGCGAAGAAACTAGGACCGAAGCGAGTAAGGAAACTAGGACCGAAGCGAGATGAAAACTAGGACCGAAGCGAGCCAGCAACTAGGACCGAAGCGAACCCGCGACCAGGTGCTGGGGGTTCTTCTTTCTTTGACGCAGTAAATAAACAAATAGATGTAGTTCAATATGAGGGCGGGGATGTTGACTTGCTAGTGTGTTCGGGTCTGTCACTGCTTCTTGGGTTGAGCCAGTTCCGGGAAGCCTTATCAGAATTTGTTGTGTCATCGTTGGCCAGACCAACCCTTTCACAGCTGCAATGGCCACAGCTTGTCAAAGCTGACGCGATATCGAATGGCGCTGACGCCGCCTGCAAATACATCCTGCCAGCGGGCGCGACTCAGTCCGAATTGCCATGGCGCAGCGATCTGCAGGTGCGAGGCTTGTGTTGCGGGCGCAGCATCAGCAACCAATTCCTGGCGCTGAGGTAAACGGCGTTGTTTTGGCTCCGTTTCGGCTGAAAAATACCTTGTATCTATTTTTCAAAAATGCGGCAAATACCACAGTAAAGATAGATTCCCGCGCTTGATCTCCAGGGGAAGAAACCCTCCGCAGGTTTTGGCGGCCCCGCGGAAAGATAGAGACCCTCTGGTCAAAAGTTTCCATCTTTGCGCAAGCCCTGTGTTTTTCACTCCTTGCGGAAAGATTGAAACTTTTGCTGCGGGTCATGGCCGGAAAAGGTCATACTAGTTGCTCGCCTGTAGTGAATCTAGTATTGTAGGGGGCTGCGCAGAACGCAGTTGCGGAAAAACATTGGGGTGTTCGATTCCCCCCGGGTCCGTTTCTGCATCCTTAGCACCTCCTGGGCAACATCGCCAGCATCACCTGCATCATCCGCATCGGCGCCTGCCAAGGATGCGGATGGCACGGAAATGAGTGGCATGAAATGAAATGAAAGAAAAGGGAACCAAAACAGACATAAAGGGACATGAAGCGAAGTGAAGGAAAGTGACAGGAAATGAAGATTTTTGTGGGGAAAGGGTGGGGAAAAGATTTTAGGGGGGGAACTGGGGAGAAGATCCGAGGGGGGGGATTGGGGGACAAAGGCCTCAGGGAGGAAAGGGGAGAAAGGACCTCTGAAAGAAGATCTCAGGGGGGGAAAGGCCTTAGGGGGGAAAGGGGGGAAAGGATCTCAACAGGGAAAGGTGGCAAAAGATCTTAAAAGGGAGAAGATCTCGGGGGGGGGGGGAAAAAAGCCTAGGGGGGAAAGGGGGGAAAGGGTCTCAACAGGGAAAGGTGGCAAAAGATCTTGGGGAATCTCAGGTGGATAAAGGCCTTAGGGGGGAAAGGGGGGAAAGGATCTCAACGGGGAAAGGGGGGGAAAGATCTTAGGGAGGACAGGGAGAAGATCTGGGGGGGAAAAGGCGTTAGGGGGGAAAGGGGGGGAAAGGATCTCAACCGGAGAAGAGGGGAAGGATCTTAGGGGAGGAAAGGGAGAAGAGGGGAAAGGGGGGAACGGATCTCAACAAAAAAAGGTCAAAGGGGAAAAGCCTTAGGGGGGAAAGGGGGGAAAGGATCTCAACAGGGAAAGGTGGGAGAAGATCTTGGGGAGGAAAAGGGAGAAGATTTCAGGGGGGAAAGGCCTTAGGGGGGAGAGGGGGGAAAGGATCTCAACAGGGAAAGGTGGCACAAGATCTTAGGGGGGGAAGGTCTCAACAGGGAAAGGTGGCAAAAGATCTTAGGGCATCTCAGGGGGGGGGAAAGGCCTTAGGGGGGAAAGGGGGGAAAGGATTTTAACGGGGAAAGGGGGGGAAAGATCTTAGGGAGGACAGGGAGAAGATCTGGGGAGAAAAGGTCCTAGGGGGGGAAAGAGGAGAAATGAAAGGGAGAAGATCTGGGGAGGAAACAAGGCTAGCAGGGAAAGGGGGGGAAAGATCTTAGGGAGGAAAGGGAGAAGCTCTCAGGGCAAAGGCCTTAGGGGGGAAAGGGCGGGGAAGGCAAGGTGGACAAGCTGGCAGCAAAGGGTTGCATAGCAAGCCAGACCGTCGGTGGACCAGGGCAGCTTGGTAGGCCAGGCGCAAGGGCGCAGGGGTGTCTCTGGCCTGGCCCGGGCAAGCTGCCAATAGGGAAAGGTGGGAAAAGATCTTGGGGAGGAAAAGGGAGAAGATCTCAGGGGGGGAAAGGCCTTAGGGGGGGGTCTCAACAGGGAAGGGGGGCAAAGATCTTAGACAAGAGGGGCAAGGGGACAATTCCAAGGACGATCAGAACAGAACTTCCCCAAATGGCTTGCAAACAACGAGAATCCTCAGATTTGCTCAAGTTGTTAGAATGAGCAAAAAATTAGATCAACCATGGATGTTGGTTTCCCCAAAAATCCTCCCCTGTGGGAATACACCAGGGAATGATGATTGCTATGAGAAGTAGACTAACTCGAACACATTTGACCCAAACTGCACCCGCCCCTTTGCGAATAAATATGCAATCACGTAGAATGATTCGAAAACACATGAATCTGGAATTCGCCAAAGGGCACCCGTCCCTTGGTGAAAAATATGCAATAATCAGAATAGCTCTAAGAATTATGACACTGCATCTGGAATTCCCCAAAGCGCGCCCGTCCCTTGAATAACAAATAGAACAAGTCGAAATTTCAATGAGTTAGAAGAAATTGTTTCGGAATTCCACAACAGTCCCCTGCCCCTTTGGGAGTTTCTAGAATGATTCGAAAAGTACAAAGAAAAAGGGCGTTTTGTTTGTGTTAGTGTGCTTGGTGTGTGTATTGCTTGTCACTCTGTTTGAGCGCCCTTTGTGCTCTCAGTTTCTCTCTCTCTCTCTCTCTCTCTCTCTCTCTCTCTCTCTCTCTCTCTCTCTCTGCTTGTGTTTGCGCGCGCGTGCGTGCGTGCGTGCGCGTGCGCGTGCGCGCGTGCGCGCGCGCACGCGCGCACGCGCGTGGGCGTGGGCGTGGGCGTGAACGTGGGCGTGGGGGTGGGGGTGGGGGTGGGTGTGGGTGTGGGTGTGGGTGGGGTGCGTGCGGGTGTGGGTGTGGGCGCGGGCCGCGTGCGCGTGCGCGTGCGCGTGCGCGTGCGCGTGCGCGTGCGCGGGCGCGTGCGCGTGTGCGTGTGCGTGTGCGTGTGCGTGTGCGTGTGCGTGTGCGTGTGCGTGTGCGTGTGCGTGTGCGTGTGCGTGTGCGTGCGCGTGGGCGTGGGCGTGAACGTGGGCGTGGGCGTGGGGGTGGGGGTGGGTGTGGGTGTGGGTGTGGGTGTGGGTGTGGGTGCGTGCGGGTGTGGGTGTGGGCGGGGCGCGTGCGCGTGCGCGTGCGCGTGCGCGTGCGCGGGCGCGGGCGCGTGCGCGTGTGCGTGCGTGCGTGTGCGTGTGCGTGTGCGTGTGCGTGTGGCGTGTGCGTGTGCGTGTGCGTGTGCGTGCGCGTGCGCGTGCGCGTGCGCGTGTGCGTGTGCGTGTGCGCGTGCGTGTGCGGTGGGGGTGGGGGTGTGGTGTGGGTGTGGGTGTGTGTGTCTGTGTGTGTCTGTGTGTGTCTGTGTGTGTCTGTGTGTGTCTGTGTGTGTCTGTGTGTGTCTGTGTGTGTCTGTGTGTGTCTGTGTGTGTCTGTGTGTGTTGGTGTGTTGGTGTGTTGGTGTGTTCGTGTGGGTGTGTGTGTGTGGGTGCGTGCGTGCGTGTGGGTCTGTGTGTGTGCGCGTGTGTGTGTGTGTGTGTGTGTGCGCGTGTGTGTGTGTGTGCCCGTGCGTGCGTGTGTGTGTGTGCGCATGTGTGTGTATCATGAGTGAGGTAAACATCCCCCCGTACCACTTTGGGGGAAACAATCATCCCGCGCGCGCACGCCGCATACAACCTAATCTTCCCTGCCACTACCCCCCCCTTACGTGCTGGCGACAATTTGATGACGTTCCACTAAACCCGGTGTCGCAAAACAGGGGTCCCAGGCTCGATTCCCCCTGCCGGCTCTTTTGCTGGCTTGGGCGTCCTGCCTCCTTTTTGCCGAAAATCTGGAAAAACTCTGTGTTTTTGGACGTCCTCTTTGCGAAAACGCTGGAAATACATACATTGCATTGCACACATACCTACATACATACAGACAGACAGACAGACACACACAAACATACATACGTACGTACGTACATACATGCATACATACACACGTACATTCATCACATACATACATCACATACATCACATACATCACATACATCACATACATCACATGCACACATCACATACATCACATACATACATACATACATACATACATACATACATACATACATACATACATACATACATACATACATACATACATACATACATACACATACATACATACATACATACATACATACATACATACATACATACATACATACATACATACATACATACATACATACATACATACATACATACATACATACATACATACATACATACATACATACATACATATACATACATACATACATACATACATACATACATACATACATACATACATACATACATACATACATACATACATACATACATACATACACATACATACATACATACATACATACATACATACATACATACATACATACATACATACATACATACATACATACATACATACATACATTACATACATACATACATACATACATACACACATGCATACATTGTTACATACATACATACATACATACATACATACATCAAATACATACATCACATACATCACATCACATCACATCACATCACATCACATCACATCACATCACATCACATCACATCACATACATACATACATCAAATACATACATCACATACATCACACACATCAAATACATACATACATACCTACATACATGCAACATACATACATACATACATACATACATACTTACATTGCATACACACACATACATACATACATACGTACATACATACATACATACATACATACATACGTACGTACGTACATACATACATTGCATTCACACATTGCACACATACACACATACATACATACATACATACAGACAGACAGACATACATACATCGCATACATCACATACATCACATACATCACATACATACCTACATACGTGCAACATACATACATACTTACATACATTACATTACATTACATTGCATTGCATTACATTACATTGCATTACATTACATTACATTACATTACATACACACACATACATACAGACAGACAGACAGACAGACAGACAGACAACAGACATACATACATGGACAATGAAGCGGACATACCGAGAAAATGACAGGGACATGAAGAGGGACTTGAAAGGGATGGAAGGGACATGACCAGGACATCATGGGAAACGTGAAAAGGACATGAAGCGGAAATCAAGGGGAAAGCCAGTCGTGAGATGAGAGTTCAGGGTTGTGAAGGGGCAGTGCCGGGACATCGAGGCAACTCAGTGGGGACGTGACGCTGCAATGCAGAGAGAGAGAGAGAGACAAAAAGAGGGAGAGAGAGAGAGAGAGAGAGAGAGACTAGGTCGGGATGGGGAGGATCGGGAGCGGAGGGAGGGAGAGAGGACAACAGAACACACAAGGGAGACAAGGGAGAGATGAAGAAGGAGAAAGGGGAGAGGACAATGTCGGCGGAGTGAGCCGGAGGCTCTAAAGTTAATATTTTTGCGCAAGCCCCGTGTTTTTCAGGACTGTGGAAAAATAGAAACTCTGCTACGGCTCATGGCCCGCAAAACTCAAATTGTGCTTGCAAGTGCTACATAGAGGATTGCCAGTACTAAATGTACAATTGCCAGTACTACATCTAGTATTGCCAGTACTAAATCTAGGATTGCCAGGTTTGTATTGCCAGTGCTATATTTTAATCAATTCCGTGTCCGCTGCTGAATATAATGTTGCAGTCCTGAACGTAGTAGCGCCGCAACTTAATTTAGTATTCGTGCGAAAACGGAATCGGCCCTCTGCAGGTTTTGGCGGCCTCGCGGAAAGATAGAAACTCTCGGGTCAAAAGTTTCTATCTTTGCGCAAGCCCTGTGTTCTTCAGGCCTTGCGAAAAGATAGAAACTTTTGCTACAGCTCATGGCCCGGAAAACACATATTCTTGGCTTGCCTGCAGCACATCTAGTATTGCAGCACCTAATCCAATTTAGGCAGTGCTGATTTTGGTATTGCCAGGACCAAATCAAGCATTGCCAGTGCTTGTTTTGTTAGCGAGGGTTTGAATCGTTGAAGTTCCTTACTGAAAAATCCATTCTGCAATGATTTTGGTTCCAGACAGGGGGCAGCTCTGCGAGTCCGCCGTCACCCCTCTGCACATGTCTGGGCCCCGCGCAAGAGTGCAACAGTTTCGGACAGAGCTTCGTTTGCAGTTCCAGGGAAGGATCCAAAAAGTTTCTATCTTTGTGCTTGCTACACCTCATGGCCTGGAAAAAACAAATTATTTACGGAAATTAGTATTGCCAATGCAAAAGATCATATTGCCAATGCTTCATTGGGTGTCCCCAGTACTATCTTTAATGTTGCCAGTACTACATCTAGCACTGCCAGTCCTTGGTTTTGTGTCTCCAGTACTAAATTTAGTCTTGCCAATACTAAATTTAGTTGCCAGTCAATTTAGCGTTGCCAGTAATAAGTTTAGTATTGCCAGTACTAAGTTTGAAATCGCCGCAACTTGATGTAGTACTCGTGCAAAAACGGAATCAACCCTCTGCAGGTTTTGGCGGCCCCGCGGAAAGATAGAAACCCTCCGGCGGCGGAAGGTCTGGAAAATGATTTTTCCTCCGAAAAGCAAAGCCTGACTTACGGGCCAGCAAACTTCCAAACCTTCCGCGACGGGAGAGTTTCTAGTTTCGTGCCATATCTGGAAGAAAGTGTCTATCTTTTCGAGGGTTGTTGTAATGTGGAAGTGCGGCAGTGGAAGTGTGGAAGTGTGGACGTGGGAGCGTTGAAGTGAGGAAGTGTGGAAGTGAGGAAGTGTGGTTTCCCAACCAAAAGGAAAAATCACCACCGGTTTCTCCAAAAGTGAGACAAGGCGCCGCTAGGGCGTGTCCCCCCGCGTGAACCGGCGCGAGCCGGTGCGAGCCGGTGCGAACCGGTGCGCGTCGAATTTCGGACGCGTCTACCGCCGCAATGTTAACACGCGCATACAATTTCGGACGTCGGCCCGGCACTGAGGCAACTTCATGCCTCGCAAGGTGAGAGCCATAAAGCGGGTCATTCCTTTGCTGTCAGCAAGGGTTGACCAACGGAACACAAATAGATTGGCTCATTGGGGGCTGAGTTCATCGACCCGGCTGACGGCTCCTTGAGATCAGCCAAAGATCTAGCCCTTTCTGAGCGCCTCTCCTGCCAATTGGGGCATTCTCGTTTTTGTTGGGGACTCGTCTTGGCTCCAGTCAAGTCCCCAAGCATGACACTTTGACATTCTGCGATTCCTGAAGCAGCACTCCAGGGCAGCGCAAGAACGACAAAGAAAACCCGCGCACGCACAAAAGTAAGCAAGAAAGCAAGCAGGCAAGCAGGCAAGCAAGCAAGCAATCAAGCAAGTAAGCACGCAGGCAGACAAGCAGACAAGCAGGCAAGCAGACAAGCAAACAAGGACAAGCAAAGAGCAAACAGAAAAATTAAAGCAAACCAAACCAAACCAAGCCAACCAACCACCCCACCAAAACAAAGCGAAGCAAATCAAACGACCCAAAGCGACACAGGCAAACATGCATGCGTGCAAAAGGACAAGCACCAACACACGAGCCCACAAACACACAAAACACACATACAAACAAGCAGGCAGGCAATCGGGGAAAGCAAGCAAACAAGCAAGCGGACAACCGTTGAACAAATATGACGAACAACTAGAGTACGTAGGCAAACAAGCAAGCAAGGAACTACGCAAGAAAGCAACAAGGAAGCGCACAAGGAAGCAAGCAAGCAACACGCCAAACAAATTGAGAAAGCAAGCAGCGCGCCCGACGGACGCGCCTTGCCCTTCAGCTTAGAAGCTTTGCTTCTCCAGCGCTGTTCACCTAGGCAAGAGTGGCTTGGAAAAACTTGAGAGGGCAATTCAGGAGGTCTCTCTTTGCGCCGCACAATCTGCGCATGACTATTTTCTTTGCCA
This sequence comes from Effrenium voratum, assembly GCA_963377175.1. Lineage (NCBI taxonomy): Eukaryota > Dinophyceae > Suessiales > Symbiodiniaceae > Effrenium > Effrenium voratum. Next base: position 1,639,541 of record CAUJNA010003239.1, read on the forward strand.
CTTGGATCGTCGCTGCGACGGCCACTTTAGCACGTCCCACCCCCGCCCGGCGCACACACACACACGCCCTATCCATTTCTGCAAACCCTTGCAAGAAATCGATCACACACCCCCGAGCTCCAAGAAAAGCATCACTAAAGAGAAGGCAGGGCTTCCTCTGCGGCAACTAAAAAGGGGACCCGAATTTTACATAGCTATCCCCGCCTTTGCAAAGGTTCTATGAAGCTCCGTGTGCAAACTGTTTGAGGTCTCTACGTTTGACAGCCTGCTCCAGCTCCATGTGCAGCCTGGCAAAACCGAGTGAAACCAAAAACACGCTGACTCAGGGATAGCTTCCTTCTCCTTTCCGTTCCCTGTGACACCATGTTCGGGGCTACGGGCCTTCTTCTCTTGGTCAAGCGAGCGGGGGGCAGGGGCCGGGGGGGGGGGAGAGTTGGCTCCGGTATGAAGAACTGGTTCGTGACAGGACAACTTCCACCACAGTTGAGAAGAGCAGACTTATTGCAAAAGCTTTTGCGCGTGCTGCAGGCTCTAGCTGGCTGCAGCCAGAGAGCTGCTGAAGCCTGTCAATCCCTTAAGATGCTTTTCAGACTGCCGTGTGCAAGAGAACGTCGCCTGTCAGTCGACTGTCAATGTTCCTGTTTGCGCAAAGGTTCTTTGATGTATGGGTTTTACAAGCGCGTTGAAGCCCCATGCGCGAAACGCCCATGGGCGCAGTGTTTTTTAGCCTCCGGTGCGACGCTGATCGTGCCCCCTTCCATGTTTCTAAAACAACAAATTAGGCAGACTATACGAGGGCCATTTATTGAAACTGATGCCACCCGGCACGGCCATAATCCAAACGCAGTGGCATTTAACAAAACACCCTGAAAGCGAGCGCATGGGGGCGCGGGGCCTGCGTTTTTGGAGTCATGTAATTACACTTGCTTGAAATCTTAAGCCCCCACTTCTAAGCTCAATGTTGACACTTAACCTTTTACGTTGCCGCTACACAACTCAGCAACAATGCTCAATCTTACTTTCCCTCTACTAAACTCAGCGTTGCCAATACTAAAGTTAGTGTTGTCAGTACTTAATGCTAGACCCTCACAACTAAAAACAGTATTGCAAATACTAAATTCAATATTGTTGCTTATTCTAAGGCTCTCACTACAAAACTCAGCAAGGCAAATTCTACATTGGCCCCCACAGCGAAACTCAACTGATGCCAATACAATAATATTGTCCATGCTTAATCTCAGGCCCCCACCACTGAACTCAATATTGCAAATACCAAATGCAACATTGCCAATACCGGTGGCTGCGAATATCGCAAAGTTCTCAGAGAAAATTTCCAAACAACTGCAGACCCTAAGCTCGAGTTCTCAAAAAAAAGAACTTGCAGACTCCACAGCTCTCAACAAACCACGCTTGGGGACATAGGCTCTGCAGTGTCGTTTTTGCTTTTTCTTTGAGTAGAGGTTTTGGGAATCTTTCATTGCAGGGAAATAGAAAACGCAGAAAACCGTGCCCCAAACAGTTGAACAGCAACACAGGACAACAGCGGCCATCTCCAGGCGTGGCACACGCAACCTGCCCCTGTTGCTGGCCCGCCAAGCAAGCAAGGTCTGCCCGACTCCCTCATTTTTCCCTGCGCAGGGCTGCAAAGCAGGAAAGCTGCCAACACAGGACACCGTTATAATCACAGTGTCGAGAGACAAGCGGGAGACATGAGCGGCGTGTGACCGGAAAAACTGGGAGGCATACGAGGAGATGAGCAGGAGCATCTGGCATCTGGAGACAAGTGGAAAACACCACCCCGGAACATTTTCCCATTCTTTCAGCCTCAGCCCCAACGCTTGGCTATTTAGCGGAATGAGAACAATCTTTTGGATGACGCTTCTTTTCCCACTTCTCACTATCCTGAGAAGGTGTGTGTGGCCAGCGCTGGGAAAAACCGTGAGCTCAAGCGCTGCAGGGCGCAGGGCAGAGCACGCTACGCGCACAACTGACGACTAACTACACAACACGCGCCTGGCGCGCAAGCGCGCCCCCAACCTGCAAGCGCAATCCACCCCGAGCGCCGCGCCTGCTAAGTCGAAAAGCCGCACAAGCTTTGCCACAAGTAGCAGCGGAACCAGCAAGCAGAACAAGGCAAGGACCCAACCAGGCTAGAGGCCAAACTGCGCACGCTTGCGTGGGCAAGCTTTAACTGCACGCGCAAGTTGCTGGAAAGCGCAAGCCTAGCCGTGGGTGCGGGCTGCGCACGCCCAGCTGACAAGCGTGCACCGCGGCCGCATGCTGCGTGTGAGCGCTGCCGACATAGGCCGTGGCCAGTAACATGGCAAGAGGAGTACGGGAAACGGCCGGGCTACAACAACCACGGATGGTTGGAAGGTAGGGAGACAAGCCAGAGACACAAACCGGAGCTGGAGACACACGATCTGGCATCTGACCGGAGAGACTCGGAGACAGGAAGAAAAGTGGAAAAAGGACCCCGCAGCCAGCGTCACAATTTCCTACTCTTTACACCTCAAGATAGAACCCCATTCGGGAAAAAACAAAAACACCAGACCCCATGGCTCTGAGCAGACCATGCTTGGGGAGATGGGTCTGCAGTTGTGTTTTTCATGGTTGAAAACTCGAGCTGTTTTGCATTGTTCAAGACAGGGCACATAGTTTGCAGCTTGTTCTTGTTTTGGAACACTCGAGGTGTTTGTTTGTCCATTGCAGGGGATTGCGGCAGATGATGAATGCTTGCCTTGTTGGAACCAGATGGGATGCCTGGGTTTGCCAGTCTTAGTGCGCCTGCAAAGAAGCAGGCCCCATGCCCCTTCTCTTCCATATGGATAGCTGTCTGTTACCTGAACGATCGGCCCCCCCAGCCTCTCAACAAGGTCCTTGAGAGCACGGTTCTCTTGGTAGAGCTCCCAGGTCTCCGGGCCCTGACCATCGGCTTTTCTGGACGTATGGGAAAGTTGCAAATCGAGCCAATGGTGGGTCAACCGACCCGGTTCGCTGTTCCTGTTTGAGACACTTGGAAGGTCCTGAGAAAAACGCACCACCCGAGTGCGAACAAGCCAACCCCTGCACCCACCTAAGCCAAAATCAATCCTGCATCAACCCTAAACCAGCCCGTACAATCCGCCGACGCCAGTCGAGCGCGGGTGTCCGTCTAGGTCTGCGGAGTGGGGGTGCTTACAGTCGTAAGAATCTGCATTCCCAGCATTATCTGGGCTGTCTTGGCGGCACGACTTTGTTATTCTTGCTGATGTCAATGGTTGTTTTTTCTGTTTGGAGCGATGTTCGATTTGGCATGTTTGGGGTCTTGATGGGGGCAGTGTAGCGACAACCTAAGGAACTGCTATCATTGGAACAAATGTGTTTTTGCAAGTCCCCATCAGTATAGGTGCATCGCTGCGAACCATCCCCACCATGATTGTGCTTTTAGAAGTCTACGTCGTTTTCATCATTGTACTTGATGGTTGGTTCTGGGAAAAATCGACAAACACAGGTTTCTTGCACACTGCATCCCAGCATTTCCTGCCTACTTGGCCAATTATTTGCGTCCGAAGTTCATGCCGTTTTGGGCTTGCAGTCTGGCTGCATCCTCCGCATTCTCAGCACATGGGAGGGATAGGCACGGTCGCACCACAAATGGCGTTAGCAGATTGCGTCGCAATTTCAATGCAATGAGCCCCCACAAACCAACCCCCCACCCTAAACCTCTCCACTGTTTTGTAAAAGATAAATGCCGATTATCATACCCAGCCCGGCAGGTTTGTCTGGGCATGTCTCGGAGGGTTTACTTCAGGTATTCTTCGAGGGTTGGGCGACTTGCACACAAACCTTTGCGCGGGCAAAAAACACCATCGCAGGTCACGTGTCCTGATTTCAATCAAATATGTCAAAGGATCATGGGAGACCATACCCATCTAAGGCCATGCAATCTGACTGACACAGGTGTGAAAAGCGTGTGCCACAAACGCTACACTCACACGTTATAGGCATACAAAGCGAATATCATAATGCGATATACTATCAAACCAATCTATTAACCGAACACCGACGCGCTGCACCAGGCTCGCTGCCTCCTTCGTCTCTCGCATTCCCTTCAACCAAAGACATCCTTAAGAACTGATCAACAAACTGATCAAGTCGTCCCTAACGTAGGCAGAAACTAATCAGCGGAAACCCATCGGCATTGCGCCACTCAGGCCAGTGAGGCGCAAACCGCATGATACATCAATGTTTCTTTGAGAGCCCCAAACTTGGCTGATAGCACCAACATGCTTCGGCCTGTAAGATTTGAAGGTTTGCTTCGGCCTTTGCCATACTAAAAAAACAGGCGACGCCCTCCGCTTGGCAGCTTCGCCCAGCCTCCCGGGTGGATTCTGAGTACCGACCTTCGCAAAAAAAGAGTCCTGATGCCAAGAGAGGGATCCGGAATATCCTTCCAAATAATTTGCTTTTGAGACACCTGCCATTTTCTGAAAGTCTTTAGGGAGTTGAGGTGAACATTTATTGAGGATCGCCAAGTCTATCCCGCAAGATTGTCAGCTCAGAGAATCTGCCACGCTGAGATGTCAGGCTATGCCCCACTCAGGGAAACCGTTCGAAACAGGAGGCAGTGTGGTTTTCAGAGCAAATGCAGTCAGATTAAGATACAAGCTGTGGCCAGACTGCTCTGGTAACATTCTCCGCCCGAAAGCTTAACATGGGCCAACCCCCTTTCGTTTAAACTTCAAGCCAGCAGTGTTTAAGCATCTAGGTCCTTAGGTGCCCAGTTGAAACGCATTTGGCCCCCCATTTCCCATACCCTCTGCGGGCCGACTTCCTGTTCGGATGAAAGAACAACCGCGGGCTTGCACAACAAAAAGAGCCCGTCAAAGGAAACCTGAGGCCTGAACCCAACCCCCCCCCCCTCCCAATTTCAAAGTAATTTGAGAGCAACGTCTCTGTCACTGGGGCCGGGACCAAGACTTCCAGGGCCTCGCACGTACCACAAAGGGGGCCCCATTTCGGCGAGCGATCTGCCCTCATCCTCTGACTCGTCTTGCTCTTCACCGCCACCCTTCAATGATGCCAAAAGCTTGAGGATAAAACATCAGAACACTTGTTCGCCTGGGCTCAAAAAAACGCTTCCGCACGCCTAGTTCCCTCCGGCCCTATCGCAATTTGGTTGCACCAAATAAACTCGAGCTTGCCCAAATGGGGCAAGCAGGTAGACTGCAGCAGAAAGTTGTGTTTTCTTGGGGCCGTGGATTTTATACATTGCGAGGGGCATGCTGATGCTCTAAATAACAAGTCGCAATGCGGTAACTAATTTATAACTCTGTTTCGCCGCTCTTCGCAAGGACCCCGGCAACGGAGGCAATCAGGAAGGGAGAAGCGCCCATGCGACAAGGGTGCACACCCAATGCGTGTCCAGGATAGTACACCCAATGTTCTTTCTCAATCTTGGGTGTACACTGCATTGCGACGGCGCCTGTGTCAGGCGCTGGCATGGGCGGAACCGATGGCATCGGGGCCATTGCCTGAGCGCCAAAGTTTCAAGCGGCGTTGGTCTCGAGCGAAGGCCTAACATGCTTAACCAAGCGGCGAAACAAAGACCCGCTTCCAAAATTGAAAAGGTTTAAGTTCTAAGCGTCGAAACAAAGAGCAAAGACCCGCACAAAAAAAACGTTGAGCAAACCACGGCTCGAATTCCTGTGGAGGCGCTTCGACAGGACACACGCACATCACCGTTTGGGTCTGTGGCAACTTATCGAGTATTGGGCGTTTGTCTGATTGACTCTGCCCGTCTCGTCAAAAGGCGGGCGGCCATCTCGCGTCGTAGCTTTCCCTTGGTTGGTGAGCACGCGTTTGTTTCACGCAGTGAACACCTTTGAAAAATCAAATTTTCGAAGCGCATGGGCACTTTCGTGCAGGACATTGGGACCCGCCGCCTCTCTGAGCCGACCGTTGGCATTTGCTTGGAAATTTCGGCAGAGGCGGGCTAAAGCTGAACGAACATACGCACAAACGCACACACGCCTTCCCCAACGAGTCGAGATTCAATTTAGGATTGTTTGCTTTATTGTGCGGGCGTTTTTGCTTTTTCGGCAACATGCCGCATGTGACGGCATTGCCTCTCTCATGAGATGTACGCGTTTCACAACATCACCGGCAGGTCGTGGGTAGCGGGGCCGGGGGGGGGGGGGGGTGCGTCTGCTAGCAGGGGATCTCAATCCTGCTGCGGTAGGACTCAAATGGAAAGTCAGGCTCAATATGTATCTCAGATGGGCTGGTGAGAATTGACGTCCCTGCTTATTACAATGACCTGTCTTGATACCGTAACGCACTGCCGCAAGGTCGCCTCACTGTAAGCACATGGCTCTAGTTGTGCAAATAGCAGAGAAGGGCCTTGAGCCAAAACGGTAGGTTGCATGGGGTCAACAGTGTCAAAAGCAAACACGAAACAGACACACCTTCAGCATCGAACTATTGCGTCGTAGCATGTTCCACACGTGCTCAGATCGTTGAAGTTTGATTGGTTTCGAAGCGTGCTAAAATAGTCACTGCTCTTTTGTGACGCGGGCTTGTTGATTCGTCATGTGTTTACAACTGTTTGTGCAACTGTTTGTGCAACTGTTTGGCAAACTTGGGGCTTCACGCAACTGCGGCACCTAGTTGTACCTGACATGGTTGCATTTTTGAGGATGCGACGCATGACTTGAAAAGAAGGACGGGCTCTCCTCTGTGAAACTACCGACTCCTCACTTCAGGAGAATTTTCTTGTAGGCGACGCGGAAAATATCGCAATCATAGTTGTCTTGTAGACGATGAGGCCATGAGAACTGATCTGTGAGGATGCCGGTTGGTCGTTGATGTCGTTGCGCGTGCCAGAATTGCGAATTTGATTGGCAACTAACGCCATTTCTTCTGGTATCCCTTGCGGCTGCTTTCGGGCACCGTGTATCTCCCCAGGAGGAACTGTAGTTGTTTCCTCTGGGAATTCTGCTGCATCCTTTTTTTGCTTGACTTCGGATAAGCTTCGGATGTAAACCATCAAGGGTGCGTGCCAGTTCGAATCGCATTGTCCTTTCATGAGCCTCTCATTTGTGACATGCTTGAAGCGCTCCGCAGAGGGTACCTGCTAGTCGGCAACGACGAACCCACAGTCATTCTCGAACTGAACTTTGTCTTCCTCGGACATGCTGCGTGATTCTGCCATGCGGTAGTCTTGCTGATCCTTCGTCTTTCCCCAGTCGAAAACGAATGTCACCATGCTATCAGGAAAGGTCCCGTCAAAGTCCGACCCTCTCTTGGTGTGGAACATGCTGGATGAGTGCTGGACGTTTGCTCATAACCTCGAAATCGTTCCATGTGCCCTGCATGGCCTGCGCCGCAATGTTGAACAATCCAAGTTCCGATTTGTTCCCGCCTCCAGCAATTGCATGGCACCAACATTCCATGATGAATGGAAGCACATGCTTCCGCAAGTCTTCCTCAGCGGCTCCATAGCTCAAGGGTGGATGGACATGGAACACTCCGCCCGTTGCAACTGGCAATCCAGCTTGGAGGACGTGGCGCTCATGAAACTTGTCCATGACACACCCCCAAGATTTCTTGATCTCGCCCTTGAACTCAGTGGTCTTTTCGAGCGTGCTTGTGACAATCTCACGGTTCGGCCCACAGGACCTGACAGTGGTGGGGTTCAACACGCACTGAATCTTGTTCCCAATATCTCTCACATGTGTGAAGGATCTCAGGGCTACGCCTTTGTATCCTGCATGGATGAAGGTTCTGAGAAGGCCCTTGTTTGTTCGCATCGGCTTCATTGGTACACAGGGTCAGGATATCCCAGCAAGCTCCCCTGTGAAAGCAAGAAGATCGACAAGCACACTTCGGGGGAGAAGATCTGAAGACTTTTGGGTCCTTGGGACCATCAAGCCGATCCACGCACAAAGCTTGGAGAATACACACACCTCATCCTCAATGCTAAATGTGCTCGCGGCGAATCTTGAATCGCTGACAAAGAGCCCCGTGTTGCAGGGAAGAGAGATCAAGAACGAATGAAAGGCGAATGGTCCAAAAAGGGGACTACAGAACACATATCCTGGCTGCTGCGCCTTGAACACTTCCAGCGGTATCCGTGTGTCTCCCGGATAGTTCGTCCTTGGATTGACATGTGCCAGGGCATCAACCGTGCACGCGACGGGGTCATGTCTGGGATCCAGAAACTTCTTGAACTCGTTCTTGGTCTCTTTAAACTGCTTCTTGCCGGCCACCTCGGTGAGTGACGAACTAGATACTTTTCTGGATGAGTCATAGAATTCCACGATCACAATCGTCTTTGTCTCGACTGGTTGGTCATGAAAGGTCACGGACACTGCTGAATCGAAAAGCTGATCAGAATGCTCAAGTTCGGCTAATTGTCTTTTCCTCGTTTCTGTGGTTGGTTTGCTCGCAATGTAGTTGAAGAAGTCCTCTTTGAACTTGTTGATCTTTGCGGCGCCTCGCTCAGCATCTTCTCTTGTCAATATTCTCTTCATGATGGTTGTGGGCGCGTCGCTTGTCGGATGTGGAGGCAGCAATGATTGTCTCATCCGTGAGCGCCGCCCTTTCTCCGGCGATCTTTATGTTAAAGCTCTTGCCTTTCGTGAAGGCCATGATGGTCGTTGCAATTCTCCCTGTCGGAATGCTCAGAAGTGCGGACGCGGATGGTTCGTCATTGGTTCTGACGTCATCCACTCTTGCCATGCGAACGCGCTGGCAGCGCCATGGAGCGCCACCCCGAGCCAAGGATCCGACACAGCTCGTCGTCGCTGGTCGCATGGATCAGGTTCTCCTTCTTGACGGGTTCCACTTTGCGATCTTTCCCATTCAAGTCAGGAGCTGGTCGTCGAAATCTGGATTTTGGGCTTGGGCTGAGAAGCCCCAGTGTACTCCTTCCATGGCTGTACCCTTTCTTTTCTCTTCTGCCATGGTCTTCCTGACGGCACTTCTTGTCCTGTCTGGAATGCCCTGCAATACCTTGGATGTATACCTCCATCTCGCTGTCATATTTGTATGCGTGATTATTGGGCCGCAGGGCCGAATTCGATGGCCCAAGCGGCAATGAGCTGATCCAACGCTGAGCAGGTACCACTCTGCCTTCTTGACATCGCTTTGCGTAGCCTCCATCAACGGACAGGAACATGAACGCGACCTCGAATCTTGTCTTTTCACGTTTTGGAAGTATGAGCATGAGGAACAGAGTCGGCTTGTTGCCCAGGAAGATGGATGAGTGCGAGATCGTGTTGATGAGCTGGTAGAGCTCGCAGGATCCTTCTCGGTCAACTGGAGCTTCTGGAGCTCCATCAGCTTGGCCGTCTCGTGTGCGGCGACGGGCTGCTAAGAACAATTCGCTCAAACGTTCCACCCTTCAAAAGATCAAATCCGTGATCGGTTTTGCACGTTTTTCATCGATGCCAAGATGGTTGCACATGGGTGCGACACTGGTGATAGTGTTTTCATGTGTGGCTATGCCCACGCCAAGCCCTTCTTGGTAACCACCGGTTTTGCAGCACATGCTGTAGATCCGATGGATGTGTCTCTTGCCTTCAGGAAAAGATTGTTCGGGAATGCGCGCAAAACCCGGGTCGAGACCTGATAGACGTCCTTGCACTGGAAGTAGAGGAAGTCCGGACAAATTTTTCTGACACGAAGAGAAGGCAGTTCTTCTTTGATGGGCTTTGATGCTAGCCTGCGCTGCAATGGCGGCTTGTCTTCACCCTGACGAGGATCTATCTCTTCTCTTTTCTCGAGGCGCAACGCGCAGCGTGATTTCCAATTTTCGGTTCCTCGGTCTGCGCCTCTTCTTCCTGAGTATCAAATAAACCGGACTGTCCTCCCCAGGCTTGTCAACTTCCATGGAACTGGCTTGTCATCGAGGATCTTGGTTTCCATTGGCAGGTCCTGGTCACCCTCTGGCTGAGGCGCGGACTGACAGGAGACGCTCGCCTTGGGCGCTGTCTTCTGATTTTGAGTGAGCATATTGATGAGCAGATACGCGTCAACATTCAGGAGGTGGCCGGTCAAAACTGCCTTGATTAACTTGTCTGCTTTGGCTGAATGCTTTGTCAAGGAATCTAAGAGGCAACTTTCACTTCGCGCGCTAGGTCGCGCGTCTGTCCGCTATTGCTTTCTATTGCGTTCAAGGGCGGCGTTTCCTGCTGTTCTGGTTGGTGGGTTGTCGAGGCGGTTGTTACCAGGTTGTTTGCGTCGATTCTAATGTGTACGTCCGCAATTTCACCTGCGATGTCTGACCAAGACTACGAATACAAAGTGATGAAACGCAACAACGCATGCGTCCGCGCAATTCAGCAACAGTCGTGGACATCGTCGTCGCGGTGATCTTGTGGGTCTCATTATCGGTGCAAGAAAATGACATGCGCTCGATGGGATGACTTGTCCTCATGTTGCGATAAGAAGCATCAGAGTATCCAATGATTCTTGATTTCCTTCGAAGTGGCCAGAATCTCACACTGAATGGAACGCTCTTCGTGCGCGCTGCTCCGGACACGTAACGCGCGCGCGCGTTGGTAGCCAACGTGGAATTGGGTTCGTGATTGTCACCAACTGGTCTGGCTTCAAGCACTTCTGTATGCGGTGGTAACTCTGGTGGACACTGATGCGCCAACCATGCTTGTTGCCTTGCCTCTATAGATGCGAGGGTAAACGGTTTTGGCCCGGTACAGCACGGACACATGGCAGGGCTGGTGGGGCAGCTGGCAGGGCTGGAGTTTCAACTCCGCGCGCTGGGGGGCGGTGAAGCCGCACCCGTCATGGGTTGCGTGCGCCATACCAGTTTTCGGCGCCGTTTCCCCTTTTGCGCGTTTCTGTTTGGCTGCCTTGTAAAAGTCCGCTCTTGCACTCACAGGGGTGAAGAAACACAAAGACGCTTTCCACAGTTTGCGTCAACCGCATGCAACGTATGGTACCTCAAAACGGAGTTTGTGCTGAGTCGCTTACTTGGACGGTTTCTGAGTTCTGTTACGGATGCAATTCTTGGTCCTTGGCGCCCTCTTGCTTTGGGAATTCAACAGAACCCACAGCGAGGCGCTCGTTCTGGCCGAACAATCCAGTTCTGTTGGCGTTGGGCAAATGTCTGCTTGGGGGGCGGCCAAACAAAGATTGCCGCAGAGCTCCACGCAAAGCATATCAGCGGGGGGCGCGGCCGCATTCTGGTATCCTGTGCAGGATATCTAGGTCGCAGCGGTCCATGATGCTGCGGTAACATTGCGTTGCAGACTTCGACTTCTTCTTGGCCTCTTGGATGGCATTGCTGTCCGCTGACGTGATCCCTCGGACGATGTCCATTCGATCCTGTTGGCAAAGGCTGCGGGCACCGACAGATGCAACAGTGACGGTTGCACCAACACCCATCTTCTTGAGGAAGCTCGATCGCTTGGCCAGGAAGACTTTCTGTTGCAGTCTGGTCTTGAGTGTCAACAGCGCTCCGCGCTGTGTGCAATTGAGCTGCCCCTCAAATGCCACACCACCGAGCGTTGGACAGGTGACTGATTGCAGTTACTGTTCCACGTTCTCCTTGCGGTCGAACGTTGTCTCTTCGCTTTTTCTTGCGAGGAGCGAGGGGAAGACACATTCATCCTGGTGGTAGCAATCCTTTCCACTGCGGCGCCCCGATCATGATTAACCGCCTGATCGCGGAAAGCCCCTGACTTTCATCGCATCCGGTTGCTCTGCGCGGGTGTGCTACATGTCTCCGTTGAACGCGTCGGTCACAGAAATAGTAGTTAAATTTGGCGCCTTGCTTCTTGTCAAGAAAACACGCAGACGCCCGGACGCCGCCCCCGCCAGCTGGGGGGGCACTCTTGAGAATGCTTTGCGTTCGGTGGTGCGAGGTGACGTGTTGGTGCACTTCCCTGCGAAAAGCGCCGGGCCATCTCCAGGGTTGAGGAACCACTCACACAACGTCGGCAATCGTTGTGTCCCTGGCTTGCTTTCAGATGAAAGGTCCAAGGACGAGCGATGACCCCTTCGCTGCGAAGCTTTGCCAGCCGTACTAGCGTACGAATGAGCGTCCCGGCCAAATATGCAAAGTTGACAAAACAAAGACCAGGTTTGAAGACCCTCGGCCCTAAGAGCTCGATTACCAGCAATGACCTCGGCTTCGGTCGAACTAGTCGCAGTGGCGGCTGCACGCATTGAGTGGGAAGTACGTGTTTATGGGACTAACACTAAGCCAAGCCTCCATGTAGCGTTCAAAGTTCTGCACAGCCTGCCATTGACGTCGGGTCAACTTTCGAGCAGAGAGTCTTGGGTGACTCGCTCGGCAGGGCCTGCCGAGATGCAAGAAATTCAACACTATGACTACGGCTGTAGCAGCCTGCTTCCGGGCAAATTCAGGCTTACTCTGATGTCGGCCCAACCGAAACACTTCAAAGTACGGAAGGGGCATCGGGAACGCATCTGTGGGCTGGCTTGCAGGTGCTGGATTCGAAAGACCCGAGTCTGCTTCGCGACTTCAACAGGTGGCGCAAAAAGGCTTGCAACAGACCCTGGCCCGAGAAGGTTGACGCTCGCGAGCCAGGTACTCTAATTTCAGGCTGGCTATGGTTTTCATCAGGCGGCGGCCCAGCCTTTGCCCCCGCCGACACATTGCCATTCAGTTCTGGCCTTGCGCAGCAGGCTCTACGGGAGCCTGCTTTCCGCTTCAGCTTTGGATCTACATCGTCTCCATCCACCTGGGTTCCAGGAGGGCTGAGTGCTGAAGCTCGTGACCGGAAGGGGGTGGGCGAAGGCCTGGTATGGAGGCACTGGTTCGAGAAGCGAGACATTTGACATCAGCCAATTGCCCCCATCTATGCTGGCCTGGTCGGCGGCCGCCACAAGGAGGCCGCATCTGGCCCTGGCCTCTGCATGCTTTCCCTGAATCAGTGCATCCCAGATTCCCCCAACTTGCCAAACCCAGCGAACATGGTTCGTGTAGTTCTGCACTCTGCTCCTTGACGCCAACCAGCCCCTGACAGTCGTCCCTGCACCGAAGGGTTCTCCAGGTTGACTCCAGGGCTTTGTGCAGATACTCGGGGTTGTCCGAGAGGGCTCTTTGCAGAGCTTGGAGCGCAGCGATGGAGCCGCCCTCTGCTTGCCCTCTACCAGGACACTGCATATCTGCGTCAACTGCTTGATAGCCTTTGCGACGCCACTGCCGCCTGAAGCTTCTTCTGGGTCTGCCTCGATGTCCTCGGGCTCCACTACGTCTGCTTCGGGACCTCCGTCTGAATCGGACAAGGGATCCGGCTTTCGGGCCTGACGAGGAACGTCTTCTAGCCTGTTGGGCTTGCCAGTCATGATGCGCGCCATTTCTTCCAGGTGCGACATGGGAACCCCAGCCGCCAAGGCAGCCTGAACTACTCCATCGTCGAGGGCACCAACTTGGCCTTGGGCTTTCGGCTTTGCAGCAGAACGATCCAGCTTGGCATCCTTGCCTGGGGCGGCAGAGGCTTTCTGCTTGGCCGGCACTTCGGGCTTTGCGGCAACTTGCGAACCCTGCTGATGAGTGAGGAGAGCAAGACTGGCTTGAATCGAGGCAAGTGTTGACTCTAAGGCATCTAGCCGCTGGGCGGCATTCTTGGCCTCTGCTCCGTCCTCTTCTCCATCCCCGCCTCCTCCACTCTCGGCTGTCAGAAAACTGAAATGCTCTGCTGCGACCTCTACAAGAGCACCTGCAAAGGGGAGCAGGTTGGCATCGCCTTCTTCTCCAAATGGGATGTCTGGCTGGTCGGAGCCTGAGAAATCCAGGTACTTTTCCAGCCTCGGGTCCAGCACACCGAACCATAGCCTCAGCTCCTTCCCAGTAGAACTAGGATTGCTCCGGTGGGACTCACCGGGCTTGCTCAGGGCTCTGGTGGGCAGCCGCCTATTTGCGACTGTTCGGTGCCAAACAATGGCTGGGAAGGCGCACACAAGCTTGCCTTCGAACTCCGAAACAACAGCCACGGAGCTAGTTTCGCCGGAAAACTGGTCAAGTGGAAACAGCCCTACTTCAAAGCTGTACAACGGATCTTCCACACCTGACTTGTACACAGCAAAATCGCGGGGGTCGTCCCCCTCAGCTGGTAGATCTGGTGACCCACTCATCCCTCAACCTGGGTTGGAAACTCCAACCTAGCCGTGGCAAGCTCTTGACTGTGGTGAACCTGCTCTCAACACGGATGGCTTTGCGACAGACACGGCCACCGATGTCTTGGTCGACAGTAACAGGGTGACAGATGACTGAGCTTATCCCTGCCACTTGTGCCTCGGCCCTTGACTGGCAACTAGCGAAGCCTGCGTTAGATCCTAAAACTGGTCTCCCTGCAAATCAACCCGCAGTGAAAGCAAACAAAACTGCTCTTGCAGATCGCACAATTCTGTGCAAAGTCGCTCTTCACTGGATGAGGCTGATCCTCTCACTCAAGGACCCTGTGCAATGGGCGATTTCCAGCCGGGGGGCTGGGGTTGCAACTGGGCGATCCTGGCGAAAATGAAGCGCCTCCAGCGTTCCTTGACCAACCACAGCAGATCAACGATGGGCCCGAGCAGCAATCCACAGGCCAGTCCAGCAAAGAAGAAGACCCAGGGTAGGTCTTCCAAATTTGGTGGATTGGAAATGCAGTCACTTAGCACAGGCACAGGGAGAGCTTCAAACCCAGCCTCACGCGTCAATCCTTGCAACGTGTAAAAGATCAAGTGCACATTTGTGTCTCCCATGTGTACACATGTGTGTGTTTACGTGTACACAAATGGACACGTGTTTGCTTTCCAGGTGAACACATGATTGTTTTCAGACGAACACTCCTGTGTGTGTGTGTTCCGGGTGCACATATATCTGTGATCGCGTGTACGCAGATGTGCGTTTCACGTGTGCACATATGCGTGGTCACGTGTGCACTCATGTGTGTTCGAATTGGACACGTGTTTGCGTTCGAGGAGAACGCGTGTTTGTTGTCAGATAAACACGTGGCAGATAAACACGTGTGGGTGTGTCTGCTCCGCGTGCACATGTATGTGTGTTCACGTGTTCACGTGCACACATGTGTGTGTTCCACGTGTACGCACATGTGTGTTCCAATTGGACACGTGTTTGTGTTCCAGGTTAACAGATGTGTGATCCACGTGAACACATTAGCATGTTCTAGATGATCATTTTTGGCATCTGACGACATATTTGCTCGAGGTGTGCACATGGATGTGCTCCAGAAAACGCACGATTGTTTTCGAGGTGCGCGCATGTGTGCGCGCTTTCGGTGAGCACGTGTGTTCGCTCACAGGTGCACATATGTGAGTTCCACGTGTACACACACGTGCGATTTTATCGCACACGCGGTGTACCTGGACACATATTTGTGTTCCAGTGGTGCACACATGCGTTTCCCACGTGTACACACATGTGCTTTAGTTGCACGTGACGTTGAACACATGTGTGTTCCACATGTGCACACATGCGTGTCTGAATTGGACACGCGTTTCATTGCGTTCCAAGCGAACACACATGTGCGCTCCACGTGAACACATTAGCGTGTCGTAGGTGAACACATATGTGTGTTCCGTGTGTACACATGTGTGTGCTTCCCAAGAAGCACATGTTTGTTATCCAGCTCAACACATTTATGCGGGTGCCGCAGGTGAGGTACTTTGGTGCATTTTGCTTGGAAGTTAGGGCTTTACCTTTTTGCCAACTAATGGGCTTCCCTTAAACCACTACAAGTTAAACTTTTAGTAACTTTTAGCAGGGGGGCAGCAAGCAACCGAGTGTATATGCGTGAGTGTTCACGGGCGCACATCTGCACGTGCCGCGTGTACTGCTTCAGTGGTATACATATGTGTTCCAGGTGTGCACACATGTGTGTCTGAATTGGACATGTGTGTCTGAACTGCCGTGTGACTGCACTTGCGTTCACGCGCGCTCGCCCGCTATCGCACGCGCTTGCCCAACCTCAGTTCTGGCGCGGTGCTGGAGCGCGAAGCACGCCAGCAACACGCGTGCAGCAACGCAACGCGTGCCAGGTTCATCGACTGCATCATGTTGGCTCATCCGTTTTGAAACGCAGAAAGCCGCAAGCCGCTGGCATGTTCACGCTTGCCCGTAAGTCCTCAACTGTTTGGGGTCTCTGCTGATGTAATTCTCTTTAACGGCAGCCCCCCCCATGTTGATCGCTCTAAAAAATCGAAAAGCCAGCGGGGCTGCCCCCCAGAATCGAGCATTCAACAAAGAGTGCGTATTCTCTGCAACGAAACAAAGAAAGCCGCCAGGGGGGTTGGGGGGGAAGCGGCAGGCCCCACCTTCCCGTGATTCTTGAAGTGCGGCCATGCAGGCGCACATGCATTCATAGACCACACTCATTAGGGTCGTTCACTCTCGCTTGGCCATCGAGTAAATTTCTGCACGCAGTGTATGTCGACTCAAGGTACAGTTTGTCTGTTTAAAACGGACACCTCCCAGCGAGCAGACTGATTAAGCACGCAAAACATACATTTGAACATAGGTACAAATATCAAAACATTTGCCGGAGAGGAACTGCATTTTAAAGCTGCAACAAAAACCTGCCGGAGAAAAGCCGCATGAACCAGCAAAAGTCCGCAAGAACCAGAAGCCAAACTGGAAAAGCAGAGGATGCGAAAAGCTGGAGCCAAAACAGCCGAAAAAAAAAAAAAAAACAGAAAGCCACCTGCCAGGAGGAACTGGGAATGCAGAGGATGCGAAAAGGCAAAAAGCTAAGGCCGCGATTCGACCACGCCAAAGTGCGCAGAGGGTCGAGCGATTTGAAAATCGAAGAAAACCACGAGTTTTCGATGTCGGAAGCAGAAAACTATGGCAGGGCCACGAAAAAGAAGGGCACCAATGAGACGACCGGTTTTGGCATTAACTGTTAAATTCAATTACTTAGAAGATAGAATTAAGTTGAGGACTCGAAACCCTCAACTTGGAAGTTGAGAGTTTCTTGGCTCGAAGCTACGGATCTTGGATGTGGAGGAAAAAGCTTCGAAAGTAGATTTTTTACATAGAAAGCAACCAAAAAGCCACCAAAGCCAAAAAGCGGAAAAGCCACCCGCCATGCAAAACAAAAACCATTTTGCGAGGAACTAAAAATGTCCAGTTCCCAACAGCCACAGCGAGGTCTCGAGTTGCTGGCCTTACTCTGCAGCATGGAGTCATAGGCGCTTTTCACCTCCGCAACAGGCTTGGAAAAATGGGCACACTAACTCGCCAATGCGTATGCTTGGGTGTCTGTGTGCGTGCGAGCGCGCGTTCGCGGCGGGGGGGGGGTGATGGAGGACGCAGGCGTTCCTGCCTACGCTGCGTGCGTGCGTCGGGGCGTGCGTAGGTGCGTGGGTGTGCGAATGCGTGAGTTAGCGCACGCGTGGGTGCGTGCGTAGTTGCGTGCGTGGGTGCGTGCGTGGGTGTGCGTGCGGGTGTGCGGGTGCGCGCGTGCGCGCGCATGTGTGCGTGTGTGTGTGTGTGTGTGTCTGTGCGCGTGCTGTGTTTCTGTGTCCGTGTGTGTGCGAGTCTGTGTGTGTGTGTGTTTGTGTTTGTGTTTGTGTTTGTGTGCGTGCGTGCGTGCGTGCGTGAGTGCGTGTGGGTGTGTGGGTGTGTGCGTGCACATGTGAGCGCAAATTGCGCGTGTTGCGCGTGTGTGTGTGTGGTGTGTGTGTGGGCGCGCGTGCAAGGACGTGCGTTCGCGCCCGTGCCCGTGCGCATGCGGCGTGCCCGCGCGGCGTCTGCGTATGCGTGTGCATGCGCGTGTGCGTGAGCATGTGCGTGTGCCTGCGCGCGCGCAGGCGTTGGCGTGCGTTGGCGTGCGTTGGCGTGCGCGTTTGCGTGCGCGTTTGCGCGCGCGTTTGCGTGCGCGTTTACGCGCGCGTTTCCGTGCGCGTTTGCGCGCGCGTTTGCGTGCGCGATTGCGCGCGCGTTTGCGCGCGCGTTTGCGTGCGCGTTTGCGTGCGCGATTGCGTGCGCGTTTGCGCGCGCGTTTCCGTGCGCGTTTGCGCGCGCGTTTGCGTGGGCGTTTGCGTGCGCGTTTGCGTGCGCGTTTGCGTGCGCGTTTGCGTGTGCGTTTGCGTGCACGCTTGCGCGCGTTTGCGCATGTTTGCGTGTGTTTGCGTGCGTTTGCGTGCGTTTGCGTGCGGTTGGGCGCGTTTGGGCGCGTTTGGGCACGTTTGCGCGCGGTTTTTGTGTGTTTTTTGTGCGTTTTTTTTGTGCGTGATTGCGCGCGTTTGTGCGCGTTTGTGCGCGTTTGTGCGTTTGTGCGATTGTGCGCGTGTGCGCTTGTGCGCTTGTGCGCTTGTGCGCTTGTGCGCTTGTCCGTTTGCGCGTTTGCGCGTTTGTGCGTTTGTGCGTTTGTGCGTTTGTGCGTTTGCGCGTTTGTGCGTTTGTGCGTTTGTGCGTTTGTGCATTTGTGCTTTTGTGCGTTTGTGCGTTTGTGCATTTGTGCGTTTGTGGGTTTGTGTGTTTGTGTGTTTGTGTGTTTGTGTGGGTGTGTGTGTGTTTTTGCGGGTGTGTGTGTGGGCGTGTGCGTGTGCGTGTGCGTGTGCGTGTGCGTGTGCGCGCGCGCGCCCACGCGCGCGCGTGCGTGCGTGCGTGCGCGCGTGCGCGCGCGTGTGCGTGCGTGCGTGAGTGCGCGTGCGTGTGCATGTGCGTCGGTGTGTGTGTGTGTGTGGGTGTGGGTGTGTGTGTGTGTGGTGTGTGTGCGTGGTGTGCGTGGTGCGCGTGGTGTGCGTGGTGCGCGTGGTGTGCGTGTGTGCGTGTGTGCGTGTGTGCGTGTGCGCGTGTGCGCGTGTGCGCGTGTGTGCGTGTGTGCGTGTGTGCGTGTGTGTGCGTGTGTGAGTGCGCGCGCGTGCGCGCGTGTGCGCGTGTGCGTGTGCTTGTGCGTGTGGGTGTGGGTGTGGGAGTGTGTGCGTGTGGGTGTGTGTGTGGGTGTGTGTGTGTGCAGAGTGGCAGAATACCCTGCCACCACTCTTGGATTTGGACTATCACTGCAGGGGGCTTTTCTCTCTTTTTGCCGGAGTCAGCCCGCACCAACGGACCTGCACCTTTTCTCAGTTTTGTGCGGAGGTGATGCGGGTTCTGATGAGTTGCCTCCGCAGAAGAACAGATCAGGAGGGCGAGTTGACGAAACTCCGCATTGTGCTGCCATGGATCCTGTGTGGATAGCTTGGAGCATGTGCTGCCATGGATCCTGTGCGGATAGCTTGGAGTGCAACACAATTTACCCTTTTTCGATGTCGGTTGCGGTTTACTACCCGCACTCCGTGATTCTGAATGTCCTTTGGGTCCCTTGGTTGCGGCGCTGTTTGTGCTTCTTGTTCTTTCTGGTAACGTTTTCGTCACTAGAGGGAAACCGAGTGCATCGCGAGCCGAAACTTCACCTACTCGAGACTCATCGGTTGTTCTCGAAGGATTAGCACCCTCCCTTGGGACGATCGCCCCAACTTGGGGGAACCTCGGGTGTACCCACCGTGTGACCCCGGGCCGGTTCGCCGGAAAATTTGACCTCAACGTTCTTATCATAGTCCAGCGGAATTTCACGTTTAAGCAGGAACGAGGTTTCACTAAAGGGAAGACAGCCACCAGATCATAGTGACGTCTCACACGCAGCTGTTGATGACTTCGACTTCGGCTTTGACTTCGGCTTTCACTTCCGCTTTGACTTCGGCTTTGACTTCGGCTTTGACTTCGGCTTTGACTCCGGCTTCGACTTTGGCTTTGACTTCGGCTTTGACTTCGGCTTTGACTCCGGCTTCGACTTTGGCTTTGACTTCGGCTTTGACTCCGGCTTTGACTTTGGCCTTGACTTCGGCTTTGACTTCGGCTTTGACTTCGGCTTTGACTTCGGCTTTGACTTCGGCTTTGACGTCGGCTTTGACTTCGCCTTTGACTTCGGCTTTGACTTCGGCTTTGACTTCGGCTTTGACTTCGGCTTTGTCTTCTGAGCGTCTTCGGGCTGACCGGTGGATGACATGCCTGGTCAACTTGGCATTCAGCTGGGAGTCTTGGAGAAGTACTGGCCGTATATTCGGAGGCCTGTCCTCGCTTTGAACCAGCAAAAACGGACACCCATGGCAACCACTACGGAGTCCTCTTTTACTTCGAGCCGCGTCGCAGACTTTCTGACAACTTCCACACTCAGTCGATCTCACCATTCTATTGGGCCCACAACACGGACATCAAGTCCGCCATCAACATCCTGAAGGACAAGGAGCTCATCAGACCTTCAAAGTGGATCAAGGACCCGTCACCAAACGGGGAGTATAGCAAGGATGGGAGATGGAAGCTTCGTTCATCAATTGCTGTTCCCAGCTACGTGGGGGTTCCGGTCCGCCTGCAGCTCTTCTGATGGCTGGAATGCATGAACTTTGCTCAGGTTCGTCCTGTTGTGATTGAAAACTTGCTTGCCATTGCCTTGTCATTGGACTTGCGCGTTGACTTGACCCTCATTTGCCGGACATTTTCACTGCCTTTACCCGGAACCCCTCCAACGGCGCCAACGACTTCTACGGCCAGCTCCTTGTGACTGCCTAGACTTCGCCTTTGACTTTGGCTTTGACTTCGGCTTTGACTTCGGCTTTGACATCGGCTTTGACTTCGGCTTTGACTTTGCCTTTGACCTCGGCTTTGACTTCGGCTTTGACTTCGGCTTTGACTTCGGATTTGACTTCGCCTTTGATTTTGCAGCCGCTTCGGACATGTCGCCATCAACATCCTGAAGGACGAGGAGCTCATCAAACCTTCAAAGTGGATGCCTTTGCCCGGAACCCCTGCAACGGCGCCAACGACTTCTACGGCGCTTGCGTGTGAACCTGGACTTTGGTTGATGACTTCGACTTCGGCTTTGACGTCGGCTTTGACTTCGGCGTTGACTTCGGCGTTGACTTCGGCTTTGACTTCGCGTTTGACTTTGGCTTTGTCTTCGGCTTTGACTTCGGCTTTGACTTCGCCTTTGACTTTGGCTTTGTCTTCGGCTTTGACTTCGGCTTTGACTTCGGCTTTGTCTTCGAGCTGACCGGTGGATGACCTGCCTGGTCAACTTGGCATTCAGCTGGGAGTCTTGGAGAAGTACTGGCCATATATTCGGACAACTTCGAGGCCTGTCATCGCTTCGAACCAGCCAAACAGGACACCCGTGGCAACCACTACGGAGTCCTCTTTTACTTCAAGGCGCGTCACAGACTTCCTGACAACTTCCGCACTCAGTAGATCTCACCATTTTATTGGGCCCACAACACGGACATCAAGTCCGCCATCAACATCCTGAAGGACGAGGGGCTCATCAGACCTTCAAAGTGAATGGAGGACCCGTCAGCTCCTGGCCTCAGCATCGATCCTGACCGTGCTAATTCACGTTCTTCTCACCGCTTCGGATATTTTTGTAAACATTAGGAACACGCTGATTTGGTCTTCCGGATGACTTGATATTGCCG
>CAUJNA010003239.1:1661069-1733569 GCA_963377175.1 Effrenium voratum
GTGTGGGTGTGGGTGTGGGTGTGGGGTGTGGGTGTGGGGTGTGGGTGTGTGGGTGTGTGTGTGTGTGTGTGTGTGTGTGTGTGTGTGGGTGCGTGTGTGTGTGTGTGTGTGTGTGTGTGTGTGTGTGTGTGTGTGTGTGTGTGTGTGTGTGTGTGTGTGCGTGGGCGTGTGCGTGTGCGTGTGCGTGTGCGTGTGCGTGTGCGTGTGCGTGTGCGTGTGCGTGTGCGTGTGCGTGTGCGTGTGCGTGCGCGTGCGCGTGCGCGTGCGCGTGCGTGTGTGTGTGTGTGGGTCTGCGTCTGCGTCTGCGTCTGTGTGTGTGTGGGTGTGGGGCTGTGTGTGTGGCTGCGCGCGCGCGAGTCTGTATGCCTGTTCACGTATGTGCGTTCGCGCGCGGGCGTGTGTGCCTGTGCGCATGTGCGCGAGTGAACATGCGCGCGTGAGCGCGTGTGCGCAAGTGTGCGCGCAGTCTGTATGCCTGTTCACGTATGTGCGTTCGCGCGCGGGCGTGTGTGCCTGTGCGCATGTGCGCGAGTGAACATGCGCGCGTGAGCGCGTGTGCGCAAGTGTGCGCGCATGCGTGTCGCGGCGCCCGCGTGCGCGGGCAAACGGCGCACGGGCGCGCGTGTGCAGGCAGGCGGGCGGGCGGGTGGGCGGGCGTGCGCGCGCTTGCGTGCAGGCGAGCGCGCGTGTGGGCGCGCAGTTTGGCGCGTGAAAGGCGCGCAGGCGAGCGGACGGGCGGGCGGGCTGGCGCGCGCGCGCACGCGCGCAGGCGGGCGAGCGGGCGTGCGTGGACGGGTGGGTTTGGGCAAGCCGCCGTCCCCCAAAACTCAATCCTCCCGCGCGCAGGTGTGCCTTTCGCAGAAGTGAGCCGAAGACACGGTCCCTTTCAATCACCTCAGCGCCGGCAACCACGCGCCAGCTGCAAGCCGAAATCAGGCAGCCACTGACATGAGCCGACTCCCAGAAACCTGGAAAGAAAAGGTTACTGGTGAACACAAGTAGACAGAACAGGAGAACCGCTGGCTAAAGAGCTGCTTGCGCCAGGTGAACATCTTGAAGCTACACACATGTATGAACCATAATCCTAGCAGGCAAACAATAGTCCCAGAAACCTTGGCGATATTTGTCCATGTAGCAGGGAACGGCCACCCCTCCCCACCTCCTCAAAAAGGTCGCTGTACATTTTCAGCCGCTCCACATCGTCGCCTGACTGCGGCGGCGTGCAACGTGGCGCGTTGTGGCTGTGTTGATGCAGGCTGATTGGGCGTGGAATTGCGCTGCCGCTGAGGCGAACATATCTCAAGACCCCCAGCAAACGGTGTGATTTCCTGTTGATTCCCGCCCTGAACATCTCAGACCTGCGCTGGCGTGGCCAATCGTTCAATGCCATGTTTTTCCCCAGCGCATCAAGTAGCACACACAGTCTGTTTGAAGGGGCCATCCATTGCGGCCGCTGCAGGTTCAGCCCACTGTGGTGCGTGCGCACGCGGGCTGTCAGAACCAGCTGTGAACTCAAAATGCTCATGAACGACTGCGTGCTGGGCGACCAAAATTTCCCAGAGTACCTTGGAGAAATGCGTCAGAAGCCCCAAAGCCGGCGCTGCTTCCATGAAGCATGATTCGGCTGTCCGACGCATCGTTAGACAGTCTTGCGCGGGGCTCGCGGAACCCCGCGCCAGCACAGCCGCTCCCTGTCGGATACACCGGCCTGCCACGCTGTAGCTGCTGGGCAGGTATGGCCTCAGCTTTACTGAGCTCTTTCTTTTTCTCTTTCTTCTTCTCTTGCTCTTTCTCTTGCTCTTGTTCTCGCTCTTGTTCTTTCGCTCCCTCTCCCTCTTGTTAAATTTCACGAGCTAGCGCGGCCGTTTTTGCAAATCCACAGAAGCGTTCTGGCAAATGGGCGGGCTCTCACCCGATGTTTGCGAGTTTGCAACAAGAAACGTTTGGCGGAACACATGATGTGTGGTGGTTGTTGCGTCTCGCGGGCGCACGTTGTATGTCCAATTGGCTGGCTGTGTGAGCTAGTGTTCTGGGCGGCTGTGGCATGAATTGCGGGCAACCCGGCTCTGAGTTGGCGTGCCTCCTCTCAATTCAAACGTGTCAGCGCACGCTTGAGCGCGCGCCGCATGGTGTAGCTTTGGCAGCACAGAGCTGGCTTCGGGGCAGCTGGAGGCAGCTGGAGCATGGCTTCTTGCCGCGCGACATGGGCCGGGAGTGTTTGGGAAGATTGTCTGACATTTAAATTTTGGATTCTTTTTGACAGCGCAGTGAGAGAAGCTAAGATGCGAGTGACAGGCAAGCAGCTCGAGCGTTGCCCCAGGCTCTTGGGGCAGGTCGCATTTTTCACAGCGTGCCCGGTAATTTTGGATGTTTGTGTTTGTAAACCGGCTAGAGCGCCTGCTTTGTTTCAGTGCGACTTGTGCCTCAAACAAGCCAAGAACCCTGTGCTGAATCTGAATTAGCTTAACCTGCCCTAAACCCACCCACAACACCCACATGCAACCTTAAACGCTTGAAAGCCCGCCCTGAAGTCTTTGTGTCTCATTGTGCGGTCGAACGTCTGGATGATGACTTCTTCTGGAGCAAAGCGCTTGCTGCATTGTTCCACGGCTCACAGCCACGCCGTTAAATGGGTTAATTATGCAGTCAGGCCAGCGCACACACGTGATGGTCATTCTCATGATGCACATAACATTCCAATTGATAGACTGATGGCTGCCGCAGACGCGCTGGCGCATGCCAACGCTGATGCTCCACTGCCGCGGAGGCCCTCACCCGATGAGGTCTTGTTGGCGGTGCAGACACCGAACGCTGCAGCGCACTATGACCATCCGCAGCCTCATGTGCGGGCGTGCCTGGTCGCCTTGGAGCAGGCGTTCACCAACAGGGCCTCCCGGCCAAGCCAGGCTCAAGGCGATGTAGGTGGCTGGAGCTACAAGTTGTCGAGATTGCTTGAAGCCCTTCTGGCGGCGCGTCTTCTTAAATCAGCGGCCGCTCAGCTGAGGATCACATGCAATGTCGACCAACTAGACTGTTATTGCTCCATCGAGGCTGTTGGCGTTCAATATGAAATATCTAAAGCCGAAGGAGCCTTGCAAGTTGTTTCAAGTTACACTTGCAAGGTTCACTGATAGGGTGATTGGCGTAACTGGTTGAAAACCTTGAAAATTGTTGCGCCCGCCTCAGGACTCTCTACCAGACGTGCTGGTGCGATCTGTGAACTTCTTGATGGGGGCAGGCAGCGCGGAGGAGATCCACAGGAGCATTGCTCAGGATGCGCTGAAGGTTCCAAGCGGCGCCACTCTGTCGCGCGCGCGGCTGAGGCTGGACGTTGCGCTCATGCTGGAGCGCGCCTTGCCCAACGGGAGGGCGGGAGGGAGGGGTCTGTCTTGCGCCCTTGCGGCCAGCGTCGTTTCACGCAAAGACAACTTTCACATCTAATTTTGGAGGACCCCTTAATTTTGGTATTGGTAAGGATTTGTTGGGGTTTGCCTTGTCAGTTGCCACACTGTGTCTCAGGCCAAGCACTCTTCGCTAGGATGCAGCAGCAGTTGTTCGTGAACCTCAGCGCAGACTCTAGCCCACAGGGTGGGACGGATTTTCAATTGACACTGGAGGACTTGGTGGAGCGAAGTCGTTTGAGACCTGGGATGGGCCGCCGTGGTGGTGGCGGTGGTGACATGAGCGGTGTTCTCACCACCACCGTTCTCCCTGTCGCCACGTTGGCGGCCCTGAATACGGACCTAGCCGCAAAGTTTGAGGCAACTTTCAGTTCCATCAAGTTGGACGTCGGATTGGGAAACCTTCGCCAGTACGCGCTCTCCGTCATCGGCTTCTGTTCCGACTTCGGCACGGAGTCTGGTCTTGCGGATGCGCCCTGCCTGCTTCCAACAAGAGTCCTTTTATTGGGTTTCTGATTAGCACTCATAGCTTGTTCAGCCCATCGGTTGCCCTTGTCAATGCTTTGTTTCAGGTGCCCGCGCTGAGCATCGCTGCGCTGGTGAAACAACGCATGGACAAGTCAGGCGGTCTCATCGGCCGCCGGCTGGAGATGGGCTCTGACCAACGCCCTGAAGCCGACCCGGCTGAGCTGGGTCAGTTCTCGCTGCAGAACTGCATATTCGTCCCAGGGACGAAGCACTTGCTGGATAACATCATCAAAGACATGCTGGCGGGGCTCGATGGCTTTCCCACCTTCAAGCAGCAGGTGCAGTGTTGCGTAGAGTCTCGGCCTGCAACATTCCCTCAGATAGCCTTTGACATGGTTGGTTGGTTGTGTACTGTGCTGTACTGTAGTGTGCTATGATGTACTGTACTGTAAAGTGATGTACTTTAACTAGCAAATGGCTCACGTCAAGATGAGCTCAACGGCTTGTGTAGCAAATGGTTCATGTCAACACGGTGTCAACGGCGTGTTTACTGTACTGCACTGTGCTCTCTACTCTCGAGGACATGCTGCATGAGTCCTACGTATGCTGCTGAGTCCTACGTCAAGGACCGCGTGAGAGACACCGTGTTCACCACGCGAGAGTGTTTGACAGCTGGCCGGCTGGGGCGTTGAACCTGGGCTGGTGGGCGTCTCTGGTGGTTACTTTGCGCGAGCTCAAGCTTCGCCAAGGCCGCTAGTGTTGCTGCGAGCCCCTTGTTTGGAAAACCTAGAACACTGACTAATCCCTGGTTCTTTTTTTGTCTAAGCACTTGTTGTCTAAGGGCCGTCGCCGACTGTTTCTATTGTCTAAGACTTGTGGAGTGGGTAGGCTTTGAGTCATTCCGTAGCACCCTGAAGGCGCTTTGCGCACTTTCTGGGACTTGCCAACCAGATGCCAGCTCCAAGCCAAGGGTCAACCAGGGCACAGCCCAGAACTTTGACACTGCGATCCGCGACCCGTACTTCTGGGCGTACTTGGATTTCCTGTTGGTTGCGGCAGGCTCGCTGGAGCGACTGTCGTCGTGGACAGAATGCTGCCATTGTCATGCAGCTGGTTCGGCTCCTTTGCAAGGACCTGTGTCTCAAGACGCTACGCCAGCTCCTGCTGTTGTTCGTCCATGTTTATCCGTGCAGTTCTTGTCAGGTTTCCTGCCCCGTTTCTTCAGCGGTCCTTTCTAGAGCAGTTCCCCCCTTGCAGGTGTGAAGCGGAAGCGGCGGGCTTCTCCTTCTTCGGCCAGCGCAGTTGTCGCCTTTGACCCTTGCCAGAATGCAACCGGTGCCCGTACAGGGGCAGACGCTGCCCCGACTTTGCAAGCGGCGCGTGGGGCGAATTCTTGGACTCGGCGCCCTGGCCGAGAAAGAAATTGGAGGGCGTCGAACCTTCTTGGTGTTGCAGGTAGAGTTGCCTGATCTCGCTTTCGAACCCCCTTGAGGCTAATCTCAACCCCTGATAAAAAAGGGAGGGAAAGGCCGGGTGTTTGGAAAAAAGAGAGGTTGGACTGGGTGCTTCGTTCGGGGGGCCCCGCAACTGTGGTGGGGCATTTTGTGAGTTTAGACTTGTCAGTTGTAAACTAGAATTCGGGTTCTGGCAAATCTTTTGGTGTTCACACCCCGCTGATGCGAGGCAATTTCTTGTCCTTGATTGGCAGCACGCTGGCTTAGTGATTGACGCAGAGCGAACGTTGCGTGGCTTAGTGACTGACGCGGCGCAAACCCTGCGTGGCTTTGTGACTGACGCAGAGCGAACCTTGCGTGGCTTGTGGCTTAGTGACTGACGCGGAGCGAACCCTGCATTGCCTAGTGACTGACGCCTGGGTGGCTTCGTGACTGACTCACGGTGAACGCTGCGTGGCTTAGTGACTGACGCGCGGTTGTTGGCAGCTTGTGGCTCTGGCAGTGCAGGAGTGGCGAAGTGCTCCTTGTTTGGCAATCGCTGCACACATGTGCGTGTCTGGAGGCGAAAGACTGAAAAGGTGGCCTCATGAAGGACCAGCAAATGCTCAGGCTGCCATCTTGGTCAAGCCGAAAAGGCCAGACAGGCCGAGTTCAAGGTTGGAAGTTCTTTTTCACGGCGAACAAAAATTTCCTGACCAGGTAGCCTCCGCGGCCAACAGCCAGTTCATCATGGTTGCGTCGCAGCTGGACCACGGCGGCCGGCTGCAGCAGGCGCTTTTTGGTGACTGGAGCAAGGCGTGCGAGGTGGTGTTTGCCGAGCTGAGAGCGAAGACAGGCTTCTGGCGACACTTGCCTTGGAGGCTGTACGCCGTTTGCACGGCCCTGCATGGCGAAGAGGAGGAAGGAGGCCGCGTGCACGCGCGAGGCATCTGCCGCGTCTTCGACTCCGAGGCGGTCGACCCGGTCCGAGCCTTCGGCAGGAACCACCGCATGACGCGGCGGTTCCTCCACGCCCAGGCGCGTCGCGGGCGTCTCGCTCAGCTTTGACCCCCATCGCTTGCTTTGGGCCTAAACGAACCAGCTTGGCGCATGTGTCGGGCAGTTATTGGAAAACACAAAGCCCGCGATCGATCCAGACCTCGTTCCAGACGTCCAGATCACCTGCAGCAATTGTTGCAGCCACTGGCCCCGCCGGCCCGCTCCGGCTGCTATGCGACAGCCTCCTTGATGGTGCGGCCAAAATACCCAGGCCCGCGCTCGATCCAGACCCCGTTCCAGAACAGACATCCGGATCACTTGCATTTTTGTTCCGGTCGACCAGACGGCCGCGCTTGGCGCCTAGTATCCGCAGAGAACCAGAGGTCATGTTGCCTGACCTTCGGGGGAAGAGCCTTATCACGCGAGGCTTCCGCGAGGATGGCGCGCTGTCTTGGCCTGTTGGGAATTTTCCTTCTCGGCGAAGGCCAGCTTGCTGAACTGGGCTGTGTTGCCGTAGTTCCAAGATGTTGGGGCGCTCTGCCAGTTGGGGGAAAGACGCTTGCGAAGTCTTCTGAAAAGCCGGGAGGGATGGTGCCTGTTACGGCAAAGACTTCACCTCACTCACTCACTCACTCACAAAGCAAAGGAAGAGGGAAAACGAAAGGAAGACTTCTTTTGACTTTGTGTGCCGCGCGACGTGCGTGTGAGACAAGCTTCAAAAAAGCCTGGCTGGGTTGACTGCTCTCGCTGTGGACACCCCGTCCCGGAGTGTGGCTGGCCGTTCGGGCTGACAAACTAGCATCAGACATGTGTGCACAGCTGTCACTGTCAAGAGGGTGGATGGAGATGGAGGGCGTTGCAGGTGCGACATGTGTTGGCGTTTGAGGGATTCAAGGCCCCGGACTGGCCACGAACTCCCCAAAGCCCGTACAGGCCGTAGGCCAAGGCTTCCGAAAAGCCACAGCCCAACAAAAACTGGTAAAAGCCACGAGGACGAGAGAGAGAGAGAGAGAGAGAGAGAGAGAGAGAGAGAGAGAGAGAGAGAGAGAGAGAGAGAGAGAGGGAGGGAGAGAGAGAGAGAGAGAGGGTTCAAGGGTTTGAGTGGAGTTGTTTCAAAGAACAGAGATCTTTCCAGACCAGACCGTTCCAGACTCCCTTGCCCCTGAGAACGCAGAGTGCTCGTTCCAGACGGCCCCAGAGTTTTAAGGCCATCCAAACCCACGCAGGATGTGGCGTTGCGCCCGCTGCTGGAAGACTGGATGGGTGGCGGCGCTATGGCTCCTCAGTTGCGCGAGTGGTTGCAGGCGCTGCAGCTCACACGCTCGAACGAGCGCCAGACGGAAGGCATGCACCGTGGCGTGGCGCAAGTGCTGGCATCGGCGCCGCACGCAGGGCCGGCTTTCATCAGCACAGAAAGCCGCATGCCAACCATCTTGCAGATGTTTTCATCTCCAAGCGCTCTCGCTGTTGCCGCTTGTCTCAGCAACCTTGCATTGCTATTTGTTTCAACGTTGCCTCGTCCAGCGTTCGTGCTTGCTGAGCGCCAGGCAGCCAACACGCACGAGCGCCTCCAGACGCACACAAGCCTGTGCCAGGCGGTGGCTTCTTTGCGGGCCTTGACCTACAAGGAGCTGCAGCAGATCTTGTACCACAAGGCCTGGCAGATACAGCGCGGCAACGTTGCCGCTGACGCGCTGCCTGCCCAATTGTCGGCGCAGCTCGCAAAGAACAAGCCACTTGGCGGTGTTTTTCTGCATCTTGCTGCTGGACCTGTTTTTGATTTTTTGCTTCCTGCTGGACAGCTTCGAGTTCTTGGGTATGATGAATTGTCGCATGTTGCGCGTCAGTTGCGCGCACACCACTACTGCACCCTTGCCGTGCCTTCCCACATTTGCCCTTTCACCAACGCTACCCTCCCCCTCCCCGCCTCATCCTACCTTGCTCGACCGAGGACGGCCTTGACCAGCGCTGCCCGGAAGAGCATGTCGGAGTTCGGCAAGATGATGCTCGACCACTGGGAGCTCACCTTGGACCCCAATGCCTTCTATTCAGTGCCAGAGGGATTGGTTGAGTTCAAGGCGCTCGGAGCAGTGCTTGACGAGTCAGTCGGCCAAACCCAGCCGCCAAGACCGCAAACCGACCTGCACCAAGCCGGGGTTTGGGCATGCTGCCCAGCGCTGTTGACGACGTGTCGTCAGTGCTGCCCCCAGCGCTGCCGGGGGCTGGCGCTGGGGGCCGCCCAATGCAGTCGGAGACCGCAGCCCCGTTGCTCGCCTGACACAGACACAGTTTCGATCTTTTGTTCCACCTAAGCAACCCTGCAAACTGGCCAAGCCCCATCGCCTCGCACTAAGGTTGTGGTGTTCAGAGTGGCGCACAGGGCGCCGTTCCGCCTGAAGCGACCGCTGGGTTTTGCTGACAGCCTGACCTCC
The DNA here is from genome assembly GCA_963377175.1 of Effrenium voratum. Classification (NCBI taxonomy): domain Eukaryota; class Dinophyceae; order Suessiales; family Symbiodiniaceae; genus Effrenium; species Effrenium voratum. The sequence continues at coordinate 1,669,803 of CAUJNA010003239.1, forward strand.
CTCCAGTGCGCGGTGCGTATCTACGCCATTGTGGACTCGTCTGGCGGGTCGCTGCGGGTTTGCCGCTCAAGCAGCCCGGACATAGACTTGGTGCCAGGCAGCTGCCACCCAGCGCATGCTTGAAGAGCTGAAGCAATGGTGCGTGGCGCCTACTCTGGCACTGCAACCGTCATCAGGAGGGGTCACCACCCATGGTCAGCCACTGGTCAACACAGCTTTGGTTTCAAGGATTTGTTTGGTTGTTCCGGCATAGTTCTGACTTTGAACTTGTTCCGGCCAAGGGGCGAAGGGGAGATGACTTAGGTTGACGGGTGCGGGCGTGTTTTTTTTGCGCGGCAAACGCAAGCAGTCTGAACAAATTTTAAAGTGCCTTTTGTTAATTTTCCCTTGCGCCCCTGAACGTGGAAAAAGACACTTTCACAAAGGGGCCCATTTTCTACTTGTTAATCCGATTCAGTGGTCAAAATCGAAAAGGCAGGCTGTTGTCTTGAAAACCCTATAGGTTCCTAAAAAGAGAGCCAATGTTAAAGTGCCTTTTTTGATTTTCCCTTGCATCCCTGAACGTGGAAAAAAACACTTTCACAAAGGGGCCCCTTTTTTAGGCGGCTGCCAGGACAGCAGGCTGGCGCTGTTGCTGACCTCACCCAGGACATGCTGCGGGCAAAAGCCGTAGAGGGGAACGAGGAGCGGTGCAACGGCTTGGGCCCCTTCTACTCAAATCAGCGGGTTTGGCTGAGTTTGTTTGACATTTGCCTTGTTGCGTAGGCGTAGTCACTGCGTTGGCAATCGCTTGCTGTTTGGGCGCTAACAGGGGGCGGGATATCCCAGGTCTGGACGCTACGTTGTCCGACGCGCTGCAGGTGATGATCAAACGCGGCAAGGCGAAGCAGCTTGGCAACAACCTCTACCAGCTGACAAGCGCAGCCTTCGCGGGCTACAAGGTTAGTGTGATGTTGCAGAGGCCTTTCCAGGCCTTGCGGCCTCGCGTGGGCACACCGCTTCAGGACCAGACTTTGCTCGAGCTGTTCATGGGCCTACGGGAAAGCGGCTGGGTGCGCGACGAAACTGCCGTGACCCAGGCCCAGCAGCGCAAGAAGCCACCATAACCGGCGCCCCAAAGGTGTTCTACGCAGTTGGCCGGCAGTACATGTTCACCTTAGCCAACGCAGACAGTCTTGGGTGTGAAGTTCATCACGGCCAATGCGTGGCCTACTACGAAGCCCTTGCGCGGGGAGAACAGCCGCAGCCCAACCAGAAAGCTAGCGCCTACAAACAGATTGGGCGCCCGAGTGGCCTCCAACTGAAGGACGTGTTGGATGACGAGGGCGAGGCGCGGCCCGTCTTGATTTTCCGCGCGCAGCTGGGAAACAAACTGTTGCGATGAAGCCTTCTCAACTATTTTGGGGGTTGTGCTCTTGCTTGTTTCTTGTTTGTTTCCACCAGCAACAGCAAGGAGTTCTGTGTGCGCCTAGGCCGCACTGAGTGTTGCTCAACTTTAGACGCAGTGAGCGAACCCTGCCTAATCTGGATGATCTTTGATGGAACCTTTTTTTGCGTCACTTATGGGGTTGTGATGCGTTTGCTGTCTTATCTGTAGCGAGTGATTGCCTACCTGTTTGGAATGCGTGTTTGTTTGTCTTTCTGAGTGTAGCCTGACGCGTTCTACATGGCAGAAACTGCCAAGCGCCGGCGGCTTGCCTCGAGCAGGTAGGCCTCATTCGTAAATCGTTTGTGTGTCCCCCTTGAAATTTAGGGGGTGGGGTTGGAACACCCATTCTATAGCATTGGTAGTTTGCGAAGACCGTCTACAAAATGACGGCGGTTGCAGAGAAAATTTGAGGTGTTTTTTCGATGTCATGGTTTTGCATTTGAATCCCTTTGATGCATTTCGATGGACGCATCTCATGGTCAGCGCACGATGAACAACCTTCATCACGGGCCCCTTTCAGGAGGGATTGGCTGAGGATCCGCTTTTCGAGCTGGATTGCCGGATTCCAGCTCGAAAAGTGGATCCCCAAGACAACCTTCATCACGGGCCCCTTTCAGGAGGGATTGGCTGGGGATCCGCTTTTCGAGCTGGATTGCCGGATCAGCTCGAAAAGCGGATCCCCAAGACAACCTTCATCACGGGCCCCTTTCAGGAGGGATTGGCTGGGGAAGGGATTGGCTGGGGATCCGCTTTTCGAGCTGGAATGCCGGATTCCAGCTCGAAAAGCGGATCCCCAAAACAACCTTCATCACGGGCCCCTTTCAGGAGGGGTTGGCTGGGGATCCGCTTTTCGAGCTGGATTGCCGGATTCCAGCTCGAAGATACGGGCCCCTTTCAGGAGGGATTGGCTGGGGATCCGCTTTTCGAGCAAAAAGTGGATCCCCAAGACAACCTTCATCACGGGCCTTTCAGGAGGGATTGGCTGGGGATCCGCTTTTCGAGCTGGATTGCCGGATTCCATCACGGGCCCCTTTCAGGAGGGATTGGCTGGGGATCCGCTTTTCGAGCTGGATTGCCGGATTCCAGCTCGAAATAGCGGATCGCCAAGTCTCAACTCTTGCTTTGTCAAGGCGGCTGCTCCTGCTGCTGTTCGGCATCAACCAGCCCGCCCTGCTCGAACTGGCCTGCGTTCTCAACCAGCCCCGGTTGATGAGGGCTTTGAGGATGCTGAGTTGCAGGAAGAGGACGCTGGGGAGCAGCCGTTGGAGGAGGACGATGTGATCGATTTGGGGCCTACTCAACCTAGCCAGCCAGTAAATCGTTTGTGTGTCCCCCTTGAAATTTAGGGGGTGGGGTTGGAACACCCATTCTATAGCATTGGTAGTTTGCGAAGACCGTCTACAAAATGACGGCGGTTGCAGAGCAAATTGGGTCCCTCAATTCCACAGGTGTTTTTTTTCGATGTGATGGTTTTGCATTTGAATCCCTTTGATGCATTTAGATGGACGCGTCTCATGGTCAGCGCACGATGAACGTCTCAACCCTTGCTTTGTCAAGGCGGCTGCTCCTGCTGCTGTTCGGCATCAACCAGCCCGCCCTGCTCGAACTGGCCTGCGTTCTCAACCAGCCCTTGAGGATGCTGAGTTGCAGGAAGAGGACGCTGAGGAGGAGCGCCATTGGAGGAGGACGATGTGATCGATTTGGGGCCTACTCAACCTAGCCAGCCAGCTGAACTTGAGCGCCTCAGCTTGATCCTCAGCCCGAACTTGAGCGCCCTCCAGGCCCTCAACCGGCCCGACCTGACCCTCAGCCTGGTCCGCTCCAGCTTGCTCAGCCTCGGCAGGCTCTGCACGGGCGACGGGGCTTTCCTCACCCTCAGACATTTGAGTTTGGAGATGACCTGAAGGTTGACAGGAAGCGGCTCATGCTGTGGTGCGTGAGAGCAACTTCCGTCGACACCCGTGATGCTCACATGGCTAGTGTTCCGTCCGCCCAGGATGTTGCCGACAGAAGACGGGCTACGTGACCAACTACCCCTTGCTGCGCTTCCCGCAGGGCTTGGCCATGTGGCTTGATGCGGGTTGCGACAGGCAGCCGGGAGTGTGGCGATGTTATGAATCAAATCAGTTTTGATGCTTTGACATCAATTTTCAACGCAGAAGTGCGCGAGCAACCTTTTGTTTCAGAGCGCCCCAACCTCAACGTTGTGTTCCAGGGGCCTTGTGGGATTTTTGCCCGAGCAATAGTGGAATGTTAGATGTCAATTCCCCAGAGAACAAGTGTGTTTCAATGTGTTTCAGGGTGTGGTTCAATCGCATACTCCAGTTCTGTGCGCAAACCGCTGGCTTGCAGAGACAAAGATCGTCTAAAAGCAAAAGGGCGTCTGGAGGGCTTTTTTTTGTGTGTGTGTGTGTGTCTTTTTTGCTTGGCGTTGTTCGACTTTCTTGTTTGCTGCTGCTGGGATCTTGTTGTGCGTGGGAGAGAGACTCCAAGTGACTTCGCAATTCCAGCGCATGTGGCCGAAATCAGGGTGAATGAATTTAGGGCTTGGTTGGCAGCACGTAATTAACCAAAGGCAAAGTCTGGAGCAAACGCGTTTGGGGGGTGTTGTTTTGCATGTTTGCTGACGGAATAGTGCCAACCGCCTCCGCAAGCCTCACTCGATCATAGGTGTGCTCCGACGCTGAGCGTGGAAGGTGGCGCAACCAGGGTCTAAATTTAGGCATGACGTGACACTGAGGTGGGGTGTTGCTGGACGGTAAATTTGAGGGTGAGATTTAGCATCCTTTTTTGAGCTTGCTGCGTGAACTCTCATGGCGTGAGTTTGGGCGGTGAGTGCTAGGATGGAATGAATTCTGCTGAGGAGCGCGCGTGAAACATGTTTGGCTTAAAGAGCGTTTTCCTGTTCGAACTTGCTTGAGCGAGGATGGAGTTGAATGGCGGATAGTTAGGTTCGGAGTTCGTTTCCTTCGGTGTGGCTATACCAACACAACATGAAGGAGTTGGTAGTGAACGCTGGCGAGAAGTTTGTGACGTTTGTGCAGCAAGCAGGCGAGAGGTTTTTGAACATGTGGGGAGGTTGTGAAAGGAGCGCAAAATTGCGAAGAGATCGTCGATCGTCAACCAAGAGAGGTCAAGCGACCTCGCTTGGAAAAGGTTGGTGGGTTCAAGAACGCTCGTGTAAAGTAGGCGCAGAGATGGGGGGGTTGTGCAAAGTTTGACAGTGACGATAAGATCGTGAGCGAGAAGATGGTGGGCTTGTGAAACTTAAGGTTGCAAGTCGAGGAACAAAATGGCGAGTTGGTGAATTTTGCAAGTTGGCACGCTGGTGAAAAGATGGCGAAAAGATGGTGGAAAGATGGTGCGTGGGTGCAAATTTTGCCAAGTTGGCAACACGTTTGTGAAAAGGCTTGTGAAATTTGGCAAGCTTGTGAAAAGGTGGTGAGAAGATAGCGAGTTGGTAAAACAAATCTGCAAGATTCTTGAAGCCCTCTCGGACACAACGCGCAGAATTGCAAGAGGCGTCCCAACACTCCCAGCGTCACCAGCAACAGCCACAGCAGAAGCTGCAAAACCCTCAGCATCACCAGCAACACCTCCTTTGCGGAGCCCCCCAAACGCGGCCTAAATTTAGCACCCGTTTTCAACTTCCGCAAAACGGCCAAGCACCCCCAGCATCACCAGCAGCACCCCCAGCACCAAACACAAGAACCTCTGCGTTGGTCTTCGTTCTTGCAGGTAATGCTGGGCCTTTTCGCGGGCCAGGCGGCTCTGGTAGTTAAAGCAACAGCGAAGCTGGACGTAAGCTTTGCTACTGTCTGATTTACACTCGCCCCCAGCATTTGCGGCGCAGTCCTCGCTTGACACATTGACGCAAAAACAAATTGCAAGTTTGCGAAAACATTGTTAAAATATGGTGACCGGTCGAAAATTTTGTGCAAGTTGGTCAAAAGTTGGTGAAAAGATTGTGAACAGGTTGAAAAGATGGTGAACCGCCAAAAAATGGCAAGTTGGTGAAAAGATGGTGAAAAGATGGTAAGTTGGTGAAAAGTCGGCATTAATTGCCGAAAACAATGAAACTGTGTGAAATTCCGAAGATTAGGCAAGTTCGTGAAAAGATGGTTGTGAGTTGGTGAAAGATGGTGAAAAGATGGTGAACTGCCAAACAATTGGCAAGTTGTATCAATTTTGCAACAAATTGGCAAGTTGGTGAAAAGATTGTGAAAAGATGGTGAACTGCAAACAAAAATTGCAAGTTGGTGAAAAGTTGGCGCATGTGTGAAACTTCTGCAACTCGGTGCAAACATTGTGATTTGGTGGAAAGATGGTGAAAAGATGGTGAAGTGCCGGAAATTCGGCAAGTTGGAAAAAATGCGAAAATCCTGCAAGTTGATGAAAAGATTGTGAAACAATGGTGAACTGCCGAAAATGTGGCAAGTTTGTGAAAAGTTTGCGAACAAGCGAAAATTTGGCAAGGTGGTGAAAAGATGGTGCAAAGATGGTTAAAAGATGGTGAACTGCCGGAAATTTTGCAAGTTGGAAAAAAGTGAGCACATTTTCAAAAACTTTGCAGTTTGTAGAAAGTTGGTGAAAAGATGGCCACAAGATGGTGAACTACCCAAAATGTTGTAATTTTGAAAAGTTGGCGAAAATTCTGCAAGTTGGTGAAAAGATGGTGAAAAGATGGTGAACTGCCGAAAATTTGGCAAGTTTGTGAAAAGTTGGCAAATTTGTGAAAAATGGAAAGGTGGTGAAAAGATGGTGAAAAGATGGTGAAAAGATGGTGACAAGGTCGAACACTTCTGGGAACGGCTGGAACACTTCCAGAACACTTCTTCGGAGGGTTGGAACACTTCTGGAACACTTCCAGGAGGTCAGGAACACTTCCAGCCCTGTCGCGTCACCAACTCACCCTCTTTTCACCATCTTTTCACCATCTTTTCACCATCTTTTCACCAACTTGCAAAAAAAACAATTCCACCAACTTTTTACCAACTTGCCAAACTTTCGGCAGTTCACCATCTTTCCACCATCTTGTCACCATCTTTTCACCAACTTGCCAAATTTTCGCTTGTTCGCCAACTTTCTACCACCTTGCCAAATTTCCGGCAGTTCACCATCTGTTCACCATCTTTTCACCAACTTGCAGGATTTTTGCCAATTCGCCAACTTTTTCCATCTTGCCTCCTTGTACTGCGTGTGGGGGGGGGGGTGCGGTGCGCGCAAGCGTTACACATAGACTCAGCCATGTGATGTTCCTTCAATTTGTTTATGCGACAGCACTCCTGCCAGTTATCTCCTACGACTGCAGCTGCGCCACAGCGCGCGTTGTTGCAAATCGAACACGCGCTAACCAGCAAAAAAGGCTCTCGCCTGCCATGATGTAGAGCGGACGAGACAAAGCGCTAATTCATTTGCTGCCATGTGATGGCCCAACACACGAAGCTGCTTGGGGCACGTGGGCCTTGAACGTAGTCTAGACCCTGTGAGTCGCCTGCCAGTCGCGTCGATGGCGCAGCCGCATGGCATTGGCAAGCGTTGCATCGGTTGCTCGAAGCAGCTCACTGACGATGACTTGCAGCAGGAGGCTTCTGCCGCGATCAGCAGCGGGGGGAAACCCACGCGGGCGGTAGGGCACTGCGTTGACTGTGCCAAGCGCCACCGTGCCATCTTGAAGAAATCCGGCGACCTGTCTGACTGGGTGAAGTCCTTGCCGGAGGAGGATCCGGCCGAGTACCGTGTCTTGCCTGCGTTGGTGGCGGTGTTCGCTTGTGTTACACACCTGTGACAAACGCAAACACACACAAACACAAACCCACAAACACACAAGCGCACAAGCGCACAAGCGCACAAACGCACAAACACACAAACACACAAACACACAAACACACAAACACACAAACACACAAACACACAAACACACAAACACACAAACACACAAACACACAAACACACAAACACACAAACACACAAACACACAAACACACAAACACACAAACACACAAACACACAAACACACAAACACACAAACACACAAACACACAAACACACAAACACACAAACACACAAACACACAAACACACAAACACACAAACACACAAACACACAAACACACAAACCCACAAACACACAAACACACAAACCCACAAACACACAAACACACAAACACACAAACACAAACACACAAACACACAAACACACAAACACACAAACACACAAACACACAAACACACAAACACACAAACACACAAACACACAAACACACAAACACACAAACACACAAACACACAAACACACAAACACACAAACACACAAACACACAAACACACAAACACACAAACACACAAACACAGAAACACACAAACACACAAACACACAAACACACAAACACACAAACACACAAACACACAAACACACAAACACACAAACACACAAACACACAAACACACAAACACACAAACACACAAACACACAAACACACAAACACACAAACACACAACACACACAAACACACAAACACACAAACACACAAACACACAAACACACAAACACACAAACACACAAACACACAAACACACAAACACACAAACACACAAACACACAAACACACAAACACACAAACACACAAACACACAAACACACAAACACACAAACACACAAACACACAAACACACAAACACACAAACACACAAACACACACACACACACACACACACACACACACACACACACACACACACACACACACACACACACACACACGCACGCACACACACACACACACACACACACACGCACACACACACACACACACACACGCACACGCACACACACACACACACGCACACGCACACGCACACACACACACACATGCGCGCGCCCACGCACCCACGCACGCACGCACACACGCACCCACGCACCCACGCGCCCACGCACACGCACGCACGCACGCACGCGCGCACACCCCCACGCGCCCACGCACCGCCGCACCCATGCGCGCGCGCACGCACACTCACGCACTCACGTGCGCGCGCACGCGCACGCACGCGCACAAGCACGCACGCGCGCGCGCGTGCGAAACAGTTTGCTGACCGGGTTTCCTGCGGGCTTCGGTCAGCTAAGAAAAGCTCTTGCGCGACCACTCAGAGTCTGTGGAGCTCGGGCGTGGGAAGCGGTCAGCGTGGAGTCTGGCTGCGACCCTTGTCATTGACCAGCCATTTGAACTCACATTTTTGGGTTGACGCTTGCGCGTGTCATCGTTTTCTCCAGGAGGGGGCGGTGGAGCGGAGTGGGTCAAAACCATCCGGCTTTCCCACTTGCGCCGGCCCAAGGTACGTTGATCGCGCAGAATCATCGCGCGGTGAGCATTGCAGTTGACTTTGCAGGCTACTGTGCGATCTTCGGGGACAAGCAAAAGATGGGCTCCGATGTGATGACAGATCGAGAACTCAAGGCTGGGTGGCTCCGTGGGCTGGAGATGCCTGATCGGGCAACGTTTAGGAAGTCTGTTTACGTGGAGAAGACAGGCAAGTTCGAGCTGCGAGACTTCCAATGGATTTTGCCACCTGCAAGCATTGGGGGCTCGCTCTCCAAATCGGGCTTTGAATTGACGAAACGCACCAAGCTGGCAGACTGCACTGAGCAGGTTGCGAAGCCAAGTGCCAGCCTGAGCGGTTGACTTCATGCTGCCCCCAATGGTTGGAGTGTGAAATTTGGACAGCGTGCTTTTCACTTCAACTCCCGAATCAACTTGCTCCCAGGCGATGTGCAGGTGGCGAATGTCAAGCGGCGTGCCTTGTCATTTGCGTCTCACGATGCTACCTCCGACTTCTTCTCATCGCTCTCCACAAGCTGGCACGAGGACGCTTGCAAGTTCCACCCCGCAGACAAATCTGGCACATCTCGCCTTACCAAGGGGAGCCGGAATAAGGGGCCCAAAAAGAGCAAGCCCGTTGACCTCACCCTTCACAAGACCAAGAGCGCCACAAAGTTGCTGTCGCAAATCAGGCTCAGCCGAGCAGCCCTCAAAGATGCAATGGAGAAGTATAACCACCTCTTGTCGACCGAGCCGAACCTTCACACAGAGTACACACGCAGCTTGCCAGCGTTCAATGCGTCTTGTTTGTGTCCAAGTTTGGTGTTTACGGGTGCTGGCTTTTGTGTCTTTGAGGCTTGGAAGCAGAGGGTGTGACCCCAGAGACGCTGCAGTCGCGTGATGATGTTGGCGACTCGGCCCCCTACATGCGCTGCTTCTTCATGATTGAGCGTCGGCGTTCTGTGGTGGGCCTGCTGCCTGAAGATCTTGCCATTGCCAACGACTCGGATGTGGCCAAGTTCAATGACGTTCGCAGTCGGTTGTCCAAGGCTGCTGCCGCCGACGACTTCCTTAAGGAGAACGCTGGCTCCGCGGCGCCCCTTGCGCTCTATGCCGACCCAGAACGTGTGCTCAGGGCGCCCTCCAACAAAGAGGAGGTCGATGATCTCATGCAGACCATTGGCGATGCCCTGGCTACGAACAAGCTTTGCGCGACTGCGCTGAAGCGCGGCTGCGCCGACCTGAAGAAGCTGAAGGTCAGCATTGAGAAGGCCCGGACCCAATTCGAGTCTCGCAAGGCTGCTGCCGAGAATTTAGGCCCCGCGCCTGGAAATGGAGGTGCTGCTGGGCGAACTCCCTGGGGCAAGATGCTCTCCACCAACGACCTGCCCATTGTGCAGAACGCCAAGACCCTTCTGAACTCCCGCCCTATGAAGATCTTGACCGGCAAAGACCTTGCAGACACTGCTCGTAGCTTCGGCCTCTCCGCCACCTCGCCCTTTGTCATCCGCAGAGAGAACGAGGAGCATCGAAGCTTGGTGGAGGCAACCTGGCGCGAGTTTGCGAGCGACAAGTTGGCGCCGATGCGGGAAAGAAGCTTGCAGAGCAGGTCCGCCGAGACCCGAGTGGTGCGCCTTGCACTGCACATGTAGTGTGTTTTGTTTTGTGTTCTTTTGAATGCTGATATCATAGGGCATGGTTACCGGTTGCGCGTGACTCGTGATGGTCAGGGTGTCTATCGCGGACGCGCCTGCCACGGAAGCCTGCAAAGAGGAGCTCATGAACCAGATGCCAGAGGAGATGCGCAAGTTTGACTTGGGGTACGCAAATCTGGTTCCCTCGGCTGACGTTTTACGCACCCGTTCCTGTTCCCAGTGGTGCTTGAGTTAGAGTTGGTGTAGTCTGTTGTGTGGAACTGGGCAGAACTGTTTCGGCTTGGCCTCAGTCCTATTCCCTGTCTGTTGAGTGTTGGTTTGTAGTGTTCCCACAAGTGTTTTAGCGCTGGTAGAACTTTCTCCTAGCTTTTTCTCACTTGGGCAAACCGTTTAATTGGGCGCCAGTTGGCCGAGGTTTCCAACCTGAGGGGCCTTGCGGACTTGTCGCTTGACGATTACCAGCGGGGCCTGTCCGATTTCACTGCCCTGTACATCAGCGGTGACGTTGCCCACTCCACATCCTATGGTCCGGACTCTTCAGGGGTGTCAACAGTGCGGGCTGTGCTGCAAGGCGGCAAGATTGTAATCCTTGTGGACGCAGCCGAACTCATGGCGTTCCATGGCACCCAATCGCTGCAGACGGCGCTGCAGCTGTTCACTGCCATGGGCTCAGCAGAGGTGCCCGACGCCTTCACGCTCCCAAGCTTGTCTGCAGTTTACCTGCGGACGGGAGATGAGCTCTTTGTGCCCTTCGGTTACATCGGGGTGGAAAAGACACTTTTCTTTGCGGTTGGGAAGCCGCCTGGACTGGATGAGTTCTTTGAATAGTTTCGGGGATGGTTGCGCAAGTGCCGCCGCACGCGTGTAGGATCCACAACTTGCTGCTTTCGGAGAGCTCGGTGAAATCGTTCCGGCTCACTGCGTCGCAAGTGAGCCGACTACAGCATTTGTTTGCGTTTAATGCCATTTGTCTGAAATAAATCTTTGAGATAAAATCCTAGGTGCGCTTGAAGCCCTTCACCCAAATGCTGATGGACGGACTCCCTCATGCGCCGGATCAAGGGCAAGATGCGCTGGACGACTTGGAGCAGGACACAGCTGCGCGCATTCATGTTTGAGGCGCCCTTTCTGTGAAGAAACCGTTCGGCAGGGGACGGGCAACGCCCTTAACTGTCACGGACAACCTCAAACTCAACTCAACTCAACTCCCAGGAACAACCCAAGTTCAATTTCACACATCATTTCGGGCGTCTTTTTTTGAGGGTGCCCCTCTTGACTAAGGGAAAGTTGGTCACCGCCCAAGCCACCCAAACATATTGAACTCCCCCACGTAGGAGCTGAGCGACGCGTTAGACCAGGAGGACGCCACCGCTGGTCCGCAGACACCGATGCCCTTCTTCCCACGTGCGGAGGCAGCCATTGCAGCTGCAAAAAAAGCAACGCTCGAGCAGGCGAAAGAGAAGGCAGCAGAGGCGAAGGCAGCAGCCAACGAAGCAGCAATGCAGCAGATCGCAGAGGCAGCGAAGAAGGCAATTGCAGAGAAGGCAGCAGCTGAGAAGGCAGTGCTGGAGAAGGAGAAGGCGGCAGCAGAGAAGGCAGCAGCAGAGAGCACGATTGCAGAGAAGGCAGCAGCAGAGAAGGCAGCGATGGAGAAGGAGAAGGCGGCAGCAGAGAAGGCAGCAGCAGAGAGCACGATTGCAGAGAAGGCAGCAGCAGAGAAGGCAGCGAGGGAGAAGGAGAAGGCGGCAGCAGAGAAGGCAGCAGCAGAGAGGGCAGCAGAGAAGGCAGCGCTTGAGAAGGAGAAGGCAGCAGCAGAGAAGGCAGTGCTCGGGAAGGAGGAGGCAGCAGCAGCGGAGAAGGCGATTGCAGAGAACGCAGTGGCAGCAGCTGGAAAGGCAGCGATGGAGAAGGAGAAGGCATCAGAGAAGGCAGCAGCAGAGAAGGCGCTTGAGAAGGAGAAGGCGGCAACTGAGAAGGCAGCAGCAGAGAGGGCGATTGCAGAGAAGGCAGCAGAGAATGCAGCAGCAGAGAAGGCGGCAGCAGAGAAGGCAGCAGCAGAGAGGGCCTCGAGGGCGATTGCAGAGAAGGCAGCGATGGAGAAGGAGAAGGCAGCAGCAGAGAAGGCAGCAGCAGAGAGGGCGATTGCAGAGACGGCAGCAGCAGAGAAGGCAGCGCTTGAGAAGGAGAAGAAGGCGGCAGCAGAGAAGGCAGCAGCAGAGAGGGCGATTGCAGAGAAGGCAGCAGCAGAGAAGGGAGCGCTTGAGAAGGAGAAGGCGGCAGCAGAGAAGGCAGCAGCAGAGCGGGCAATTGCAGAGAAGGAAGCAGCAGAGAAGGTTGCAGCGGTAGAGAAGGCAGCTGCAGAGAAGGCAGCGATGGAGAAGGAGAAGGCAGCAGCAGAGAAGGCAATTGCAGAGAAGGCAGAAGCGAAGCGGAGGGCAGAAACCGCAACGCAGGCGGCCACGATTGCAGCGGCAGAGAATGCGCCCGACACGCTGCTTGAGGCCCGGAGGCAAGTTGATCTGCCCTGATAGATTTTGATGCCCGACATTATTTCCAAGGGCTTTGTTCTACTTAGTCTGAATTTCAGATTGGAGCAGAGTAACCAACCCACTGCGGAGGGGGGGGGGGGTTGGGGCTCCATGGCGGTCATTTCCTTGGATCGAAATGAATTGGGATTTCTATGTGGCTTAGTGTTGTGTCGATTCGTGTTCCACTGTTTGCTACCAATTTCACGGGCACTAGAGACGAGCTTGAGTTTCCCCTTTCATGTGTGCTCATTGTTTGTTGCGTTGCAAGTTGTGCTTGAAAGAGAACTTGAGCTTTCCTGGATTTTTAGAACTTCAGTACTCCTGTTGATTGTCGCGTGACGTGGCTTGAGATTGACCTTGAGATGTTGATTTCGAACTGCCGTTGTTCGCTTTTAACGCGCTTCCAAGGCAGCATCGGCCGCAACGCTGGCGGCGACCATGGATGCCCATGACATCTTTGCGGGGGACAAGTCCAAGCACGGTTCCGATGCGGATGTGGATCGGAGCGCTGCCGGCCAGAAGAACGCCAAGGCAGCCAAAGCCAAGGCCAAGGCCAAGACCAAGGCCAAGGCGAAACAGGGTCCGTCCAGCGAACAGTTTGCCAACCCGTTCGACGCTTCCAAGCGTCGCCGTAGGGCCTGAACAAAAGGGCACACGTAGCCTGCAGCTGGTCACCTGTTGAGCAATAGTTTAAAACATGCATATACTGCAGGGCTCAACAATTCTTTTTGCTGTGAATGCTCTCCAGGTTTTTCATGTCACCCAGTGGGCCTAGGGTATGCAGGTAGCTGAGGGATTGCGCTTGCCATGCCATGACAGGCTTCAAAGGCCCACTCGGGCACTGGGGGCAGTTGGATTTAGGAAGTGGCTCTGGCCACATGCGAGGGCCGCTTTCAACTGCCAGTTACCGTTGAAAGTGGCCAGGGCAGGCGATGCCCACCATTTCATTTCAATTCACTGAAGCGCCGCGACAAGCAGCCGTGCTTACATAGAGCGATTCACCACGCCCATCGAGGCAAGAGAAGAAGTAAGAATCGCTGTCTGGAACTGCAACTGTGGTTTGTTCGTGCTTGACACGGTCATGAGCCCCAATTTATTGGGTTTGAGCCGCTTCACTTTTGGCTGCTTTTTCCGGCTGCTAGCGTTGGTGACTGTTGTCGTGTTGTTTTCTCGCGGTTGGCGGCTGACCGTTGGCTGCGGGCGGTGGTTGATGGTTGTTGGCTGTTGGTTGCTTGGCTGTCAGTTGCGAGTTGCGGGTTCCCAGCCAGATTCTTGAACAGTGTGTTGGCAGGGCGAGATTGATTTGCAAAAGCCGACGGCTGAATTTGGGATGGTTAGCACAAGCGTGTTCAAACTTTTGATTACGGCTGGTGCAATTGTGCTTTGTGCAACGTTTGCATGATTTCTAAATAGATAAACAGACCAAATAAATACATACACACAAAGACTACATGACTAGATACAAAAAGAGTAGATAAGAAAATGAGTATATAAGAAAAAGACACATTGCGACATATCTAGACAGATAGATAGAGAGATAGATGGATGGATGGATGGATGGATAGATAGATAGATAGACGTGTGTATACATACTTATTTGCATTTGTATGTGGAAGCTCTCATGACTGGGGCAACAAAGCGTATCTGTATCCAATATGTTTTTATTGATGTTGATTTGTGGTGCCATTGTGTTTTGCATGAATCTGATGAGGGCGTATTCGGCAAACATGGTCATTGTGTGGTCTGTTCAGACTTGATAAAGCGCGAACAATCAGATATGTTAAAGGCTTGGTGTGGCAGCGGCCAACCCGCGTCAACGCGCGACCAAATGCCAAGTAGCAACGCGCGAAACACAAACTACACGCGGGCTAGTTGAGAGCTTTAGCTGTTTAGTCTCCGAGAAAAAGCTACGCTGAAACAAGTTTTACCACCAACTGTGGGCACGACTGTTTGTCATCAAGGCAAACGCGTTTTTGGTCATTGGCTTTGTTGCGTTAGCGCGCGCGCTCATACTCGCGACTAGGCAGCGCATTTTGGCGTGAGCCGCACATTGTAGATGCGTGGTCAGTTTTATCTGTTCATTTATGGGGTAGCAGTGCTAGGCCCCCATTGGTTTTGGAACGCTTCTAGCAGTTGGATCCACACCACACTGGTTGGAACACTTCCAGGGTGTACCCCCGCACCAGCTCGTGAAATTTAACACTCCCTCTCCCTCTCGCTCCCCATCTTCCCTCTCCCCCTCACCCCCTTTCCCCCTCTCCCCCCTCACCCTCGCCTCTCCTCTCTTTTTTTCTTTCTCTTTCTCTTTTTTCTTTCTCGTTTTCTTTTTCTTTTGCTTTGTTTCTTTCTCTCTCTCTCTCTCTCTCTTCCTCCGTCCGCGCTCCCTTCTCTCTCTCTCTCTCTCTTTCTCTCTCTCTCTCTCTCTCTCTCTCTCTCTCTCTCTCTCTTTGTCCTTAGTGACTTAGGGGCCTCTCATCCAAGCCGCCAAGCGGCTTCTTTAGCGAGCATTTTTGGTTGCCAAGTGTCCCTTTACGTAAAGCGAGCAAGAGCAAGAGAAAGAGAAAGAGCAAGAAAGAGAAAGAGAAAGAGAAAGAGAAAGAGGCAGCGAAAAGGAAGAGAAACAGAAAGAGAAAGAGAAAGAGACAGAGAAAGAGCAAGAGAAAGAGCAAGAGAAAGAAAAACAGAAACAAAAAAAAGAAAGAAAGAGAAAGAGGAAGAGACAGAGAAAGTGAAAGAGAAAAACAATCAGAGAGAGAGAGGGAGAGACATGGGGCACAGTCACGGTGCAGTATTTGGGCCATTGTTCGTCGTAAACCTGAAACAAGCGCAACGCCGAAAATGGCCCGAAAGACTCACACAACGACTCCTCTCTGACTTCGCTGTGGCCCCGTGCGAGGATGTGGCCGAGACGAGAGGACGGCGGCTGCCAGGGGTGGAAGCCTCGTTTCCATCCACAAGAAACAGCTCAGGTCTGCGGTCGTGAAGCTGTTTGGACACGCGCATGAACGAGTCTTAGGGGGTCGTTTTCCATTCGGGAAATGCTGCGAAACCACCGAATGGCCGTGAAGCCAGAGTTGGCCGTGAAACGGCCATGAAATCCTCACAAAAGGCCGTCTCGCCAAACTGCGTCAACCCCAAGCGGCCGTGAAATTCATGTTTCGTTGTCGAGACAAACGACTGCCTAAACCGTGACACACACTGTGAAGCGCGCGCTGTGCGCTTGAGCGTGCATCAACATTCTGGCAGTTGCCCAGCTCAGAGCAAGAGCGGGAACAGACACCGCGCTAGCTCGGCGAGTCACAGACTCACCAATCAGAACACCCGCAAAGCTCTCACCACCAGTAAGACTACCGTGGCGAAACAGTCAGCCTCATCTGGGACGCTCGGTCCAGCTATAGTATCGGGCTAGCAGTTAGAATATATTTTTTAAAAGTAAATGAAAATGCACATTTCAAAAGTATATCAAAAATGAGTTAGAATAAATAGGAAAAAGTCAGTTAGAATAAAACAAAAATTAAAGATAGAATATTTCAACAAAAAAGAAGACAACAACTAGAATATTTCAAACTAAGAAAACCACAGATAGACTATTTCAAAATAAAGGTTTCTGCTATGAACAACTGCCATAAATGTCCTAGCTGCTGGCCTGTTGCTAGATGTTTCTATTTACGGCTTTCAGCAAACCATGTGGCTGTGGGTCCCATGATTTTCCATTTGGGTCCGTCTCTCTTTAAAGGGTATGCAAAACCAAACGGAAACCAACCGTTTTGAGGGGTCCCCCTAAGAAAGACACACGCATTTACCAGAGGAATGCATGGCTTCTCCTTTTTTCGGAGCTCAAATGCTCAGCCCGACGGGCCATGCCCCTCTCCCACAAACAGATAGAATATTTCAAAATTAGGGTTTCTGCTATGAACAACTTCTCTGCGATCCTAGCTGCTAGCCTGCTGCTAGATGTTTCTATATACGGCTTTCAGCAAACCATGTGGCTGTGGGTCCCATGATTTTCCATTTGGGTCCGTCTCTCTTTCAAGGGTATATGCAAAACCAGACGGAAACCAACCGTTTTGAGGGGTCCCCCGAAGAAACACACACGCATGTACCAGAGGAATGCATGGCTTCTCCTTTTTTCGGAGCTCAAATGCTCAGCCCGACGCCCCACGCCCCTCTCCCACAAACAGATAGAATATTTCATATACAGCAAATTCTCCAGAGACTCAAACGGTACCGCGACCAAAATATGCATGAACAGCATTTGGGGGGGGGGGGGGCACATAGAATATTTGCTTTTGCAAACCTTCATCAGGTGATTCATCGTATGCATAAATTACTAATTATAGAGATAGTAAATATTGGATTGCTTTTTTTGAGGGTACGCCAGTATATTCCAACAAGGGGTGGCCTTCCTTTCCCTTTAACCCAACCACAAACGGCACCGAGCCCAAAATATGCATGAACACCATGGGGGCGCACAGTTAGAATACTTGTTTTTGGCAAAACTTCATCAGAGGCATAATAAAAGAAATAGAGATAGTAAATGTTCATTTGTTTATTCTTTGAGGGTCCAAAAGCGTGGCCTTCCTTTCCCTTTAATCCAACCCCAAACGGTACCGAGCCCGAAATACAAATGAACACAGTGGGGTGGCACAGTTAGAATATTTTTGGCAAAACTTCATCAGGTGATGAATCGTAGGCATAATAAAAGATATAGAGATAGTAAATATTGATCTGTTTATTCTTTGAGGGTCCAAAAGCATGGCCTTCCTTTCCCTTTAGCCCAACCCCAAACGATACCGAGCCGAAGCTATACATAAACACCATGGGGAGGCACAGATAGAATATGTGTTTTTGGGCCGGAAAACCTTCATTTGGCCACACTTTAATATATATATATATATATGATAGAGAGAGATAGCAAGCAGTGGATGGCTTATTTTTTAAGGGCACTTCAGTACACTCCAACAAGGGGTGGCCTTCCTTTCCCTTTGACCCAACCCCAAACGGTACCGAGCCCAAAATACAAATGAACACCATGGGGTGGCACAGTTAGAATATGTGTGTTTGGCAAAACTTCATCAGGTGATATTCTTTGAGGGTCCAAAAGCGTGGCCTTCCTTTCCCTTTAGCCTAACCCCAAACGGTACCGAGCCGAAGCTATACATTGTACACCATCGGGAAAACCTTCATCAGGCCACACTTTAATACATATATATATATAATAGAGAGAGATAGCAAGCATTGGATGGCTTATTTTTTAAGGGCACTTCAGTACACTCCAACAAGGGGTGGCCTTCCTTTCCCTTTGACCCAACCCCAAACGGTACCGAGCCCAAAAAACAAATGAACACCATGGGGTGGCACAGTTGCAAAACTTCATCAGGTGATGAATCGTAGGCATAATGAAAGATATAGAGATAGTAAATTTTGATTGGTTTATTCTTTGAGGGTCCAAAAGCGTGGCCTTCCTTTCCCTTTAGCCCAACCCCAAACGATACCGAGCCAAAGCTATACATGAACACCATGGGGCGGCACAAATAGAGGCGGAAAACCTGCATCAGGCCACACTTTAATACATATTTATATATAATAGAGAGAGATAGCAAGCATTGGATGGCTTATTTTTTAAGGGCACTTCAGTACACTCCAACAAGGGGTGGCCTTCCTTAACCTTTGACCCAACCCCAAACGGTACCGAGCCCAAAATACAAATGAACACCATGGGGTGGCACAGTTAGAATATGTGTTTTTGGCAAAACTTCATCAGGTGATGAATCGTAGGCATAATGAAAGATATAGAGATAGTAAATATTGATTTGTTTATTCTTTGAGGGTCCAAAGGCGTGGCCTTCCTTTCCCTTTAGCCCAACCCCAAACGGTACCGAGCCGAAGCTTTACATTGTACACCATCGGGGGGCACAGTTAGAATATTTGTTTTTGGGCCAGGAACCTGCATTAGGCAATTAATCGTATGCACACATAAACATATATATATATAATATATATATATATATATATTTCTATATAATATACATAGTAGATATGGATTTGCGTTTTTTGAGAGTACCCCACTATTCTCCAAAAAGGGGTGGCCTTCCTTTCCCTTTAACCCAGCCCCAAACGGTACCGAGCCCAAAATACAAATGACCACCATGGGGTGGCACAGCTAGAATATGTGTGTTTGGGCCGGGAAACCTTCACCATGCATTCAATCGTATGCAAATATGTAAACATATACATATTATATATAGAGAAAGTAAATATGTGTTTGCTTAGTTTTTGAGGGTACCCCACTATGTCCGAAAACGGGGTGGCAATCCTTTCCTTTTAACCCAACCCCAAACAGTACCGAGACCACATATGAATAAATGAGACAGTTCGAGTAATCCCAAATCTTGACATTCCTGCGCAAACCCTTGGAAGTGGAACAGACAAATAGAATAATCTGTGTCAGATACAAAGGCTGCAAGGTCTGGAAAACGACCTTTGAAAGGAGGTATGGGCAATACTGAGTTTAGTCCTGGCAGTCCAAAGCAAGTCGAGAAGTGTGTTATCAGAACAGGTTTATTTTGAAAATCTACGGCCCTTGGCTGAATTATTCTATCTGATAAAAATACTAAATTTACTATTGGCAATACTAAAGTTAGCACTGGCAATACAAAATTGACTATTGCGGCAAAGCTACCCCTCTTCTCGTAGCCAAAAAACATTCCAGGATACGTTTTTAAATAAAACATTTTACAGTTCAAATCCTTGCTAAACTTTACTCGGCTTAGCATTGGCAATCCAAAGTCTATATTGGCAATGCTAAATTCAGTACCGGCAATAGCAAGAATGTCCTGCCAATACTAAATTTACTATTGGCAATGCTAAAATTAGTACTGACAATATAAATGAGCACTATTCTCAAACTAGTACTGGCAATGCAAAATTAAGTACCGGCAATGCTAAAATTAGTCCTGGCTCGGAGGACCTGATTTTACCGCCCGCGTGCAACTCCAAAGTTTCTACCTTTGAGCTTTTCGTGAAAGCGTTCGAGCTTCCCCCCCCTCTAAGCTCATTTCTCACTAGCAATGCTTCATGGACATCTGAGACATCACCATCTGCTCTTATTATTCACCCCATGCACCTGCGCGGCTCGATGCCATCAAACGTTTCGACACCATCAATTGGTCAATCTGTGTGAAATTGCCTTGTGACCCAGCTTGCTGAAATATTCTATCTGTCAAAACATATTCTATCTGCTGGCCACCTGAAAAGGTGTTCAAATTTCAAGGATTTGCGCAAATGTGAATTATTCTGAGTGACTCTTGTGCTCCTAAATATTCTAACTGATGTTTTGGGAAATTTTCGGTGTAAAATATATTCTAAGTGAGGATCGGACGGAGTAAATTATATTCTAACTGCTAGCCCGACACTATACTTATCATCCCAACATTTTCTGCGGCGCCCAAGACTACCAGCAGTGGAAGAAATGCAGCAGGGGCTTTCAGAGAACCAAAGGAGGCCTAGCGCGTCTCAAGGATCTTGGTCTTTGAGGGTTGTCTGCCCTCGTGCCACCCTCCACTCCTTGCACCACACCCACGCCCACGCCGCCCCATCCCACCCCACCCCCAAAACATGGTAAAACTTTCATTCTAAGAAGAAGTATACAATTCATAACAAACAACAAACATAAAATATAGATTATAAGTATCACGCAACAAAACAACCAACAAACAGAAACAAACCACAACAGCGTCAACATTCATCACCTCATCCGTTCCAAACCAAAATCATAACAGCATCAACACTCATCACCTCATCCATTCAACATAACACAGAACAACCAACAGCCAAAAAGAACCTAACAGGAAACTAACAAATAAGAAACAAAGCGAGCTAAAACAAAACAACCCCTCCGCTTCCTTGGGACCACAATTCTTGCGTTGGACCGCCCGCGATACGACTTCACCCGCTTCAATTGATGAGGCGTGTTTCGTTCGTTCGCAGTCAATAGTGTTGTCATTGGTGTTTGCCGGCCTTGGCTTTCCCTTGGACACCTTGTAGTTCATTCAAGCGCCCTGTGATTCGAAGGACATTTCCCAACAGTGGTTCGCGTAGCGCCTCTGTCGCTCACGGCGTGTGAGGCGGCCATCTTGCCTGAGATGACAGGCTATGACTTGCAAGTTGAAGGCATGATGATCAGGCCGCAGAACCAAAGCCTCCTCACTGATGTCGGAGCAGGGTGAGAGCAAGAATGCAGTTTGATGATACCTGTCTTCTCTCAACCGCCATGATTTGGGCGATGAGGGTGGCGCGCTCGTTCTCAAGAACGGTCAGACCGTCGCCTTGGCCTTCGCTACTCTTCGTCTTCGGAAGCTTCCTGTTCAACCTGTTTGGCAGTGATGAGGACAGCGACCAAGACAACCAGCTCTCAAGCTTTGACCTTAGGCTGCTTTCACGCTGCCCTGGCCTGATCACATCTAATATCTTTTTTGTTGACCTAGCGCTTCGAAAACAACAATGTTAAATTTTGGCACGGCCCTCGGCTGCAAAGGGCTTATAGCCCTTTCTCTGCGTAAACTCCGCTGGTTGTTCTAGCCAAGCTGTCCTGCGAAATTCAGCGTTGAGCAGTCTTCTTGCTGTGTGATAAGACTCCCCAGCCAGTTGGCAAGTTAATTTAATTTCTCGTTTTTAGCGCGCTCTGAGTGATCGGAAGATAACAGAAATGACACCATTGAGGCGCCGGACGCTCCGGCTGCGCAGGCCAAAAAGGGGGCGCTTCAAACGTAGCCTAAAATCTACAGGCCCTCAGACAGTGGGTTTTTATTGCGTTGCCCCACCAAGGAAACCCGCGTCAAATGTCTTCCAAACAACGGTGATTGTTAGCGGGCCGGCAAGCCAGCTTCGCAGCAAATGAGCCGCTACACTCTGCTTCGCCGAGAGCCCGGGCAAATCCATATATCTGGGAGCCCGGGTGGCTGCGTGCGCCTGAGACAGCACAACGACGGGGTTGTCTGTGGCACCCTTCTATCCAGGGCCTTCTTTGCTTCACGCAACAACCAGAGCGCGTGTTTGTTCCAAGCCACGGTACTCCCTGCGTCACCCTTCCCAAAGGCATTGCGCAGTCGCTTTCCGCAAACCACTACGTCTCGCAAAAACCGAACCTTTGAGGTCAAACATTGCTAATTATCAAGCAGCTCACGGCGTGCGTCTTGAGCCTGAAGTTCCGGCACTCACCGCTGCGCTTATCGCGGTTCAGGCTCAACTTCCCCGCACCAGGCACACATCAAAAACCTGATGGGCGATGAATCCTACCTTTTTGGCTACACTCAAAGCTGGATCAAAGCATGTTGGAAGGGCAGTCAGTTTCCGCATGACTGCAACATCTCCAACCACCCTGCGCTCGCAAGCTGAAAACCCTGTGTCGCTTGCCCACCAAAGCGGCCCTCCCCCTTCGCCTTCAAAAATGTTGAGGTTGGTCAATCATGGCTGAACAACCACGCAGCGCAGCTCTGGATACCCCGCTCGCCTTCAGTCCATGGGCTCCGCCTTTCTGGCCCTGGCCCTGGCAAAAGTCCGGCAAGCAGGAATGAAACTGCGCAAAGGGCCCGTCAAGCAACAAGGACCATTCCGCACTTGCCCCTTTGACCTTGAGCTCCAAACGGGCTGTCGCCTCACGCAAAGCCAGCGCCATCTTGGGAAAATGCCGGCAACCGGCGTCCCTATGCCGGCTTCATCGCAAAAGGAAGGTGGCAAATTGGAGAAGCTTCCTGGCGCGGACATGTCATTTTCGGAACTATGTTTCTCCTGGCTTTCAAGCTTTCAAGTGGACCTGCCAGAGGAGAGCAGCGGGCGACAGGATTAGTGGACCACAGAGATGATGCTGGGCATCGTGCGATTTTCGGCTCTGCGCTTTAGCGCTGGGAAGCTTGAGGGTGGCCCCACGATGGAAGCTGCCCTGAACAGTCGAGAGCCCATTCTTCATCTTCAGCAGATCTTCCACCTCCTCCGGCGTCCAGGTCCGCTCCGGCGCGTTTGCCGCAGAAATGCGCGTTGCTGAGAAGTGGTTGGATGACGCCGGTCGTGAGAAGGTGTCCTTTGTGCACAGCTGGGTTCGTTACAAAATCTGTACCTGACCTTGTGAACGCGCAGCGCATGCTACGAAATCTGCGCGGCAGCGTGCGCATCAAGTTGCCAAAGCACTCCATGAGCCGCGGCTTTGCGAAACCTCTGCCGTTGCTGCCACAAAGTGTATGCGTGCGTGCGCCCAAGCTTGTGAAAAGCGCTGCGCCTGCCAATTGGGATTTGCAAACGCATTCCAGCATCGCTAAAGCGTTGCGCCTGTCGCACCATCTGTGCCTGACTCTGCGAACGCGCTGCGCCTGTCACGAAATCTGCGCCTGACCTTGCGAAAGTGTTGCGCTTGTCAGGACATCTGGTCGGAGTCGCCAGACCGCTGCGCCTGCTTTGCAATCTGCATTTCAGGTTGCCGAGGCGCTGCGCCGGTCGCACAAACTCACGTCGTGAAAAGCGCGCGTTCATTTCATGGGCCGCGCAGCTGCTGTTTCGAACAGTTCCAAATGTGTGCCACGGCCCGTAGTGATTACGGACTGGCGCCCTCCGCCTAGGAGCTAGGCGGCGGACGCCTTCAACGTTTCCCCAAACATCAGCACGCACTAGTTCGGCTTCAAAAACAGCGCCACCCTGCTGCTATCCCATCATTCCGACAGGGTGCTCCGCTGCTGCAGGGCCTGCACCTGAGCCATTCATCATCTGCGTAAGTTTTCGAGGCCACTATCTGCCGGCTGGGGCAAACGCCCGATGCCCAACTTCCAGCATCAAATCCTGTTCTGCCAGTCATGCTGCCGACACATTGCACGTGGGAAGCGTCAACCCCTTGAGCCTCATAGCTTGCACCGCCAGTCCGGCCCCCACATCGGTGGCAGCGACATGAAGCTTGGAAGCCTCCATGGCTGCACAGGCGCTTTGGGCTCAGCTCTTTCCCTTGAGCCAAAACAAACTGCGCCCCACGCAGAGGGAATCCTGAAGGACACGCCAAATGGTTGGCATCGTGGCCAATTCAAAGGTTTGATCCTGAAACTTCACGTTGGCAGCGGGTTGCAAACTGCTGGACAGCACAAATAAAGCAAATAAGCACACATCTCGAACGCAGCTTCTCCACAACTGCTGCAAAATACCCAGCCTGCTCTGACAAACAAAACAGCCTGCGCTCGACATTATACTCGCTAGAGACAAAGAGCAGGAGAGAAAGAAAGAAGAGAGAAAGAGAGAAAAAGAGAAAGGGGCAAAGAAAGAGAGAAAAAAAGAGAGAAAGAATAAAGAAAGGAAAAAAAGAAGAGACAGAAAGAAACAAAGAAAGAACTAAAGAGGTAAAAATAGCAGACATACAAAAGACAAGGCAAAAGAAATAAGAGAAAGAAGGGGGAAAGCAAAAGTGAAAGAGAAGGAAAAAAGCGAACACGAGAAGGAGAGAAAGAGCGAAAACAAAGGAGGAGAGACGAGGAGAATACTAAAGCGCGCGAGCAAAACATGAAAGAGAGAACGAGAGAATGAAAGAAACAAAGGAAGAGACATACAATAAGAAAAACCACAAAGAAGGAAGGGAAGAAAGAAAGGAAGAAAGCAAGAACAAACGAACGAACGAACGAATGAATGAAAGAAAGAAAGAAAGAAAGAAAGAAAGGAAGGAGGGAAGGACGGAAGGAAGGAAGGAAGGAAGAAAGAGAGAAAGAGTGAAAGATAAAAATGAAAGAATGCAGGAAACACACTAGATAAATCAAAATCTGTCCGCTCCAGATCTTTCCCGAAAAGCCCTTTGTGCCGGGAATAATGAGAAGTTAAGAAGGAAGGAGACAATGACGTAAAGAAAATTGCAAGTTCGGGAGAAAGAGAAGGAGAGAAAGTGAAAGCGAAAGAAAAAGACAAAGGAAGAAAGAAAGAAAGAAAGAAAGAAAGAAAGAAAGAACGAAACAAAGAAACAAAGAAACAATACAAAGATAGAAAGAAAGAAAGAAAGAAACAAAGAAAGAAAGAAACAAAGAAAGAAAGAAAGAAAGAAAGAAAGAAACAAAGAAAGAAAGAAAGAAAGAAAGAAAGAAAGAAAGAAAGAAAGAAAGAAAGAAAGAAACAACCGGAACAAAGATCAGAACAAAAGAATAAACGAAGGAAGGAAGAAAGAAATTGAACCATCCCCGGAAAGATAGAAACCCTTTCCCAGGTCTGGCACGCCGAAAAAGAAAAAGCGCGAACGGAAAGATAGAAACTGTCAAACAGTCTGGCCCCATGCTTTGCTTTTCGGAGGCACACATTGTCCCCAGACCTTCCGCAATCGGAGAGTTTCTATCTTTGGAAAACCTGCAGAGGGTTGATGCCGTTCTCGCAGGAATACAAAATGAAGTGTTGGCAATACTACATAAGGTAGTAGCAATGCTGAATTTAATAAGGCCAATACTAAACTACCTCCCGCGTGAAACTCCAAAGTTTCTATCTTCGAGCAATTAGTATGATTTTGTTTGCTTCTCAAAGACAAAACCCTTTCAGGATTCATTTTTGGAAATGAATTTCAAACAGCTACTTTCAAGTGCTAGATTTAGGGTTGGCAATAGGAATTTTCGTACTGGCATAAGACAACCAGTACTGGGAACACTTTATATATTACTTGCAATATTAGATCAAGTACCGGCAATACCACATGTAGCGCTGGCAACACTAAGTTTCGCGCTGCCTATACACACATTGCTAATGTTAGAACGTGATTCGTAAACCCCCTCTGATTAAAGACGCCCGCCCACAAGGTTTGGCCACAAAACCCTTCTTAACTTTTTGGGGGCGCCTCCCCAAACACCAGCCGATTAAAGACGCCCCGGCAGCGGCAACAGCCTTTTGCTCTTGGCACGCTTATGATGTGGACTGTTGAAGCACGAATCTCGAACTCACCCAGCCACCTGCCCCTTTGAGAATAATCACCGTGATGAAAACTGTTGGCGTAATGAAACGATTCCTCAACCCGGCGCTTTCCAAAATGATCTGTATACAAAAGAACAGCAGTTTGCTCCTGGTCCTAACCGCTCTCACAAGTCTCCCGCCACACCCTTTCCTGCCCTCAAGTTTTCGTCAAACACGTGCTTCCCCCAAAATGCATTTTTCTTCATCAAAATTTGTTTAAAGTGACAAGGCTTTCAAGCTCACAAAGGGGGCCCCCTTCAAGGCCAACCCCCCCCCGTCATTAACAGAAAACCCCCCGCGATTCATCAAGGCCCTTGAAGGCTCAAAACCAACAAATTGCTTTTTAAAGTCGAAGGGGCCAGAAGCAAGAGGACGAGGACCGAAGGGGCTCGAGATTAATTGGGGCTTCCTCATCAAAATCTCAGTTTTGGGGACTTGCCCAAACCTTGTTGACCTTGAAGGGGGAGGCGGAGGGGGTAGTTTATGAATCGTGTTCCTACATTTACTGGCTGCGCTAAATTTAGTACTTGTTTAGCTTTTATCTTCGCGTATGTTCGGCTATATGCAGGCTTGTGCAAGGATACAAACTTTTTAAGGAGGTTCCATGAGCAAACAATGTGAATGAGTTGGATTGCTCTTGCAGTGTCCTCCACCCCCTTCTCAAAGCCACAATCCTTCAAGGATTCATATTTCGATAGGGAGTTAAACAGCTCAACACCTACTGAAAAATGAACTAGATTTGCTATTTGCAAAAAGAAAACTTCGCGCTGGCAGTCACATAGGGAACACTGTATTTAGCACTTGCAATGTTAGATCAAGTGCTGGCAATACCAAATTTAGTACTGGCAATACTAAGTTGTACCAAAAGTATTACTACTCGTTTCTTACCACCTGTGAAACTCCAGAGTTTCGATCTTTGCGCACGCCTGGCCATACGCAGGCTTGCGCAAAGATAGAGCCTGTCGTGCCAGTGTGGCAGACGACCTCTTCGCGTCCGCAAAAACCACCTTTGACCAACTCTCCCTTACTGCGATTAATTGGCTCAACGCGCGCGCAGTGCTATAATGAGGCAGCCGAGCGGGCGCGCTTACCATGCTCTGGCGCGCGCAAAGTGTTATAGCGAAGCATTCGAGCGTGCGCTTGTCACGGTCAGGCGCGCGCGCGCAGTGTTGTAACGTAGCAGCCGAGCAGATGAAATTACCCCTGGTCAGAATTCCACCCTCCGGAGCCAGAGATTCTTTCCCTTGCTGGTCCAAGTACAACAGGCACCATTTCACACGCAGTCTTATGAACATGCACTATCCGGCCAACTGCAACGCAGCGCCTTTGCGCGAGACAACTTCCCAAGGGCCGGTCAGACGCAATCCTCGGCGTCCAGGCTAACCTGTAACCCACGACGGCAGACTTGCAGAGCGGCCTCCGGGCCAGCAAGATGGTCCTTTCTCACAGTTGTGTGTTGGCTGAAATCTTATGAGCAAAGTGCTTGAGTCCTTCTGCAGAGGAACGTCCAGGGACCAAGGTCTTCCCAGGTCCCGCGACGTGTGCCCATGAGGACTTGGGATTGTATTGATGCAGTATTTGAGGAAGAAGGCCCCCTCGCCCCTCGCAACATCTTTCTTTGACGACGACCCCGAACATCTTTGGGAGAGCCACTGACTCACACTGGACCGAAACTCGGGGCCTCCATCAGACCCAAGGCGGAGTTGACTGCGAAGCGCCGTGGGCTGGCGCTTGGAGAGCCCGTGGATAGGCTGCGTGGGAGCTATCGGCTGCGTGGGCGCTACGGCCGGAACTGAGATCTGCAAAAAGTTACAGACGGGGCGCAAGGTGATGAAACCGAGAGCTGTGGGGGCGATGTGTGAGAAGCTTGGCTGGCTGGGCGAGCAGACACCCTCGAATGAGGACTTGGCTTTAGCAGAGTTTTAATGTGACCTGCTTGCTGAGCTGTCAGCGACATCGGCCCTAGGAGGCCTCGGGTCATGGTTCCTCTTGTCAGTACAACATGGCATCGTTGGGCGTGAGTGACGGATCGTTTGGGAGCCCTGTTGAGGTGTAGGGAGCCGGATGCGCTTTTGAATGCCTTGCGCCAGCACCAGCAAACCCAAGGCTCGATGAACATCAGGGAATACAAGGATGGACTGGACCCGAAGTGGGCAGGCAAGCTGAGCTGGAGGCTGAAGGAGTCACAGCAATTTGGCTGTTCTATGCCTGATTGACCATCTTAGCTGTCCATCCTTGGAGCGCCAGCTTGGAAGTGAGCGTGGAACCGCGGTTGCTTGCCGACGCGGCGGCTGCCTTCCGAGGCCGATGTTCTTACCGTAGGGGAGTGGGAATCGGCTTCGGCTGCAGAAAGGGAACGGCCCGAGACTCAAAACTTTGTGGTTCCTCGAGGTAATGAGGATTCATTGGAATGGTCTTGCCAAGCAAGGGGAATGGGATTCGATGAGCTTTCTGTTTACCGACTCTGCGGTTGAACGGTGATCGTGGCCCCAGCAAAACCACTGAGCGCCGGAACGAGTTGTTGAAGGGCTTCATTTCGGCAAGGAGGCTGAGAGGAGGAGGCCCTACATGTCAAAGGATGAGCTTTGAAGTGTAAGGCTGCTGCCTCCCGAGAACGACCATCCGGGGAGTTTCGCACCACGGGAGCTCTGGTTTCAAGCCAACCCCACGCGCTTAGAAATGAAGCTGCCGCGTGGGAGAGTGAAGTTGCTTGGTTCGAGGATCTTCGTCTTGGGGTTCTGCTCCAACGGAAACGGGCCGTGGACTACCGGAAGCGCAAATGCTCGTGCGAAGAGGCCAACCTACCCCTGCAGGCAAGCCAGCTTCGGCTTGATTTTCAACCAGGTTGCGAACTAGGAGAGCCATGGAAGTTCAGTTCTTGCTTCAACCCACAAATGGGCCCGATGATTTCTGCTACACCGTAAATCAAGCAGTAGCAACTGGGAGGAACAAGACCCTGAAATATGGCAAACAGTGGCTGGCTAGCGGGAAGCGCCGTGATCAAAAGATCCTTACTGATGTCAAGTGCGATGAGGAGATCCGTGTTGCTGCTAAGAAAGCAGGTGTCCAGTACCCGCCTCACGCTGGAAAACCCTCCAGTTGGCCCCCCTCCTTGATGAGGTGACCAGAAGGCGCCGGGAGTGGGAATAAGCAACCAAGGGCGGCCAGTGCGGAGCGGCGTGCGGCATGACGCTCGCGGGCAGGGTTCTGGTTTGATCACGGACGCTTTGTCGCGTTTGCGTCAGGCGCTTAGCGACATTCGCAGGGAATCGAACCTCGCGGGATCGTTGCGAGCTGATCACCTTTCAAGGCTTAATTCCGCTGCGCTCAGTCTTTCCGGGCAAGGCGCTGTGGACGGCGCTTTGGCGCTCAGGGTCTTTCAGACCGCGGAGAAGATTCACAACGCGCATCATGTTGGGAAGTACGACAACACGATCTTCTTCAGCCGGAAGCAGAATGAGAAGTTCGTGAGTTGGATCAAACTTTGGTTTTGCGCGCGGGCGGCAAAAACAAGTCCTCCGAAGTTTAAATTTAGTGTCGCCAGTATCAATCTTAGGAGGTGCTGGTGATGGCGCGGCTGCATAGACTGCCGGGTGGTTTGGGAGCGCTGTTTCCGGGCGCTGTTCGGGGTGGTGGGGATGGTGTTGAGGGGCTGGTGACGGGTGGCGTTTTGCGAGGTTGCCAGCTGGCGCAGGTGCTGTTTTTGGGGGCCTGGCGTTGGCCAGGTGTGTTTTTGCGAGATTGACGGCAGGGTGCTAGGGGCGTGCAATTTGGGGATTCTGCAGCCGCGGCAATATTTTTGGGCTGTTTGGTGTTGGTCGCGGTGCTCTTAGGTCAGCGCTGTCAGAGGTGCTGGCGTACAATCGTTCTATGCTGGTGTAATTTTTGTATAGCCGGTACTAAATTTGGTATTGCAAGTACTAAACTTGGAATTGCCAGTGCTTGATAGGACGTTGGCAGAGCGACATTCAGTATTCCCAGTACTTGTGAGACATGCTAGTCCTAGCTCAGTTTCCACGTCTGACCCGTGTCCCAACATTCTGGCACACCCGCGGCTGCTGCTTTTCCTGGCAGCGCTGACATCCGAGGCGCGCATGTAACTTGAGCCAACTCGGCGGACATATCGATTCAGGCGACATGTCCCCTGCACGCAACCTCATGGTTAAAACGGCTCAGTTACTCAAGCCTCGTGCCTATGGATGCAACGTCAAAAACTTGCGCGAACATGAGAATGACTACAGTTGCCCGCAGTAGCAGCCGCCAGCCGCGCGAGGGTGCACCAAGGGGCTTCCATAAGCAATTAGTATGAATTACCCTTGTGCTCTGGCAGCGCGGTCCCCCGTTCTCGACGTCAAACATCATTCTAAAACTCTTGTTTTAGGAAGGACGTTGAACACTTAACAGTGCCAGATTTAGTAGTGGCAATATTAAAAACTTTTACTGCTTATATTCATATTAGTAGACTAAGTTTACCACTGGCGATACCAAATCAAGCACTGGCACTACCAAATTTACTGCTGGCAGTGCTTCTTTGTTGTTAGCTATCAAGAATTTGCGCTGGCTGCACTAAATTTAATACTCGGAGGACTCGTTTTCACCCCCTGCGTAAACTCCAAAGTTTTTATCTTTGCGGATGCCCGGCCATACACAGGCTTGCGCAAAGATTGAACCTTTTGGAGGAGCTTCCTTAGCAATTAGTGCAACTTTTAGTCAGGACTACATCTGGTACTGCCAATACTCACTTACTGTTGCGAGTACTAGCTTTAATTCTGCCAGCAGTATTCCCAGCACGAAACCTGAGATTGGCAGCGCTAAATTGAGCATTGCCAGTGCTTAATTTACCACTGCCAGTGTTCCTTTTTGTGAGGAATTGGCCTGTTATTGCACCCTGTTTGTTGGGCTTCAAGAAAAGGGGTAGCCCTGCGACTCCACAATCAACCCTTTATCCACAATCAACCCATTCCAGACGTCCGGGTTCCGCACAAGAATAGAACAGTTTCGGACAGAGCTTCGATATTAGGGAAGGATCAAACAAGTTTCTACCTTTGCGCAAGCCCTGTGATTGTCAGGCCGAGAAAGGTAGAAACGTTTGCTACGGCTCATGGCCCGGGAAAAGTCACACTACTTTCTTGCCAATACTAAATTTGGTAATGGCAGTGCTAAATCTAGCACCGCAGCACAAAACTCAGATTGCCAGGAGTAATTTAGTATGGCAGAGATATGTCTAGTTTTGCTAGTCTTGAATTTAGTGTTGCCAGTACTAAAATTAGCGTTACCAATGCTTTATGTCTAATTTTCTTGGCGGCCCAGCGCAAAGATAGAAACTCTCCGGTCGCGGAAGGTCTGGAAAGCTTTGGGCCCGTACGTTGCGCTTTGCTTTTCGGAAGCGCAAAATTTCCGGGACGAGACATTTCTGCACAGGGTTGGTTCTGGATTCGCCCCGCGTTTGGCAGAAACTTTCTTTGGGAAACTCGAAAGACTACGGTAGTCTACGAGGGATCGTTTCCACCAAACTTTTCTATCTTCCCGCAGGACCCCTTGCCGAAATCTTGTTGCAGACGTTCAGGCTTTTCTATATTTCCGAGCAAGAAGGAACGAACGAAAGAACCGAAAGAACGAACGAAAGAACGAAAGAACGAAAGAAAGAAAGAAAGAAAGAAAGAAAGACAAAAAAACAAAAAGAAAGTAAGAAGTGTACCCCTCCCCCCAAAAAACACACCCCTAATGAATTTGACGGTACATGTGACTGCACCTCTATCCACCAAAAACTTTTGGAAGCTCTTTGAAGCACATGTTGTTTCAAGATAGAAGATTCAAGATACCCAGCCTGGCAGCCCTAAAACGCTCAAGCCCGCAAAGCACGACACCCAGGAACTATCCCAGGACTCTTGTTCTTGAAGCTTGAACGCATTGCGCTACCCGGATGCAAGCGCTTTAGCCCCACACTGGAAACAAGATTCAGGATCTCGAATCTTCAATCTCGAGACATGCCTGAAAGCGGTGTAAACCGTCCTGGGGGCCCCACGCTGGGCTCAAGATTCAAGAACCGTAGTCCTGGGAATCTTGAATGTTAGATCCGAAAGCGCTCCAAAGTGCCGAAGAGCGTCTCCTTTCAGCGTTTGGCTGCGCACCCTGTCATTATTTTGGAATTGCGTGCGGTAAATGCAAGTGATAGTTCATCATGTGGAAATTGGACAATTAAATTCAAAACAAAAACGAATTTCAGAAATCCACGACAACCCTTGGATATTGGAAAGACACTGTAAACACCATCGGGTCGCATGCGTCTTAGTAGGTTTTGCGCAGCACAGGTTGTGTTCAGGGAAATTTGCTGTTTTGGCAGACAGCGTGGCATTGGTCAGGGCGTAAAAGATGTGAGCAGATGCTTTATTTGGTATTGGTCACAAGTTGTGCACGGAGGGGATTTGCAGATGAGTTGAGATGAGAGACGGAAGATGCGTAGCAGGTGTTGGCAGAGGTTTGTAAGTTGACAAACGAAGAGGATTTGCGCGTCAACTGAGATGAGAAATCGAAGATGCGTAGGCGAAGCAGAAGAGGCAACTTTCGCTTTTTATTGTTGATACCCTTGCATCGATACTCTCACAGAGGCGCTTCACAGTCAATTGGACGAGGATAAAATTAGCGATGAATACTAGGAAAAGCATAATTGCATGGACACATCTTAACTGTAAAACAAGAGAGAACATCACGATTTTGCGAAAACAAATGTTTCATTGTTGACTGGCGTTTTCAAAAGATTCAGAGATGTATGTGTGAAATATTATGGCTTAGTCTCTCTTGTTTTTCTGTTTTCCGTGCCTTTCTTTGGGCCTTTCTCTCACTCACTCTTTGCTTCTTTCTTTCTTTGTTTCTTTCTGCAACAAATCTCTCGAAAAAAACGTGCTGGCTGCTTATGTAAGGGAAGTCAGGTCATTTTAGATGGATGTTACCAGAACTGGGCTCATTTTGTAATGTTGTCAAATTTCGCACATGACTCATTAAGCCTTTGCCACTCAATGGTATTTGATTCAATTTTCTGAAACATGTTTGTGGTTGTCCTCCTTTAGATTCTTGTTCAGTCAGTTCACGCATCTTCTGGTCATAAACTAGGTTACTTCAACACAAGTTAAACTGAACATAGGATCAGAAGCAAAGTTAGGTAGTGTGTAAAACCGTCTTTAGGTAAAGCGTCATGATACACAAGGTGACGTTCAAAATTGTTGCCGCAGTTGCTCTATGCGCCCATGTCGGACAAGCATTAGTTGCAACAACTGTGTTTGTTGAAACAGTTGTGTTGGAAACAAGGTCTTGCAAAAACAATTGTTGCAACAATTGTTCGAAAACAAAGTTGTACAAAACAACTGTCGCAACAATTGTTTTGAAAATAAGGCTAGGCAAAAACAATCGTCGCAACAATTTTTTGCAAAACAACATGTTACAAAACAACTGTTGTCGTACATTTCAGGGAGGTTGCCTAGCTTC
The DNA here is from genome assembly GCA_963377175.1 of Effrenium voratum. NCBI lineage: Eukaryota > Dinophyceae > Suessiales > Symbiodiniaceae > Effrenium > Effrenium voratum. Next base: position 1,703,160 of record CAUJNA010003239.1, read on the forward strand.
AATTGGGCGCTCGCCGAAGCTTTCTTGAATACTTTCAAGGAAGAGAGAGAGAAGAAAGAGAAGAGAGAGACGAGAGAGAGAGAGAGAAAGAAAAGAAAGAAAGAAAGAAAGAAAGCAAGAAAGAAAAGAAAAGAAAAGAAAAGAAAAGAAAGAAAGAAAAGAAAAGAAGAAAAGAAAAGAAGGAAAGAAATAAAGAAAGAAAGAGAGGTTCAGGAGAAGACAAGAAAGAGAGAACGAGAAGAAGAGAGAAAGAAGCAAAGAGACAAAAAGAAAAGAGACAAACAGGGAAACAAAAGAAAGAGAAGAATGAGAGAACGAGAAGAAGGCAGAGAGAGAAAGAGAGAGACAAAAAGGATCGGGAGAAATGGACAAAAAAGGAAAACATAGAAATACAAAAGTAAAGGGAAAAAAGAGAAAGAGCGTGAACTTGGACAATCAGCGAAGCAAGCCAACAGGTTAACACGGCCAACACGCCGACTGTCAGACACAAAAGCGTTTGATGGCCATGCGCCGAAAGAAGCCCAGCTGGACGTGGCCTCCGCCGAGCGCCTGAGCCATCTGACGCCGTTTATTGTTCACGTCTTGTTCATATTCATGTATTCATGTGAATCCTACTGTGAACAAGACACCTACTGTCAATCCCGCTGCCACCCATGAGTAACCCCGGCTCCGTCCACGAAAAATCAATAAGTCGTTTCATTCCGTCCCCTGTTCCTTCAAAGCTATATTGACTAGCCCTCGATCCTCCCGCAAGTTTTCCAGCCTGGCACGAAGGACAAATTTCAGTTTCCAGGACAAGCCCGCAGTTAGAAAGGCATCAAAACGCAAAGAAGACCAGGCGTCTTCCGCCCCTTCCACGCACCCTAAGAGCAAACAGGCCACAAAACCTCACACATCCCGGGCTGGTGCCTGAACATCTCTGATTTGCGTTGCCCTCCACAAATAGCTGAACTGCTCCAAATTGCGCACGATGGAAACACCAAAGATGACGAAAAGGACAATCCGCCGCCCGGTTGGCGCTTGGCACGCAAAAGACGCAAAGATCGCGTTGTACTGCAGGTGTCATCAGCTGCCTTTTGCTCCCGGACAAGGATCTCAATTTCTTTCATGTTTGGCCCGAGATAGCGCGCAGGCCTGGTTGGCACTCTATCGCGCAAGACATCGTCCGTTGCTGGCGTGTGGAAGTAATTATCTGCCGTCAGCGCCTAACCTGAATTGGCGCGAGGCGCCCTTTCACCCGTGCCCAGAGCATTGTAATGGTGAAGCTCAGTCTTTGTTTCGGCTTTCCGCGTAATCAAACGGAGGGTTGCCTTCTGCGAAGGAATGTTGAAACTATTCCGGCACTGCAGGGCCCTTTTGTAAGGCTAAGCAGCGAGTGTCGCAGTGAGACGCGGCCTGTCGCTTCAAGACGTTGTTCATCCGAAGCGCCTCGCATCTCGCGTCCCATCGCAGGCTGAGGCCCCGGCGCGCGCGGCTGGCCTGCGCTCGCGAACGGGAAAGCGTTTGACTTCAGAACAGGGAATCGGCGCGCGCAACATGCCTCTCCAAAAAATGCTCGGGCCTCCGTCCCGTTGAAACGGTGTCATCGGCTAAATCGTCTGTGCTCTCGCAGAATGCGCACGAAGGCTTCCGGGCGCTTTGACGGTGAACATCAAATTCTAGGCCAAGCAGCAAGAAGAACTCCGCCAGGCAAGTATATTTGCAAAGTAGACCGGCGGCGGCGCGCTGCAAACATGCGATGCCATGAAAACTTGCGCCCTAGCCACGGCCTCCTCTCCTCTGTGCGTCCTTCAGCTATCGTTATTTATATGTTGTGCACCTTTTTCTTTATCTATTAATTTATGCAGGTGTTTCTTCATGTGTGATATGTCAGTCGTTCTTTATTTCCTTATTTCTTTCTTTCCTTCCCTCCTTCCTTCCTTCTCCCCTTCTTTGTCCTTGTCTTTCTGTCCTTCTTTCTTCTTGTCTTTGTGTCCTTCTTTCTTCTTGCCTTTGTGTCCTTCTGTCTTTCTGTGTTAATTGATTTCTGACTTTCTGTCCTGCGGTGTTTCCTCCTCTCTTTCTTTGCTCCCCTCCTTCCTTCCTTCCTTCCTTCCTTCCTTCCTTCCTTCCTTCCTTCCTTCCTTCCTGTCTTTCTGCCTTCTTTCCTTCGCTCCTTCCTTCCTTTCTGTCTTTCTGTTGTTCTGTCTTTGTCTTTCTCGTTTTTCGGTCAACCTGTCTTGCTGGGTTTCTTTCTTTCTCTCTGCCCACTATTCCTTGCTCCAAGAATGGCCTTCCGCCTCGCCCTTTCGCGAGTCCTCCACGAACTCCGCGACGCAGGTAAACCACACGTTGGGAATCAAAGGGACTGCCGAATATGATGCCAGAACGCTTTTTGAAGTCCGAAACGCGCAAAAAAACAACGAATTTCGGACCGCAACTGGGATGCGCTGGGGGTTTGTTAGAGTTAGTAGGACATAGGGGCAAAGATATAAGATAGCTAAGGGCTTAAGTTAGTTGGTTAGCCAAGTGGTTAGCCAGGGGTTAGCCAGGGGATAGCCAGGGGTTAGCTTTGTAGTTAGCAAAAAACAAGCCTTGTTGGCAACAATTGCTTAGACTCACCAGAGCATTTCGAGAGAATATATATATATACAAATGGGTTCTGGCAAGGCTGCTCATCATTATACAACTAAGCGCTATGCGTGTGCATTTACTACAAGGGGCAAGCCATAAGAGCTCACGATACAAAAGCTCATGCGTCGCCAGTCAAAGGTACTGGTATGACTCATCAATTGGGCCCGCAATGGTTGTTGAAGCCTTTAATTGCCTGGCCAGATATGGCTACCCATGCACGCATTGGCATTCCACTGCCACTGGCATTTGGCCGCCAAAGAATTGTTGAAGCTTTGGCGTCACATGACTTGACACAGCCTACACGATGATTTCTCATGATTTGGTCAAGCCTGTTTTGGCTACCAATAATTTGCTAGTCCATATATATATATATACACACATGGCTAACCTCGCATGCGTTTGCATTCCACATCCATTATCATGCCTTGACTGGCCAAGCTGTTAGCTCATTGCCTTAGTAACTGCTGCTGCATTGCAAAACATATCACATGCCAAAGTTGAAAATGTTTTCAATCACGGACCTACGCGTTGAACCAAAGTAACTGTTTGGAACGCGAACCAGCACGCAAGCACATCTTTTACGAAGAGCATGTACACACTATTGTTTGTACCTGACAGCGCTGCCATTCCGTGGCCAATTGCCACCATGGTGCTAAGCGCCAGCCTCAAGGACAAGATCCAGGCTACCATGGATGAGACCCACCAGGGCCACCTGCTGAAATCGCAGTCCATCCAACCATCCATAAGATTTTCACCCGCCAGGCGCAGAGCAGTTTGGGCGCTGCTCAGACAGGACAAGGCTCGCCGCATTATGGTCACCGTATTTTGCAAGCATTGAATAGGGCGCATTCATGACTTGGCTCAGCTGCCACAAGATTGATATTCCATTTGGTGTAGAGCGTGCCAAATAAAGCCATTTGCAAAAAGCCTGCTGCAAAGTCAGCCCGCGCCAAACGTGGCGAAGAGGCAAGCCGTACAAATTGAAGGCGCCAAGCCCATGAAGAAGCCATTAATGGAGCCTGATGAGATTCCTGGCCCTGTTACCCATCCTTGCGCCCCAGAGAACACCCACCAGCTTTTGAAGGACAAGGACCACTTCCGAAGCCTTTCCCGTTTGCCAGTCAAAGGAGGCTGCGTCCGTGGCACCGCAAGGCTGGATTTTTCAATCACCCAGAGCAGAGAATGCATGCAACCACTGATTGCGCAGCTTCTTATGCATGAGCCTGCGCCTCTGCCATGTAATATCAGCCACATAGCTACTACTGTGTCTGCAACACACGCTGAGGAAAGAGTGCGCTGCAAGTCAAGCCCACAGGCTTCATGGGTTGCTTTTGCGCGCCCACACATGCAGTTATGCATTTGTGCATGACAGGCTTTGCACCAGTCCTCCAGCAGCCATCTCACAGCATGGAGATCCAAAATTGAAAGTCAGTGGAAATGGATGCTGACTACAGATGGATTGCAATTCCAGAGTTCTTGCTCCAAGAATCCTTCATCAAGATGAGGGCAACCGTGGCAGGCTCCAAGATTTCCAAGAATGCATCCATAAACCTCAGAGATAATGTCCAAAAGAAATGATGCTGCCAAAGAACTCAGACAGGCACTGACCCAGGCCAGGCAATGTTCAGTGAAGAATGGAGGCAAGTGCCTCAACCAACACAAAGCAATTGTGCGCAGACCTCGCAAGCCAACTCAGCTGGCAGCTGTCATCCAATATTTGCGGCCATCATCTACCTGCTCATCTATTACCTATCTATCTGTCCTGTCTATCTACTATCTGTCTATCTGGCTGGCTATCTAACTTTCTATCGCTATCCCAGTCATCTATCTATCTGTCTATCTGGCTAGCCATCTCGATTTTCGAGCTGCAGCTGGAAAAGTGTACTTCGAATACTACTTTTGTACTTAACTCTTCGGGTAGTACTTTTGTACTTAATTTTTTGCGATTTTCGAGGCTGGAAGAGTGGAATCGTACCTTCGATCACAAAATACTGCGCCTGCCACAAAATCTGTACTTGACCTTGTGAAAGTACCGCGCCTGCCACGAAATCTGCGCCCAGCCTTGCGAAAGTGCTGCGCCTGCCACAAAACCTGCACCTGGCCTTGCGAAAGCGCTGCGCCTGCGACGAAATCTTACTCGACCATGCGAAACTGTCGCGCCCCCGTCCGAGACCGTCCCAAGACCGTCCCGAACAGGCGCCGCGGCAGAGGTACCTTTCACACATCTTCGGCAGCAACTTCATGCGCCCTGCCACGTTTTTCGCAAACTCTATGTTTCCGCGCGCTCAGACAAGATGCTGGAACACTGCCCCTGCCACGAAATCTGCACTTTCTAATATATTTCAAGTCTCTGTCTGTTATATTAGAAATATCTTTCTAATCCTCGGCTATCCTTCAAATAGTTTCCGTACCTTGGTGGCAGGCCTATTGGCTACACCTGGCATTGTCACACCACCTGTGGCCGCACATGTAAGCACAAAGATATGACATACAGCTTGTGGAAACACACTGCAAATGTGATGCGACTTAACTTGCAGGCATGAGTTGTGACATGGTTGCATGATTATTTTCATCGCCCAGCAGCCATTGCAGCTACACACAGCAACTGTAGACAGCCCCATGCCATGCCAAAGAAACAGAAACATGTTTCTCAAGGGGATCACCACCCTGTGGTATGTCTGGACTGATTCCAACGGCTGGTAAACATGGACCCTTTTGTGACTGTAGTGCGAAGCCAAAAAGAACTGCGCGGTGTGTGTCATAGCCTGCGCTGGCCTTGCGAAGGAAGCCACTGTGCGCCACATCATTGAGGTGAACCAAGGCCAGTTGATTGCCACACGCACCATCTGCAAGGCGATCAAGATGCCATACATAATGTCTGGCGCCCACCAATCTGAATGAGCTTGCGTCTGACAACACAGCCATAGACAGATATGACTGGGTCCAAAATGTAGCTCTGCGCAGCTTGCAACCAAACGAATGTTACCAGTACCAACAGTACTCCAGGCAAGCTGTCGCTTGACCGATTATGATTTCAGCGCGCCAAGCCTTTCGGCTACATCAGGAAACATCATGACTGAAAAATCAGTTCAATCATGGTCAGTGCGTTGTGAAGTGTCAAGCCAGTGTGGCTACACTGATCTAGCATGTCATGCTTTCAACCATGACACACATCAGGCCATGCGGCTACATTGCACAACCAGTCATGTTGTGATTTGCAGTTGGGTTGCGTCAAGTGGCCAATTGTATGATGAACACTGATTGTTGGATGGGTCAAATTGCAAGAAGTGTCACGAGGGCCTGCCTCGAACAAGAACTCTTTAGGCCAAATCAGTACCCATTTCAGACCAATTTGATTTGACACGAATGCTTAAACCAAATTGATACCAATTTTATACCAATGTTAAACTTATTGTACGCTACATTTATGCCAATGTTTTACATTAGTTTACCACTTTTACACATGTCATACCATACGTGGGCCCAAACGCCATACCCCAATGGTAAGAATGTTGCATAAAATTGATTTAAAGTTTGCATGACAATTCGTATGAAAATTGGTATGAAATGGGCATAAATACGGGGATGCAACAACTGGTATGAAATCTGGCCCTGCCGTTGGGATTGGCTGGATTTATACAAATTTTACGGGCCAGGCTTCATGCCAATTTCATACCACTTTCATACAAATTTTACACATTTTATGCAAATTGGGTATGACATCTGAGCCCAAATATGCCCAAACATGGTATGACATGTGTATAACTATGGTAACAAAAACTTTATAACATTGGCATAACTGTAACATGCAATGTGTTTACCATTGGTACAAACTTGGCCAAAGGAAGTTTAGAAGGAACTTCCGTGTTACGAGAACTAAATGAAAGCTAGCTCTCTGAGACAGATGACAAGAGAAGGAGTAGGTGCGCGAGAAAAGGCGCGCGTGTGTGGCGGGGGAATAGAAATCGTGAAAAAGTGTGACCCTCCACGTGGTTTCGCGTTGCCGGAGAGCGAAATCAAATCTACCTTGTTCGCGGCGTCTGGCCGGAGCATGCTCGGAACGGCTTCGGACGGGCGCGGACGCCGGGCCCATTGGCACGGCAACGCGAAGGTTTCGCAAGGCTAGAATTGCGTGGCAGGGGCAGCATTTTCACAGAGTCGAGTACAGATTTCGGGGCAGGGGCAGCAGATTTCGTGGCAGGAGCAGCATTTTCGCAATGTCAAGCGCAGATTTCGTGGCAGGGGCTGCATTTTCGCAAGATCTAGTACAGATTTTGTGGCAGGGGCAGCATTTCGCAAGATCAAGCAGCATTTTGTAAATGGATACAAAGAGAGAATAGACAGACAGATAGATAGATGGCTGGATGGATAGATACTTCGAAGGAAAGATAGATAGATAGATAGGTAGAGAAATGGAGAAATAAAGAGATAGAGATATAGAGAGAGATAGAGATATAGATAGATAGAGAGATAAATTGACAGACAAATAGATGGATAAATACATATAAAGATAGAGATATACACAAACACATAAGTAGACAGGGGGGCAAGTAGACAGATAAATTGAAGGAGAAGATAGATAGATAGATAGATAGATTAGACTGGATAGACAAATAGATTAGATAGGTAGGTAGGTAGGTAGATAGATAGATAAATTTAACACATAGAAAGATAGGTAGATAGATAGATAGAGAAAGAAAGAGAGAGAGAGAGAGAGAGAGAGAGAGAGAGAGAGAGAGAGAGAGAGAGAGAGAGAGAGAGAGAGAGAGAGAGAAAGAGAGAGAGAGAGAGAGAGAGGTAGATAGATCGCTAGATGAAAAGAGACATAGATAGCGAAGGTTGGCCTGGGTTCCAGCCGAAAAACCGTGCGCGCGCCAGCTCAGAAAGAGAATCAAGAAAAGAAAGAGAAAGGGAACTATAGTTTTAACATTTTTCAAACTTCCGCCCACCGGCTTCGCCGGCTCTACTGGTATAACTTTCATATATAAATGTGGTGTACAGCTGGTATGAAATTGGCATCAACTTGGTATCAAATTGATATAAACATTGGGATCAAACTGGTATAAAATTGGTATGAATCAATAGTGACCCTGCCAACACTCTGTAGTAACAGCCCAAACCTAGAACTGATAAAGAACTGTGGTTATTTATTAATAGAGGCAAGGCCCAAATGGAAACAACACATATCACTTGTAGTGAGCCACATTGACCATGCGATGCTCATCTCAGTCCATGGTTGATCTTCACTTGTGTCTACACAATTCAGTGTGATTTGGAACACATGCAACCAGTTATAATCAGCAGACAACACTTTGAGGCATGTGATCGACATCAATACTGATTAACACAGCATATTCATAATCTGAACCTAGTTCAAGGGAACAAAAATTATAGGTTCAGATTCTGCACCTAGTTCAAGGTAACATAAATTTTAGGTGCAGATTCTGAACCTAATCCAAAGTAACATATAGTTTAGGTTCAGATTCTGAACCTAAGTCATGCTTCCACCTAGTTTAGGTCCGGATTCTGAACCTTAATATTTTCTACATTGCATTACGTTCAGATTCTGAACCCAAAGCTGTTTAGGCAATAGATTGGGTTCAGACTCTGGCCACACCATGTGTCTACATTTGTTCACATCATGAATCTGTAACGCATGACATTAATGTTGCACCGCCAAAACCACACACTCACGCACCAATTATTGCGCATATTCATCATCCATAATACACCGTGGCCAAACGAAGAGCAGCAAAGTCCTCACCAGCTGCAACGCCATCACCGCCAACAGCACCAGAAGCGACAGCTGAAGGGCCAAAAATGGTGGCATTGATTGCCAGATGGGATGCTGGTGATTGGAGGGAGCCATCCAGACCTACATCAACCAGTGTCTGGGCTGCAGCTCAGTACGCTTATTTGCCGTAGGTGCGTTCCATTATTCAAGAAACATTGGGCAACCATATACTCCTGCGTGTTGCAGGTTGATCATTGCAGTTATGTCTGCTTGCCCACCGCTATAATTGACACCATGCGCTTGCTTGTTTGCTCTTTTTGTTCTGGCGTCCTGAGGTTTCTCCGGACATCCTGAGGTGGAGAACCAGCTGGGAGATTGCTCCACAGCTGGAAAGCCACCTGCAAATGATGACAGGTACACCTTTGCAGGTGTTCAATAGCCATGGCTGGCATTTCCAATGTGTTTCTCAATGCACAAACCACAGAAATGCTCTCGAGCCGCTAAAAAACAACGGCACCAGCTGCATCACGTGTGGCGCATGACACTGCAGTCTAATGTAGCCTGTTGGCTTGCTTGCCTTGGCTTGCGCAAACAACCAAACGATTGGAACTTGATGGGGTGGTAGAACTTGTGCATGGCACACGCAATCACGGTATGTTTTGCGCTCCTTCGTCAAGCCATCAGGCTACAATGCATCCCGTGGCATGTCACGTCAAGCCATCCAGCTAGCATGGTTGGCTACAATCATGCGGGTTCAGCCTCTTCACTACAACGCAAACTGCTTGCTTGATCAAATGGCAAGTCATGTCAAGCCATCTGGCTACAACCGTGTTACTTTAGCTATCAGGCTACAATCATGTGGGTGTAGCCTGTGGGCTACAGCGCAAACTGTTTGCATGAACAAAAGCAAGTCGTGTCAAGCTATATGGCTACAACCATATTAGTTTAGCCATCAACCTAAAATCATGAGGGTTTAGCCTGTGGGCTACAGCGCAAGCTGCTTGCATGATCAAAGCAAGTCGTGTCAAGCCAATGGCTACAACCATATTAGTTTAGCCATCAGCCTACTATATGGCTACAACCATGTTAGTTTAGCCATCAGCCTACAATCATGATGGGTTTAGCCTGCGGGCTACAGCGCAAGCTGCTTGCATGATCAAAGCAAGTCGTGTCAAGATATATGGCTACAACCGTATTAGTGTAGCCATCAGCCTACAATCATGTGGGTTTCGCCTGTGGGCGACAGCGCAAACTGTTTGCATGAACAAAAGCAAGTCGTGTCAACTCAAGTCATGTCAAGCCATTGGCTACAACCATGCTAGTTTAGACATCCGCCTACAATCATGATGGGTTTAGCGTGTGGGCTACTACGCCATGTAGCCAGTGGCTACAAGCATGTTAGCTGTGCCATCAGGCTACAATCAGGGCTACAGCGCAAACTGTTTGCTGGTCTTTGAGGGCTTAAACATTGGTCTACGACTGCCTTTTTCTGGCCAGCCACCTTTTTCATGGCCAACACCCACGTGCGCGAGGAAACACACCACCTATTCATTTCCACTGCTTGTCGTGTTCACGCAAACATTCACGCCTCCAAGTCTAGCCCAGGGTGTCCAACCTGTAGCGCGCATTCCTAGCCAAATCAACATTGCCTGGCCCGGCCATGGATCCACGTCCATGCCATATTTCCATCAGCAGATGATGAATTCAAGGGGCGCATGCACATGTTCCAGAAGAACAACTTTTCAGACGCCAACAAGCTTCCTGCACAACATCAAGAACCACTGAAAATCCATGTAAATTAGGCAGACTTGCCACTAAGGCTGAAAACCACATCGGCTGTGGAGGATACAAAGCCAGAGACCGAGCACAGCTTTCCAACGATGTAGCCCCCCAGCCAACTGTGAACATGAAGCATTATTGTCCTCCGCAACAGGGCTACAAACAAGAAGGCTGGTTTCAGTGGCAAGGCTCAGCCTCCAACCTTTGCAGCTGCCAAAACGACAAAGGGCAGTGGCTGCATGAAGAGGCCAGCTGCCAAAGTCATGGGCCAATGGCCACTACCAAAAGTGTCGCAAGCATTGCCAGCTTGAACGAGGGTGATGCCAAGCCCAATGCCAGGGCCAAAGCGGGCCAGATGTGTGGAACCAATGGATGGAGCAAAAGGCGTGCAAAAACAATTGCAGACGACGCACACCAAGAAGTATGCGTGCGGCTGTGTTCTGGCACTGCACGATTTGGACTGAAGCTTGCACTTTTAGCCTGAAGGCTCCACATGTCTCATGGGTTGGCAATGGCACACGCGGGCTTGGATTGAAAAAACATGTTAATGTTCTTGGGTCAGGCCTCAAGGCTGCACAAGTATGTGGACATTGGCACATGACATTCAGCATGAGACCGTCAAGCTTGTCCTGCTCCAACATCCATGCGGTTCAGACAATGAAGTTCGAACATTCGACCATATCGGAAATAATTTGCCATGATTTATTTGTGCTCCCAGCGCCAGATACATTCTCTGCATCGTCCTGCTCTCCAACTGCAACCCACCGAGAACATGCAGAAGTTTCTACAGCCCCGCTTTGAGCAGGAAGATGTGTGGGTGTGCCACACTGCTTGCCTGCAGCCAGCGCCAGTTCTTCAAGATGACGTGGTTTGTTGGTGGCCAGGTCCAAGTTGGACAAGTCCACACCCATGCCAACATTGGCGGTGCACTCAGCTTAGTGCGCAACTCAGAAGAAGTTTTCAGGGATAAACAATACTGGCGCGCTGTTTGCAAGATGGTAAACACATCACAAATTCTGCGCACCAGTTCAGGGCCCATGAATACAAAGGTCTTATCCCTTTGAGGGCTAGGTAAGCGCGCGTTGGCTGAATGGATTGAAATAAAGGGCTTGTCAGCAAGTTTCAGGGCTAGTCGTTCAAGCCTGGTGTTTGCTTGCGCGCAAGCCCCGTGTAAAGCGCTAGGCCTTCAGGCTACTGTTGGCTACGCCATGGCATATGCCAAGTTGTGAACCATCATCAAGCATCAAGGGGGCTACTTTGAAAAATCCCTCAGCTTGACAATATAGTGGGTAGCTATACGGCTAGGCCAAACATTGACGGCAGCCAAAGCCAAAGGCTTGGGCCAATGGCAAACACGGTTCTGACATTGACATGAACCTTCCTGCTTGGCACTGCACAGGAACAAGCCAGGCATCGTCTTCATGGGCTTCATATGGCCTTCCTTCACAGCCTCTGGCTTCTGGCCAGCTTTGCTTGGAAGCTGAAGGAGGAGCTTGCATTGGCAACTGCCATGTCATGGCTTGGCGGCTTGACTGCCATGCTATTAGCCTGGTGGCTTGACGTCACGCCACGTCTAGCCTGGTGGCTTGACTTCATGGTGTGTGGAAATAATGTGGCCACGTGGTTTGCTGCCCAAATGCACCTTTGCGAATTGGATTTTGCAGTGGCCAAATGGCTGCATGTTGAAGCCCTGCGGTTTAAAGCCAATTTGGCTGAGAAGGTTTGCATCGTGTACCTGAATCGATGGAACTTGATTTTGATAAGTGTCTAATGTGGAATGGTAGGGTAGCCATGGTAACCATTACTGACTTGCAAACCTGCATGAATCCAAGGGCTAGCGCGAGCATGCGACGAGCCATTTGCAGGCTACACCTTGCTTGCTTGCTTGCTTGCTTGCTTGCTTGCTTGCTTGCTTGCTTGCTTGCTTGCTTGCTTGCTTGCTTAATTGCTGAGAACATCAACATGAATGTGAAACATTCAAACTTGCGTGTGCCAAAGCATAAGACATCGTACAAACACAGAACTAAAAACACGGAAAGCAAACCCTCGCCAGCACAAACATCGCAGGTTCGCGGCACTTACATAACAAGTTAGCTGGAGCTAGCTGACCTTAGCTAAGCGGTTATCATAGATAGCTCTGCGTGTAGCTAACCACTTGGCTAAGCTTAGATAAAGTGTGATAAAAGATGACTTTACTAGCACACAGCTTTGGAGATTGCTAAGGTCTGGTAAATATTACACAGCCTACATCATGCAAGGACGTTACAACCAGCTGCAGGAAGCTTACACATCATTTGCGCAGCACGTGCAAGTGGCTTAAGTCTTTAGTAAACCCCGGCGCATCCCAGAAAACTGTTTTTTGCGCGTTTCGACAAACAATCCGGCGGGAATCAAACGGACTGCCGAATATGATACCAGAACGCTTTTCGAGGTCCGAAAAGCGAAAAAGGGCAACGAATTTCGGACTGCAAAATTCGCTTTCCTTCGCGCGTTTCGACAGTCTGCCGCGGGAATCAGAAGGACCGCGGAATATGATGCCAGAACGCTTTTCGAGGTCCGAAACGCGCGAAAGAAACCGCGGTCTGTTTGTAAAATGTCTGGCAATGCGAGCGCGCGGAACTTCGCGATTCGGTAGCTCAGTTGGCTCCAGGCACTGCGCGGTATCGTTTCGGAATTGCGCAGGGATCGTTCGGGATATTCTTGTCATCTCAGTACAACCCAACATGTCAAGTACTCTTTGACTTTGGCAGCCCAGCTGAAGCATCGCTGCTTTTAAGCACCGTTCCAGCTCAAGCAGCACAACTTTTCAGTACGCGGGTAGTACACGAGTAGGGCTTCATCCCATGACAACACAGAACCTTCCGCGAAACTTCCGCGCCTTCGTATTTAGTCCTTACAAAAAAAGCCAGGGGGTTTGGCCGATCCGCATGTATTTCTTGCTTTCTTTCTCTATTCGTTCTTTCCTTTGTGCGTTCTTCCTTTTGCATTCATTTCTCTATCGCTTTCATTATTTGGGTGTTTGGCTCTCCCTTTATTTCTTTCTTTCTTTCTTTCTTTCTTTCTTTCTTTCTTTCTTTCTTTCTTTCTTGCTTTCTTTCTTTCTTTCTTTTCTTCTTTCTTTATTTTCTGCGTTCTTCCTTCCTTCCTTCCTTCTTCCTTCCTTCCTTACTTCCTTCCTTTCTTTCTTTCTTTCTTCCTTCCTTCTTTCTGTATATATGTCTTTCTTACAGTCATGCCCTCTTTCCTTCCCTCCTTCTTTCTGTCTTTCCTTCTGTCCTTCTTTCATTCCTTCTTTCCGTCTGTCTTTCCTTCCTGTTCTCCTTCTCCCTTATTTGTTGGTCATTGTTTCTTCTTCGATTCCGTCCTTCCTTCCTTCCTTCCTTCCTTCCTTCCGTCCTTCCGTCCTTTCGTCCTTGTGTCCTTCCGTCCGTCCTTCCGTCCTTCCGTCCTTCCGTCCTTCCGTCCTTCCGTCCTTCCTTCCTTCCGCCCTTCCGCCCTTCCGTCCTTCCGTCCTTCCTTCCTTCCTTCCGTCCTTCCTTCCTTCCTTCTTCCTTCCTTCCTTCCTTCCTTCCTTCTTTCGTTCCTTCCTTCCTTGCTTGCTCGCTGTCTTTCTTGATGTTTCTTTCTGTCGTTCATTATGTCCTTCTTTCTGTCTTTCTTTGTTTCTTTCTTTCCTGCTTTCTTTCTTTGGTTGTTTCCCTTTTCCTTCCAAAGTTCATTGTTTACTTGTTTCCTGACTTACTTCGTGTATCAATCCACCAGCTCATCGCTCAATTCATCCAGAACTCTACCACATCTTCGGCCAAGCAATCCATCTTTGAGTCAAGCTAGCTGCGCATCATCGCGTCAACCTCCTCATGCATTGCCCGTCAACCATACAATCAACCCCTCAGCCCAGCAAACCATCATCTCACATCCTAGCTCCTTCGGCCTGAAAATCTCAAGCGCTGCTTTTTCCACTGAGTTTCCCACCAAAACATCCTCAACAGCCTCACCCCTTTGCCTCCGGGTGTCGATGGAGGAAAAGCTCTGCTCCCGAAGGCGCTCGGTGAGCCTCGGGAGCACGCGCAAGTTCGGCCCTTCAGCCCTTCTTGCAAGGCGGGGGATGGTGAGAGAGAAATACCGTCTATGTATGTGACACCACATACCGTCCCATACCCTAGATTGAGACCATAGTCGCCGGCGCCAGCAAACAAGAATCCACAAAGGGACTTACCAGCCCTCGGCTTCGCCTAACCAACTTCAATTCGATCAGACCGCCACCTTCGACAGCCACGGACTGCCTGCTTTCCAGCATGGCATCCGCCTTCTGGAAGCTTCCAACCTCACGGTGTTTCTCAGCTAAGCCGCCACGCTTCAACCCCGGACTTCGCACCGAATACTAATTGAAGTTGAGCCAAGGCCAGAGAATAAGAGAGAACAACTCGACAATTCCTCGGGGTTTGCTTGACACGCCTTGGCTGAAAAACCAAGTTGCGCTCTTCATTCGTGGTGGCTGCCTTTGTTTGCGCGCCTCGAAACTCCATGCCTTTCGTGGCAACACTGTCACCTCGTGAAACCTTCTTTTGATCCTTGAATCTGCCTCGGTTTATGTGGCTTGATCTTGCTTTGAAACGAGGCAAAGAGGAAGGGCCAGCCACCACGTGGCTTGATCCTGTGTTAAAGCGCCTAGTAGTCCGCCGACCCTTCTCCCAAGGGGAGGCGCACGGGAAGGGTGGCAACAAGATCGTTTTTTCGACTTCAATTGTAGCTCCGATTTGAGATGCAAAACATGCGTGGACATGCTAAGCAAAAGATGCGTGGACATGCTTATCATGATGCCTCCTGGTGATGCTCAGGATGCGTCTTGATGCTGATCTTCCGACTCGTCATCACTATCATCATTAGTCATCGGCATCTCTTTCTACACTATACATTTCAGGTGTGGCGATAGGCACCATTGGTGATGCAGAGGATGCGTAGTCATGAGTATCATCATGTCTGCTCGTGATGCTCAGGATGCGTCATGAGGATTACCATCCGATTGGAGATGCAAAAAACGCACGGACATGATTGTCACGATGGTTGCTGGTGATGCTCAGGATGCGTCATGATGATTACCAGCCCAATTGAAACGCAACAGCTGCGTGGACATGATTATCATGATGGCTCCTGGTGATGCTCAGGATGCGTCTTGACGCTGATCTTCCGACTCGTCATCACTATCATCATTAGTCATCGGCATCTCTTTCTACACTATACTCTTCAGGTGTGGCGATAGGCACGATTGGTGATGCAGAGGATGCGTAGTCATGAGTATCATCTCGTGATGCTGATGCTCAGGATGCGTCATGATGATTATCAGCCGAATTGAAACGCAACAGCTGCGTGGACATGATTATCATGATGAGCGCTGGACTGTTACATGATTATCATGATGACTGCTGGACAGTTTTCATCACAGTCATCCTCCTTGTCACCCTCGTCGTCAATATCATCATCATCATCGTAGTCATCCCCATCTCTTTCTACACTATACATTTCAATGCAAGTCTGGCGTTAGACAGCATTGGTGCTGCAGAGGGTTGTCATGATTATCATCATGACTGCTGGTCATCACCATCATCATCGTAGTCATCACCATCTCTTTCTTTGCTACACATTTCAAGTGTGGCGTTAGACACCATTGGTGATGCAGAGGATGCGTAGTCATGATTATCATCATGACTGCTGGCGATGCTCAGGATGCGCCATCATGATTACCGTCCGATTGGAGATGCAAAAGATGCATGGACATGATTTTCACGATGACTGCTGGCGATGACTCAGGGTGCGTCATGACGATTATCAGCCGAATTGGAATGCAACAGATGCGTGGACGTGATTTCCATGATGATTGCTGGACTGTTACATGATTATGATGATGACTGCTGGACAATTATCATCACAGTCATCATCCTTGTCACCCTCGTCGCCAATATCATCATCATCATCATCATCAGCATCATCGTCATCGTAGTCATCACCATTATGCACCACATTTCAAGTGTGGCGTTAGACACCATTGGTGACGCAGAGGATGCGTAGTCATGATTATCATCATGTCTGCTCGTGATGCTCAGGATGCGTCATGAGGATTACCATCCGATTGGAGACGCATAAGATGCATGGACATGATTTTCACGATGACTGCTGGCGATGCTCAGGGTGCGTCATGATGATTATCAGCCGAATTGAATCGCAACAGCTGCGTGGACGTGATTACCATGATGATTGCTGGACTGTTACATGATTATCATGATGACTGCTGGACAATTATCATCACAGTCATCATCCTTGTCACCCTCGTCGTCAATATCATCATCATCATCATCATCATCATCATCAGCATCATCATCGTAGTCATCACCATCTCTTTCTATGCTACACATTTCAAGTGTGGCGTTGGACAGCATTGTGATGCAGAGGATGCGTAGTCATGGAATGCAAGTGGACATGCTTATCATGATGACTGCTGGTGATGCTGAGGATGCGTCATGATGATGATAATGGACAAACCTGGTTGATCCTGCCAGTAGTCGTATTCTTGTCTCAAAGGTTAAGTCCGCGTGACGCTCAAGATGCGTCATGATGCTGATTTAGTCCGCGTGACGCTCAGGATGCGTCATGATGCTGAGTTTCCGATTCGTCATCAGCCTGAGGAGAGAATCAAGCAAGGTGTGTCGCTTGGCTCTGAAGAAGTGAGTTGGGAAATGATGAGTGCGCCCCTCTCTCTCTCTCTCTCTCTCTCTCTCTCTCTCTCTCTCCAGGGCGTAGTCGTTGGTCGCTTATTTTCGCGCTCCCTGCGCCGGCCTGTGTGTCCGCCACGCGGGCTGGATGGGTGGACGCGATGGATGGAATGGATGCGGTGGGCGGGTGGATGGGTGGATGGATGGGTGGGTCCGTGTGATACATGGGATGGAGGAATGGATGGGATGGCGCACACGCACACACACACACACACCCACCACCACAGCCACCTACCAAACGACGCAGACACACCCGTCCACACCCACCCACCCACCCACACCGCGCGGCAGCCGCGCGAATGATGGCAATGCAGCCGGGTTGCTGCATATTTACAGCGTGTTCAGCCTTCCCTCAACTCGAGCTCCAGTGGCCGCGCGGGTGGCGATGATGCGCCAAAGGCGCTGGGAATGCAGACCATGCGAGGGGTCGGCGGCATTGCGTCTCTCGGAAGGCAAAGCGCATGCGCCCCTTTGGGCGACATTGCACGGCGAGGCCGGATTTACACGCTACGCGATGCAGCCGGCCACCGAGAACCCAGCCCGTCAGGCCCGTTCCTGCACCCACCCACCCACCTACCCACCCAAGATTCTAAGACTTTAGTAAGTTCAAGATTTTAAGAGTTTTAGATGTGAATATTTGAGATTCTATTATGGTAAGATGTTGAAATTTCAAGATTTGAAGGTTTAAGATTTCAAGATTTCAAGATTTCAAGCCAGGCCATTTTCCATACATTTTAAGATTCAAAGATTTTAAAGCTTCAAGCATTAAAAATGTCCAGGTTTGAAGATTTTCGGAAATTAAGATGTTAAGATTTTAAGATCTTAATATTTCAATAAGAATCTAAGAGTTTTAACAGATTCTAAGACTTTACGATTTTAAGGTTTTAGGGCTTGAGGAAATATAAGATTTTAAGAGTTTTTCCAGCTCTTGTCCACCCATGTTCCATCAACTTTCCATCCGTGTTCCATCCGCTTTTCATCCGTTTTCGACCCAGGTTCCCTGAATTTATTTTTTATCGATTTCACTCAACAGGGAAAGAAACACAGCGAACCAGAAACCGGGACCCTTACTAACCCCAGTCCGGTAGGCGAGCGCAAACCCTGGTTTTGATCTGATGGGCATCTTAAGCCAAATGGTCATTGCCATTCGACAAGTCCATGCAAAGCAAAGGGGCCTCCAACATCACCCAACATCACATACACGCACACCCTTCTGGGGTACCTCTGTGGGGGTCAAGAGGTCGTGATTATTCAACTCCCCCCTCCCCGCGCTCACTAAAAGACTTGTACTTTACAGTCGCGCTTGAGCTGCGACCTATGTGATGCAAGGTCCTTTACCAGACCGTAAGGAGGGCTTACCTATGATTTTTGCACTTTTGTTACTGCTTGGTCATCTCAGGCCGGACATCTTTCAGCTTTTCAGGCAAATTGGTCCTGATGCCTAAAAGCTTTAGTGCGTGATCCCACTTAAAGGGCTGCAGTGCCTTCGTAAAGATATCGGCTGCCTGGAGATCAGTAGCTACATACTTGATTACTACACCCGTGCCGGGTTCAAGTTGCTCAGCAAGTGCGGACAAGTTCACTTTGTGAGTGCGCTGTATGTGCCGCATTTTTGGGGAGTAACCTTTCTTGGCAACGAGGATAGTGGCTTGGTTATCTTCGTGCAGCACCAGCTCAACCGGGCGTCCAAGCAGACGTTCCCACAAGGTCAAAGATGGAAGACCCTCTTGATACAAAGAGAATGTGAGCGAAACGACCTCGGCTTCGGTGGTGGATCTCGTCTGTCGTTTGCTCAACCACGCCAGAGGAAAATGGGTGTTCGGTCCTTTGAGGACCAGGAAGCCACCGGACGTGGACTTCGCATCCCTTTCTCCAGCATAGTCGGCATCCGCATACAGAGCGAGGTGAAGATCTTGCGGGTTGTCCTTTATGACTCCTACCAACCGGTAGTGCGTAGTCGAGTGGATGTACGCGATAAGACGGGCAAGCTGTCTATCATGGTTGCGAGACCACTTCTGCACGGCGGTTGCTAGGTCACCTATGGGCTTGGACGCACTAGTCGTCCCAGAAAGCCTTCATGAGGAGTTTGCAAGCGTTTGGGGCTAGCTCACCAGCTGACTGATTATCTTCAGGAGGAAGCGATCCGCCTGGACAGAACGGAGTAGTTACCTTCCAGAGCTTCTCGGGCTGAGTGCCGGTTATAACAAAACAGTTCTACAGTTTGACGGGCATAGTCATTCATGTCAAAGGCAACGGCACCCTTTAATGCGCTTACAGCTACATTCAGATCATGCTCTTGAGGTTCTGCGGGGCCATCTATAAAGACATGATTACGCCCGAGCACCCGAAAGATCGGCTCGGGAGGCTCTACATTTATCAATTTTGTAAGCTTTTCCCAAAAGGCTTCATGTGCATCTGCGGGACCCGAAAGGGTCAAGTCATCGACCTACCCCTTTAAAGTAAAAGTTTCCAGGAAACTCTGGGATTCCTCTCCTCCCAGCTGCTTGAGCAGTTTCTTAAGGTGTGCCTCCCACAGACCTCCTGTGTCAGGGTGACCATATAGGGCACGAATCAACACGACCACGGGTTTCACGAACTTGGAACATTCCTTCGGCCGCAGCTCAGGCGGGAGTTCAATCCACGTCTGAAACATAGGCTTTTACCGGGTCAGCGGCGGTGACCGTGTGCTGGGATACACCCATACGCCAGACAGGCGTTTAGGCCTTGTACCGAGGTGGTTTTGGCCCCCAGTTCCTGGTACACCACGGGTGCACCGGCTTCATCTTTTGCACAGTCTCCCCTGAACACGATGCGCCCCTTTACCTTTTGGAGGTGCTTTGCAAGTTCATAGAACTTGATGCTGGCGATCGTTATGAGCTGACCAAAGCGCACCTTGATCCCAGACTGTCGCGCTTGAGCTGCGACCTCAGCCTTTTCCCGGACAGTTGAACTATCCCATACTCCTACGTCTTGGAGTCCGGTCGCCTCCTGCTTGATTGCCTTTAATGCTTCAAGAGATGCAAGCATCTCGGCACGGGAAAGGAGTTTGGTGACCATTGCGCGCGCGAACAACAGGCATTGCTTGAACCGGAGTCCTACACACTTTGGGACACAACGCCTTGGCGATCAAACCACACATTTGCTCAGGGTAGAATGCAGTGCGGGAGGTTCGGCTCCCTGCCGCTGGAGTATGTTTTTCGGACTTTGTGTGCGGACACTGGCGATCAGCGAATGCTTCGGCAAGGGACTTTGATGTAGTGTTTATGCGCCAAGGCTTCTTGATGGGTGAACCATTCTCATCCGTCAAGCCGACCGCACAGCCGTGGAACGAAACACCATGGAACACGTCCTTGTGGCGTTCGAAGAACTCGGCTACATCTGGCCTCTAGGCCAGCCCTCGCAGTCACGTGGCAAAGTGACTGATCCGCCGGCCTTCAAAACATGCTCTGCGTGCAATGCAAACTTTGAAAACATCACTTTGGACCGCTTTACTTTTTCTCCCAACTTTTTCTTAAACGGCTTACCAAACCTGTGGAGGCTCAGCCTCTGCCAGGGCGATCCTGAGACACATGGAATGGCTGCCCACAAGTTGGGTCGGACGCACCGGCTGACTCTAAGTCAATGTACTCCTTTGCTAATCGGACATGTGGGATGTTGAGATCCTTGAACACATTACCCATTGAGGAATTGGGTGAACAAGCAAACTCAAACATCGGGCCAACAGCATCATGCGCTAGGCGCTTGCGAGCACGCTTATTGCCAACGCTGATTGGAGGGCGTTCATCGCCCCCCTCAACCTGGCATGGGTTACCGAAAACGGACGGCTGTTCTTTCGTGGTCTCAGCAAGTGTTGTGCTGGAAGCGGTTGACACGGTAACGGCTGCTCCTGAGCTGACTGGGATTTTACCCTCGTGAGGACTGAGCCCCCCTGCTGCGCTTACAGCTGCAGCCAAATGCTCGAAATCACTATATAACCTAAACATGGTTTTGCCAGTCCAGAAGGCAGGGAGTTCTCGATGTGCTGAGAATCTGCCTGCCCAACCATCCCTGATATCTTCCTTGCTACCATCTTGCTGGGCGGGACAATCACCGACATTCTTGGGAGTGAAAAGTTTAATCCTAGGCTGATGATGCACGCGAATTAGCACGTTACCACTTGCGGAGCACTGGGCCAAGAAGAGGCGGGCTCTCCAAGCAAGGCGCGGACGATCTCGGGGTCTCCCTCCTCAGGAGCCTCGATCTCTGGGGCTTCTGGGGTTTCTAGGGAGGCGGCCTTTGCAGCACGTGTAGCAGCTGCCTCATCTGCACCCTTACTTGGTTTGGTGGCCTCCTCACTTGCGGCCTTTTTGGCCTTTGCTTCTTCCTTTTCACTTTCAACTAGCTCTGCAAACCTTTTGCGGCATTCGTCAGGTGACGCCTAGAACGGGGTCTCCTTGAACTTGATAATCCGTTCAATGGTGATGTACACACTTCGTGACTTAAAGCCTGACGGAGTTGACGGGGCTGGGATGCCTTCAGGAATGAAAGGAACATCTCTGATGGCATATTCAGGAACCTCGCCATCGCCTGTTCGCAGGGCTCGATCGGCAGCGGCCGCGATCGGGAAAACAGGATCGCCTTCCTTGACGAACAACTCAGGTTCGGGCACATCATGGACAGTAACATTTCCGTTGGTCCTGAAACTTTGGTAGTCCATAATTTTTAGCACCCTTCGATGTCGCATCCCTGGATCGATACGCCAACCCATGAACAAGCCTGGGGCCATGTTAGGTTCTAAGGTTCTCTTTCCAGCTGACTTTAGGCGATACCAAACGAGCTGTCCGAAGCAACAGCGGACGCCGTCGAACTTCTCCTTGGTGAGTGCTTCCCATTGCGTCTTTGTCGGATCGAGCGTGGACGGTCGGTCGAAAGACATCAGGAGGCATGCAAAGGGATAGGAACGCGTGTGCAGAGAGTAGGGCAAACCCGATTGATGGTGTATGCTCCTGCAACAGTCCTTCTCCTCTCAGACATCTCGCTCGAGCTCGGAGTTGTGTGGCCAGCGATTCGGCAACGAAGTTTCGGGGATCATCCCTACTTCCTCGGCCGCTCCCTGCAACTCTCCAGCTTCATCCATTTTTATGAGACAGTGTGGACCGAGTTCGTTGGCTCTGAGGCCAATGAAATGCCTGAGATTCCTTGCGTGCGACGGAATGTCTCTCTTAGAGACCGGGTATGCGACCCTTGCGCCGGAAAACACATCCTTGATGACATGGTGGGATTTTATTCCGCCTATGCCGATGCCAACGTGTTCATCGCCTTTCGCCAAGATCACGCTATCAGTAGCGAGCTGCTGGTAGGGAGCGGTGGGTGCGTCGAGAAGATCGTCACTCCGCCCCCCTGGCTTCCGGGCAACACGCATTGACGTGTTCTTAGCGATGTTGCAAATCTTGCAGAAGGGATTCTTGGGAAAGTGAGTCCGTTGGTGTTCAGGTGAACTGGCTTCGGCCCGAAGCCGAGGTTCATCACGAAGCTCACCACCTTCTGCAAAATCGACAAGCCTGCGCTTGTCATCAGGATGTTCGGGCACCGCTGGTGCGGGCACAGGCCAACAGGTGGTGGCACTGGCGGCGTATCCGGGGGCTCGGCCGGAGGCCTTTCCTCCGGAGCTGGCATGGCTGGCTTTTCGTTGCGCCTTGAGCTAGCAACCTTAATCTCTTGGACCACCTCATCAATGAGCGCATTGAGCTGCTCCTTTGCTTCTTTTGGCACTTGGGGAGGTGATGGAAAATCCTGGCATGGATCAATGATGAAGGAATCATCATCGGGCAAGGAAACTGCATCATCCTCGACTTGCACAGGAGAACCAACGACATTGATCGGTCGAAGATTCGCGGCTTGATCAACGATCTGCGGCTTGACTTCCTCATCGTACTGTGGTACGTACCCAACAACCCTGGAGGCGTTGATCCTAGAACGGCGAGGAACCCGAAGCTTGCACTTGCCAATCTCAGAAGGAGGCACCAGATAAGGAACATTCTCTCTGGGGTCCCAGATGAAGAGGTAACCTCGATCGATGACGGTTTTGCCAACTGATTGAGCGGGCGGACATTCGTTCAAAACGTAAACCTGCTCATCAGGTGGGATCACACGGGAGTCCTCAAACGCAAGAGATGTATCTCCTTGTTGCGCTCCCCCGCCTGTGGCAAAGCCTACCGGTGTGTTGGTCTTGCGTACGCATGCATCATGGCGCTGTTCAAAGCCTGCTTACCGATGAGGTGGCGACCTGCAGCGGTGTCCCAAAGCCAGCTAATGCTATTGTTCCTTTTTGAGTAGTCACGTGTGTTGTTCCCTGTTGATCTCTCTCCCGACTTCTTATTTGGGTGAAGTCCTAACCACAACACACGCCCCTTCCACCATCCCACTCCGCTGCCCCGTCAGAATCGAGAAACTGTCTGGCGGGGACTTGGGACTGCTGGGACTACGGCGGCAACAGCGGCCGGAGATTGTGCCTTACTGAGGGCCCGTGGAGGCGGCCCAGTGTACTTCTCGGTCGGTGAGTGGAGGAAGGCGCAGGACTTGGCCCTACGCCTTTCTTGTTCTTCTTCTTCTCCTTCTTAGTCTCTGCTGGCAAAGCGCTGGTAGCTGCTTCCTTGCCCGTGCCACGAACAGCCGGTTTGAGTTTGACATCCTGATCAAAATCGTCACGGTTGCGCTTTTGCTGGGCAAGCTCAATGGCCAGGTCCCAAAGCCATGCACAGGTGCGGCGGTGACTATCATGGGCGGACTCACGGGCCTTCTCAACGCGATGCTTCATTACTTGGCACTTCTCAAACTCGTCAATGATGAAAAGAGTTCTTTCCTTGGGGGGCTCATCAAGACGGAGAATATAGTTGTACTTCTCACGGAAAGCCTCTATGTCTGCTACTGACTGGCCGGCAAGTTTCAAACCTAGAAGATTGCGTTCTCCAAGGATGCCGATCCGATCGCGCTCCAGTTGAAAGTGCTTGAAGATCGAACGCAACATCACGCGCCCATTGGGCATTGTACCTGCGGTGTTCCGTTCGTGCTCCACCATGTTTTGGAACAACAACCCAAACTTGCCTTTGCGACAGGTCTTCAACAGCTTGGCGGCTATCTCGCGGGTTGTGCGTCCCTGAGTTGTTCCTCGGATGAGGTCAGGCAATCCTGAGCCCAGAGATAGAGCTCGTCACCGGTCGTCTTTTGTAGACGTCCAATGGCCATGAGGACTTGATTCACATATCCACGCGCCTGACCGGCGTTCTCTGGCGGAAGCGGAAGCACTAAATCCTTAAGGTCCTTTATGCGAACCACGGTTTCCTCATGTGAGGCCGGATCTGATGCGCTTGTAGCAGCATCCCCACCACTCGCATCTGCTGCTTGAGTACCTTGCCCGCGGGCCACCACAGACTCGGCATGAGGGAGTGTTACCCTCGTCACCGGACTCTGAGGAGGTGCGAGTCGGGAGGATGGAAAATGAGCCACTTGACTTGTACTTGCACTTGTTAGCCTAAGCGTGGGGATAGCAGTTGTGTGCTGGGCAGCTACGGAAGGTGGGGGTGCCGGAGCCGATGCGATCGGGGGCGAAGCCCCTGATACCCCTACCTGGGCCTCAACTAACTTTGAAAGTTGATGGACCAGCTCAGTTAAAGAGGACATTTGTGCCTGTACGTCTACAGGTCCCCTTACATCCTGAGTCCGAGCGACGTCCGGTGGTCCTTGTGGTTGTGCACGTGGATCACCATCCTGGATTTGCACACGCTTGGCGTCTGACTTGATGTCGGGCTGTGGGGGAGCGAAGGATTTTGGTGCGATTATCTCTTGATGAGGATGCCCTGGATCCTACAGGAACTACGGACATTGCGGGTACCGAAATATCACCTAGTTCAGGGTCATCCTCATTAGATTCCCCCCCAGGGTTGACCTTGACCTATCATCCGAAGGTGGGGAAATCCCTGAAGGCTCACGTATGCTGACACACCGCGCTTCAAGCTGCGGCCTTGGAAAACTTCTGTTACAACCGGTGTTGGAAACCGGTGCACTTGCTGCGCTTGAGCTGCAGCCTCCTGCAGCGCCAGGTCAACGAAAAAGTCCTCGGCCGCCCCTTGCAGATTGCGGGCGGCGGCCAACCTCCTCGAGACACTCGTTTTGCTCGAGCACCCTGGCAGGGCGGAGAAGGCGTCGGTGCTGGGCGAGGTACTCGTGGAGCTCGTCCAGCGCGTCGTAGAGCGCTCGGTTGGCGTCTCGCCGATCGACACCTACGCCGAGGGCGCCTGCGGTGCGGCACTCCTTGAGGACGGAGTTTCTGTCGTCCACGATGGCGCACGCCCCAAGCTGCGCTAAAGCTGCAGCCTTGCCAGATGGTCCGACTCGTTTCCAGGTCGGCGTCAATGGCGTTGTTGCACACCTCGGGAAACTGGGTGGCAAGTCGGAGGGTGCTTTCCCGGGTGTCCCGGGCCTGGCAGTAGCTGACGATGCGGAACTGGATGGGATAGTGGCTGCGACACAGTTTGGATACTGTTCGCAAAAGCCAATCCTTGGGCGCACCGTCAGGCTCGACGGAAATGTCGAGGGTGTTGTGCCAGTCGAGGGCGATGACCCGCGGGTTTTTTTCTTGCTGAGGCGCACCGAATTGCGTCCCGGCAGGGACGGGGCCCTTGGCAGCTGCAGCGGGTGGCTGCTTGACCGGCAACTTGGGAGCCGGTGGCGACTTGTACCTCACCCGTGGCGCAGGTGAGGGTGGCGCCCGCTTGTATGCTTTGGGCGGTGGCCGTCTCACCCCACTAATCGATTTTGGTCGACGCAGCGCGATCCGCAGCTGCCTGGTCGAGTAATTACGCTTTGTGGCGGCGCCTTGACCTGGCTTCCCCGCTTGGCAAAGACAATCCGAGCGGTCTTTGTTGCGGGTGCTGTGGATGAGTCGCGCCCGGCAGGTGCAGGCCGCTTGATGCTGACCTGCTCAGCCTCGTACACCCTGTCCGGGTTAAAGGCCGCACGACCTGAGTACACAGCTTTCTGGAGGTGGCGATCGCTCAGGTTGTAGTGCTCGGCCCTCCGGAGGATTGGAAGAGGACTCTGCCCTCGGCGGATGATGCCAATACGAGTCTGGGAGGTCGTACGGCTCGTCTGAGGGTGCCGGGTGCGTCGGCCGACGCGCGGGTCGTGCGGCACCCTCGTGTCGGTGCTGGAGGATCCAGATCCCTGTGCTGTCCACAGCGGCCGGCCGCTCAGGGATGCACGGGCCGGAGGTGTTGAAGAGCTGGAGCTCCTGGTCCCCGACCCCGCTTGGAGCTGCAGCCCTGAGGGGAGTTCTGGATCTCGGGCGTCTGGTCGACGCCTTCCGCACCGGTGCAAGGGAAGGCTGTCGCCTTGCCGGCGGTGTCCTCTTCCTCGATGAGGACCTCCCCGCAGCAGTGTACCTTCCCCTACTCGCAGTTGCAGGCGGATAGGATGAAGGTCGGGACGGGCTCTCAGTTGTGGTTCTTGATGGAACCGCTGCGCTTGGAGCTGCAGCCTGATCTCCCGGCCCTGTTGCTGCCTGTGTCTGCGCTGTGCTTGGAGCTGCAGCCTTGATGGTGGACACAGTTGTGGTGGAGGATGGACTTGATGGGGCGCTTGGCTGGTGGCGGCCCCGGGCGATGACGGCATCGTAGAGGTCGGCGTAGATGTCCCGCAGGTGCCAATAGCTCTCTTCAGTGAAATCGGCCTGCCACGCCAGGAGGGATTCCTCCCAGGGGACTCTTGCCACGCCAACCTGGAACTTGCGCCGAGCCCAACGGGTGCTCGTCGAAAGCTTCGTAGTAAAGCTTTCGACGATGGACCCACCCGCCCCTTTGTCCTCTGGCCGAAAAGGCCGGAGCCGGGTCCATGCACGAAGTGCGCTGACTACCAGAGGGGGCCCAATCCCAAAAAGCAGTTACGGCTGATAACCACTCAACAGGGAAAGAAACACAGCGAACCAGAAACCGGGACCCTTATTAACCCCAGTCCGGTAGGCGAGCGCAAACCCTGGTTTTGATCTGATGGGCATCTTGAGCCAAATGGTCATTGCCATTCGACAAGTCCATGCAAAGCAAAGGGGCCTCCAACATCACCCAACATCACATACATGCACACCCTTCTGGGGTACCTCTTTGGGGGTCAAGGGGTCGTGATTATTCAACTATTTCTCCATCAATGTCCAAGAATTGTCCATGGCAGCTCCACGAATTTGCATCAACCTTTCGCAAGTGTCCACACATGTTCCATCCATCCCTTCTCCCTCCATTTTCTGCTGACTTTTCATCAATGTCCCTTCATTTCCCTTCTTAGTCCATGGGCCAGCAATACGTTTTCCATCAATTTCCAGTTGCCACACATGTTCCATCAATTTTGCATCCTTTTTATTTATCGTGTTTCCAGTTCATTCCACCCATTCATTTTCCACGAATTGTCCATCCACTTTCCCTCAGTTTTCTCTCCATTTTCCGCATGTGTTCCGTCCATCCCTTTCCCGTCATTTTCCGCTAACATTTCATCCATTTCAATTTGGCTGACGCATCCTGACCATCACCAGCAGTCATCATGAAAATCATGTCCGTGCATCTTTGCATCTCCAGTCATCATGACGCATCCTCGGCATCACCAGCAGTCATGATGATAATCGTGACTACGCATCCTCTGAATCACCAATGGTGTTTAACGCCACACTCGAAATGTATAGTATAAAAAGGGATGCTGATAACTACGGTGATGATGATGATGACGAGATTGATGAAGAATCGGAAGATCAGCCACATGACGCATCCTGGTCATCACCCGGACTTAATCTTTGAGACGAGCATGTGATTCTCCAACCGGATGATAATCATCATGACGCATCCTCAGCATCACGAGCAGTCATGATGATAATCATGACTACGCATCCTCTGCATCTCCAATGGTGTCTAACGCCACACTTGAAATGTGCAGTGTAGAAAGAGATGCTGATGACCACGATGATGATGATGACGAGATCGATGACGAATCGGAAGATCAGCGTTATGGCTTTTGCTTAGCATGTCCACGCATCTTTCGCATCTCAAATCGGAGCTACAATTGAAGTCGAAAAAAAACGAGATGATGATGACCATCATGATGACGATCTTGTTGCCACCCTTCCACGCATCCTCGGCATCGCCAGCAGTCATGATGCTAATCATGACTACGCATCCTCTGCGTCACCAACGGTGTCTAACGCCACACTCGAAATATATCGTATGGATGATGATGGTCCAGGGCCCCCACAAAGCGTTCCGGCCTGGCAAACACGCGCGTTTGGTCACTTCTGGGCTGGGTACGGTTGCAGGGAGAAAAAGCCTACCCTTGTCTCTGTTCATGGGAACCAACTGCAACAGCCAGGAGTCACAGTCAACCTGGCACAGAACACATCTGCCCACAAAAGGGCTTTTGTTTGATTGTGGCTCAGGTACTGACGTACTCCGGCGCAGCGCATGGGAGGTAGACGGCGACTTCAAGAAGGCAACAAGCTTGAGGTTCAAAACCTTTCCAATAGCACCCCCAAAGCCCGAAACCGCACCGTGTTTGGGCCGGTTTTCAGTGAAAAAGCAGCTATTGATGCGAACCCCTCATTGTTAGACGAGAACGCGGTGAGCTCGCCTATGATTCGGCTGTGTCTGTGTGGTGCAGCGTGTGCGACTGCCTGCGCGTGAGCGCATGTTCCTTTCCGGCGCCGGCGCGTGTGCGTGCTGCTGCCTGCGCGCATGCCCGTGGGGGGCGCGGGTGGGCGGGCTGGCTTCTGCTCAAAAGCAAAAGCTGAAGCCAGTTCTTTGAACATGTTTAAGCCTCCAATCAGACCCATGCTGGACCTGACGCCCGGCGATCTCCTTCGCACGAAGATCATGCCGGCAAGACGTGCCATAGAGGGAAGACGCTGAGTCATACCTCAGAACCGAGCTCACAAAACATGGCGGACAACAAGACAAAAACACAACGAGAGAGAGCAGAGAGGAAACGAGAGAGAAGACGAGGAAAAGTGTGAGAGAGAGAGACCCTCCAACACCCAGCACAAACTCTAGTTCATTTTCTTTGCTTGGGTTTCAAGCAGACAGCTCACTAGCATGATGAAGCTCCTTCTCCCACACAAGCCATGGGACGAAGCCACTGCCTCAAGCCACGGCCGTCCACCAAAAATCCCCCGACACGCAAGCCGCGAGTTGTAGATCAAGAGACCGACTTCGGCCTGAAGGATGTGGAAATGAAGGTGAGATTCTGTTGGATCTTGCTCCAAGTCAACCACAACTGAACCCAAAATGTCAAAGAAGGCATTGAGTTGGGGCAGGGAGAATTGACTTCTCGACTCTCCGCCACAACTCTAGGCTGCTCAAGGGTCTCTCTCCCTCCCCGCGGCTCACTTGCGCCGCTGCTCCTGTGGGTCCCGCTGATCGCGCGGCCTCAGGTGAAACGCAGGAGCGGTTCGTCGGGGGCCGAATGTCGAAACATCTGGAGGCTGGGGCGCCTTCAAACCTCAACAGTCGAATCATGGATCAACACTCTTGCGGAGCCAGCTTTAGCCCGACTCCACAACCAAGAGACGGATATGTCAGGAACATGTGCAGCTGTCGAAAATGCCGGCTCTGAACAACTCCACGAGCTAATTCCTCGCAAAGGTGATGCAGGTCCATGTCTGGGGGGGGCATCTGCTGGTTTGGCAATGCATTCACCCAAACAGTGCCATCAACCTTTTTCTCGGCGATCCACCATCAGTGCCATCAGCTTCTCGGTGTGACACATTCGTCCCCTTGGAGCAATTTGGAGATCACGCGGCTTATTCTGAGCAGTCCGGCCTAGAATGAGATGTCAAAGACGTGCGCGCATCTTGTGCCATGTTCCAAACTCCTGTGTGGGGATGCTCATGACGCCTCAACACAAATTAATTTGGCATGATGAATGGCGGCGTGCGCTTGCACTTCACTCCGGGCAATCTGACACACGAGATCCTGATCATGGTATGAACCAGGGACAGCCTGCGTCTCACAGGACTGCTTCGCGCAAACCTCGCAGCCAAAAAGGAAGGGGGGTCTTCTGCATCCAATAAAGAACGGCAATTCTCTTCTGAGGACTCGCCAAACATGTCCTATCGCGCAAACCCGGACAGCAGGAACAACGAGTCCCGAACTCTAGCTCTAAGCAACAGTCGCAGATGTTCCACAGCCAGCAGACGTGAGATGTGAACGAGCGGCGGGAACTACAGGTCTCGTCAACTTTGTTGTACTTCACAAGACATCTATTTGGCGGTGGTTTTGCTGGGCTCGGCGAACCTGCCCAGCTTTCTGCGAAGCCTTCGGCATTTAGCACACTAGTTCATTGGGCAAACAAGTGCAGCACGATTTGCATAGAAGGAGTCCCAAGCCTATAGCATTGCATAAGTTTAGCGCAATGCGGTTTGTGCACGCAGCTGGTATACTTTGCAATCAAATCAAGTCGATGGCAGGCGCAGTATGTCCTAACACAAACTAAGCTGAACGTGATTCGCAAAG
>CAUJNA010003239.1:1738569-1774737 GCA_963377175.1 Effrenium voratum
ACTTAAGATTAGCATCTAAAGGCGGAGCGGTGGGACCCAGTGCGCACTGCGAACATGAGACCCTCTCAGGGATCGGCGTGGTTGGTGCGATAAAACTGGAGTTTTTGCGATTTCCAACTTGCCCGCGCGACCCTCTGCGAGGATCGGCGTGGTCGGTGCGCCAAAACTGGTTTTTGCGTTTTCTTGCGGGGCTCGCGCGACCCCTCACTTTGCGCTTGCCCTGCGCATGCCTCTATGCATTTCACTGTTTACTTTCCCTGCGCATGCCTCTATGTGTTTCACTGTCTACTTTCTTGCGCACGCATCTACGCCCTCTGCACTTGCCCTACGCATGCCTCTATGCGTTTCACTGTCTACTTTCTTGCGCGTGCCTCTATGCGTTTCACTGTCGGCTTTCTCTGTGCGTTGCGTTTCACTGTGCGCTCTCCCTACGCATGCCTCTATGCGTTTCACTCTACACTTGCCCTATGCGTGCCTCTCTGCATCTCACTGTGCACTTTCTCCACGCGTGCCTCTAAGCGTTTCATGGTCTATTTTCCGACTTTGCAGCCGGAGCTGCGGGGACGTGCCTCGCGTGCTACTTTTGTACTTAACAGTTACGACTTTGCAGCCGGAGCTGCGGGACGTACTTCGCGTATTTCTTTCGTACTTAGAAGCAGCGGCTTGGCAGCCTGATCCCCGCAGACGGTCGCGCGCAGAAAGCTGAGATTTGCGAAAATTTACACGGGGCCGCAGCGAGAGCGCTCTGACCCGCACAATCTACGCACAGGGTCGGGCGCGCGAAGATTCGCACGGGACCATAGCGAGAGCGATCCGACACGCACGATCCACGCAGAGGGTCGCGCGCAGAGCAGAAAACGCAAAAACAAACAAACAAACAAACAAACAAACAAACAAACAAACAAACAAACAAACAAGTTTTTGCACCTCGATCGCGCCGACCCCCGCAGACAGAAGGTCGCGCACGCGCCGCAAGAAAACACCCAAAACTTCCAGTATTTGCACATCGACCACGCCGACCCACGCAGAGGGCCGCCCGCGAATCGCAAAAATCTCTAAGTTTTGCGCCTCGACCGCGCCATGGATGAGGCAAGTACAGAGTGAAGCGCATAGACGCACGCACGTGGAAGGTAGACAGTGAAATGCACACAGGCACGCCTAGGGCACGTGCAGAGTGAAGCGCATAGATGCAGGCACAGGGAAAGTAAACAGTGAAATGCATAGCGGCACGCAGCGCAGAGAAAGTAGACAGTGAATTGCACAGAGGCATGCGTAGGGCAAGTGCAGAGTGAAGTGCGTAGACGCATGCGCATGGAAAAAAGTAGGCAGCGAAACGCAGAGACGTGTGCGCAGGGTAGACAGTGAAATGCTTAGAGGCATGCGTAGGGCAAGTACAGAGTGAAGCTCTTAGATGCACGCACAAGGAAAGTAGACAGTGTGAAATGCATAGAGGCAAGCGCAGGGAAAGTAGACAGTGAAACGCGTAGAGGCATGCCCATGGAAAGTAGACAGTGAAACACATAGAGACACGCACAGGGAAAGTAGACAGTGATATGCATAACAAGTGGAAAATGGACGGATTCAGGCTGCGTGTCATGGAAAATACTTTCGGGCCACCCGTCTTCTAGTTTTCGAAATAGGACCTTGTTTTTCTGCTCGCGAGCATACGTACACACGTCCGAACACACGCGCCCGCCGTCCGTACGGCCGCGCGCGCATCCGTCCGCCCACCCGCGCATATTTCCGCACGTCCGCGTAGATGCCCGCAAAAACGTCACACGCCGCCCGTGGTTCCGCGCGCGTTTCCGTGCACACGCGCGTACGCCGCCCGCGCGTTCGCGCACGTATCCGCACATACATCCGCTAAGCCTTGCCTGTAGCAGTAACTCTTTGCCGCCATTTTACCTTAATTTTTCTCCCAATTTCGTGGAACAGGATTTCCTTCAATGTCTCTCGGAACAGCGAGTTTTCTGATCGGCGGTCACGTAGGGCCATTGCGCCTCATTGATTTCAAGGTCGGCGTCCTGATCATTGTATGCTTTTTGTGTTCTGAAGGTCATCTGATCCGTCGCCTTTTCGGTGAGAATACCTCCAGCGCTGGACGGTGTCGGAACATGAGGAATGGTTCTTCATCATCTGGATCCAGTGGTACCTTGGCTGGACTGTTCTGACAGTCACTCTGGTTTCTTCCCAGTTTTCTGCTCTTTCACAAGACTGCTTTGCACTGAGGTTCTTGTGTTTCTGCTTGCTCAAGGTTTGACAGCTCAATCTCTTCGTCATCGTTCTCGTTCTGTAGAACACTCAAAGTAATGTTTTTGCCGTTCGCCCGGTGTCTTACAGGGTGGCACCAACGAGCCTCGTGGTGGGTCGGCAGGCGGTATGGGATGGCTAGTTTGGTGGACGTGGATCCGAAGGAGGATCTGACATGTGATTCTCGGTCTCGAAAGTCTCGGCTCATCAGGCGGATACAGCGGATGTGCTGCGATGGGCATCGGCCCTGCAAGATCGACCAGAGCATGTCTTGCACCTACATGCCAAAAAGCTTCACAGGTGCTCTTGTCACACTGAAGAGTGTGCTCTATAGTCGTGTACAAGTTCCTCGTTTCACCAATGCTGAGGAGTATCCGTACAGCGCCCCTTTGTTTCGATTGAAAAGATTCTCACGCTCGTGTTTTCTTCCCTTTGCCTTTTCCCTACTACGCCTGGTCGTCATTGGCCTTGCCGTCTGCGCGGCTCCTCCGAAAGGGCTGCCCTTTTTGCCTTTGATTTTCCTTTTCTTCTCCCTGATCGCAAATTCCGCCCTGACGCTTTTTTGACTGTCAAGGACACAGAATGCCTCTTCATCTTCAGCGCCCATGAAACCTTCGCTTCCGTTGCTCGAGGATGTAGAAGATGGGTTGGAGTTCTGGATCTGATGAAGATGTCGCGATACTGTGTCTTTAGCATCTCATATGTGTAATTGTCCAACTGACATTGCACAAATCCGTCTTGCTCTTGGCTGATCTGATAGTGTTGAATGCAGAACCTCCAACTTTGGTGCCAATTTTCTGCAATTTACCCCAATTTTGTAGGCAAATTACCCCCTAATTTTGTGGGCAGTTACGCCCAGTTTTGTTTGTAATTTACAACCAGTTTTGTGGGCCATTTACCCCCCAATTTTGTCAGCAATTTACCACCAAAATTGGTGGTAAATGACTTGCTATTTACCCTAAATTTTGGAACTTGGGTGTAAATAACGAGTAAAATTGTGGGTGTATCTTCGTATACCGTTGGGAAACCTGGACTCGTTGTTAACCCCAAAGTTCCCAAAATTGGGGGGGGGTTATAACAAGTCCCAAACTTGGGGTAAAATACCTCAAAATTGGGTTACCCACAAATTGTGGTAAATTACCCACAAAATTGGTGGTAAATTACCCCCAACATTTCTCCCAAAGTACTCCCAATTTGCCAAATGTCCTCCAAATATGTTCCTACGATATATACACAATTTCCCTTAGTTTGCTCACAATTTACCGCCAAAATTAATGTCCCTCCTTGCCCGCGTAAAGAAGGCATGCAACTTATTGATAAAGGCAAGCCCTAAATACTCCGTACACACGTGCCTCCCACCCGCGCGGTCACCCGTACACCTCAGCCGCCACACAGCACGTCGACATTTGCTGTAAGCTCTTGGAAAATTGGAAAAGAAGCTTCATGCGCCAAAGTCGAGCTCTCAGCTCTCAGGAGCTTGACGACACTGGTCGGGCAGGCACCAAGCCAGTTGAGCAGCGCCCACACTCAGGTTCTGGTGTTACCAACATGGATCAGGCGGGGGGGGAAGAAGAAAAGTGGCAAAGTGCCGCCGACATTGCTCGGCGTTGGACGCCTAAGAGAGGTAGAGGATATCCCCGCCAAGTGTCTGATATGTGGGCTTTCGGGGAGCGGGTCTGGAGAAACAAGGGTCCCAGGCTCGAATCCCCCTGCCGCCTGAGGCTTGCGCTTCGTTTTGCTGAAAACTTTGGACTTCCCGTGGAAACACGGTGTTTTTGGACTTTTTTTCCACCTTCTTCAAGTGAATTGCAACGGGAATTGCATGGAGGGGGAATGAAGGGGAAACGAAAGGAAATGACAGACAGTGACGAGGAAATCAACGGACACGCAGGGAGATGTAGGGAAATCACTGGCAATGAGTGGGACATACATGGAAAGTAAGCGGACATACAGAGACAATGACAGGGAAACGCAAATGGAATTGAAGAAAAAATGCTAGGAAATGACGGGACATGAAAGGAAATGAAGGGGAATGAAGAGGCAATCAAGTGCCAAAAAAGGGGGGAGGAGAAAGGGGGTAGAAGCGAGAGAGAGAGGATGGGGAGAGAGAGAAAGAGACAGAGAGAGAGAGAGAGAGAGAGAGAGACAAAGAAAGAAAGAGAGAGAGAGAGAGAGAGAAAGAAAGAGAAAGAGAGAGAGAAAGAGAGAGAGGAAGGGAGGAAGGGAGGAAGGAGAGAAGCAAGGGGGGGACAGGAGGAAGGGAGAGAAGGGAGAGAAGGGAGAGGAGGGAAGGACAGGAAAGGTGGGAGGGGTCAATGTTGGCGGACTGAGCCGGAGGCTTGAAAGTTAATCTTTCTGTTCTCTGTGCTTCAGCTGTTGTACGCCGACCTACTTCCTATCATCCTCCTGTAGTCTTCCTGCAAGCTTCCTGTAGTGTTGCCGTAGTATTCCTCTAGTCTTCCGAACGTCGTACGGTAGTCTTCCCGCGGTCTTGCAGTCTTCCAGCAGTCTTCGCGTACTTGTTTTTCCGCTTAGGTGGGCCTGAGGCTTGCTGGAGCAATCACATGGATGTCGGTTGGTTTTCAACTTGTTACTAGACAGGTCTTTATATATTTATATATATCGAAGAAGCACGCGCCTTGGTCTATTCCAGGCCTCACTATCATCGCCGACAAAAGTTGTGGGCTCTGCTCAGATGCGCTGCGAGATGACACTTCGCTCTAAGCAGCTGAGCACCTAGCCCGTCTTGGGCACGGCGCAAAGGCGCTGACACCAACATCCCGGAAAGGGAGCAAACCTCATGACGCAAACACGCTGACGACTAGATGCTGATGGGCGAAACTCTCTCTTAACTCGGCGCTGTTTGGTCCGGGCTCAGGGCTGTCGTTGGGCTAAGGTGCTCCAAATGAACACACGTTAGCGTGGCACAAAAGCTCAAAGACCAAAAGGACTAAGACTAGGACGCCCCCCCCCCCCGCCCCAAATTCCAGGTTGCGATCAAGGCAGCAACAGCTGGTTCGTGGATCGGTCCAAGCCTTTTCACAACGGAAACCCTGGGACTCACTTTGATTGCATCACGGAAAATGCCGCCTTCTTGCCAGTCATGGCGTCAGCAAGGTCCGGAGCCGCGTGAGGGCCTCAGAAGCGCCTACCTCAAAGTCCTGCCTCAGTGGCGTCTGAACAAAAGTTTTGCCTTTCCCATCAACGCCATCCTTACTTGGCCGCAGCCAACTGAACAACTGCTTGGCCTCTGGGCTGGGCTCTGGTGGGGTCAGGTGCGGTCGAATAGGATCGGTTGGGGTCGGGTGGGCATGCTACCGTCTTGGAGCTGCGTGTTGAGTACAGCGCGGAGATACATGTTGGGACTGGCCTGGCCGGCATCCTCCACAAACTGCTCATCCACATCCTGGAAATGGGTGTCTCCCGCAACAAGGAAAGTTCTAGGTGACCCCACAAAGTTGATTCCTTGTTTCCAAACGGGAAAGTCCTTTGGCAGACACCTGCAGAGCTCCTCTGCTGCTTTTTGGACCTTGTCTACTTTACTTTTCTTCCGGTTGCGTGTCGGGGCGGGAGCGAATGCGTTTGCGAGCTACATGGAGCTTCATCACGAGGTATGTTAAAAATTGTGGTGGCTTAGAGAAGCAAGAGAACAGTGCAAGAAACAAACATTTGATAAATGCCTAGCTCCAAAAACCGCTCCTGCCCAGGACTAAAGGCTTGGGGCTGCAAAGGAACGACCGGCGCTTGCAGAACTGCAAACTTGAAGCGAGGCGGCACCCGACCTTCCGCCGCAGGGCTAAGCCAACGAGCGCTGCGAAGGTCATCTTGCTCCTGGCAGGAAATTCTTGGCAGGAAATGCCTTTACACGCCGGTCAATTCGCTACCCAGAATTCTTGCCTCAAGGGTCTCTCGAAGAATTAGCTGTTCGGACTGACCTCTTCAGCACCCGGCGCACGCGCATCCTGGTCGCACTACCATGCAAGTACTGCATGTTCAGGCCCAATTCCAAGCTTTGCTGGGGGTTCCCCGCAAACTCTGCGTGAACTGCCGCCGGGCCACAACAAAGCAT
Organism: Effrenium voratum; assembly: GCA_963377175.1. Classification (NCBI taxonomy): domain Eukaryota; class Dinophyceae; order Suessiales; family Symbiodiniaceae; genus Effrenium; species Effrenium voratum. The sequence continues at coordinate 1,744,889 of CAUJNA010003239.1, forward strand.
CCAACCTCGGTCAGGAGAGCTATAGGGCTGCTCTTTGAGATGGGGAAACCAACTCCAGCCTAGCCGTCAAGGCTCCAAGGCGCTCAGCCGTGGTGCACCCTGAGACACCCTAATGTGTTAGCATTCAAGGATTTTAGCTGAGGCGCTGAACTTCCTGTCCTCAACCAGTGTTCGGCTCTCTTGGGCCTGTTAGAGCAGCAGGGCTCTACAGCATGTCGAAACATGCGGGGTCACTACCATGCAGCCCACAAGGTGTGTCAGTGCTAGACCACAGCATGGCTTAAAGCTTCACACGGGGTCCATAACTGTGATTGCCGCCAGGTTTGTTTTAGAAAAAACGGTGCGCTCCAAGACTGACAACATAAGGATGTGTGTCACCCACCAAGAAACAAGCAGGCCAGTCTGAGAGCACTTTAGGCACCTAACGAAGAACAGGTGCAGCCCCCCCCCCCCCACCTCCCGCTCTCGGCCGCCCCCGACCCCGATCCAAGGCACTTGGTCAGCACCTTCTGCGGAACTGAAGGCAAGGAGTCGGGCTCTTTGGCCACCGTCTGAATCAGCTGCAGCAACTCGTCCGCTTGTCTCAGGAATCCCTGGCTGTTCAAAAACGAGCAAGGCCCTGGCTCCGGAGCTATGTAGTGATTCAGTTTTGGCGGAATACTATTTCAGCTGTGGGCGTACTCATTCTAGGCCCGTGTGCCACCCACAAACCCATGCGCCGACTGCCCTCTGCGAACAAGAGCAGAAAAGCTCCTGGTTGGCACCTAGTTCCTTTTTGGGGATCTTCCTGATTGCACCTCAGTGGGTAGGAAATATTTGAACTGCTGAACGTTGCCGTGCATTCCGGTCTCCCTGCAAGGCGTTCTTTGATTCTGTTTGGGAAGGGAGAAGCGTCTACAATCCTAGTCACCACGTTCTGTGCAAGACTCATCAATCCAGGCCAAAAAGCCTTTTTTGCTGTCTTCAATTCTGCCCAACTGGGAAGACTTCCACAACTGCCTCCCAACCCGAATGAACCCTACCGACATCCACCGCCTTGTCTCGGGCCTTGGCCCGGAGGTGCTTCAGCAGCACGAAGAAAAGCTCCCTGGTGCCCAGCGTCTGCACCAGCTCCCTATCGGAGTTGCGCAGGCGCCCCGTCGCTAATATGAGTCCCTAAGTCAAAAGAAGGCGTGAGGTATGAAAGAGTGGTTGAAGACCGCCCCGTCTGGGCAGGTCACACAAAGTGGCTGGGATGCAACAATGCACGTAAAGAAAACCAATGTTGCTACCACCACTACCACCACCACTACTACTGCTACAACTGCTACTGCTACCACCACCACAACAAGCACTACCGCCACTACCCTACTACCACTACTGCCGAAGTTACCTTGTTGATGGTCAATCGGTCCTGACGCCATTGACAGCACTACCACGTGCGTATTGAACCGGCTGCTGGGGTTCAACAAGGGGGCGCTCGCCTGAAGCAAGCCCGAGACACGCTAGAGAAGCAGAAGGCGTCAGAAGCTCTGCCACCCGCGCGCAGCACAATCCTTTTCCCCGACGCCGAGGCAGTGCAGCGAACCCAGTCAGTGGCTGGGTCTCGGCCCCCAATGGAATAAGGGTAGTTTCATACTCGTGTCCGCGTGTCGTTAAATCGCTTTGGATCATCAGTCCCGGTAACCCGGACTGCGTCGGAAAATTAAAAACAGCGAACGACAGCCCATAGGGCGTCATGTCAGTTTCAATCCAGACCCCGAGCCTCCAAAGGAGCGGTTAAATAATTTCCAGCCAAGCCACGAGACTACGCTTGTAACAGCGGCCCAGCCAACCGGCCCAAGGAGGAGACTGGAAACATCAAGCAGAAGTTCTGGGTTAGCCTGGTTGGTATTTATGGGGTCGCAGTAGGGTCACCCGGTGGCAGCCCTCCTGACTTGCGTTGGACTTTGCTGTTTGCTTGCTTCTGCCCCAAAATTTTCCCCCCCTCCCCCCCCTTTCCAGAACCTTTGGTCGCGCCCGTCCTCAAACAAAGCTGCGCTCGAATAGTTTTCAGCAGCGGTCTCCAACTCTCGCGGTTGCTGCCCCAACTTAATTTTGGAAGGCCAAAAACCGGGGTGTCCACTCTTACCCAGGTAAGGAAGGGCCGGCTTCTGCCGCCGCTCCTGGCGCTGGCTGCAGGCAAGCATTCACCCCACCTCTGCTTGCTTTCCTTTGACGGGGAGGGTCTGTGAGCTCGTTGCGCTGCTGACGACGCCCGGCGACTTCAATGTCCTCGCGCAGTAGGACCCCCCTCTGTTCTTGTTTCTCAGGCAGTTTTTCCCTTCATCCTGAACGCCAGGCAGGTACTGCCCGCGGGCTATTGGTGAAGCCTTGTGGGCGGCTCGGGGCCAGGTACCGGAGCTGGCGAGGGTCGACACCCTCACGTAGTGATGCGGCTCATCGACGCGTGCCTTGGCCTTGGACATCGCCATGCCAGCTATTAATGCAAAAATGACGCTGCTCCGAAGCTGTTCTTCAACGTTTTGTGATCCTGTCAGCTTGCAAAAAAGCGCGCTGCATGCCGCGCGTGCCTTGCGCTGCAGCTTAGCCCCCTTGACAGTGCAGAAACCTTGTTTGAAATTTTCTTGCCGAGGTTCCACGCCGCTGGCCAGCGCCTTGAATCTGTTGCTTGCTGAGGTCCATTGCCGACTGGCAGTTCGGCCTTGGCAACATACAGGAAATCCAGAGACGCTGTTTGCTGAGGTCCGACACTGGCTGGCCGGCGTCGCTCCCAGCCTACCTTTCCTGCATGCCTGGCGGTCTAGAGCTTTTCAACCCAAGCCCCGGGCTTGCCGCGCAAATCGGGATGTCTCCCTCGTCCTCTGCGCTGCTTCTACATCACCCCCTTAAAAATCCAAATATGTAAGTTAGTAGCTTTTGTGCTGCGGCGCCGCGCGTCTTGCCCCCGCAACTGCGCCGGGAATCCAAGCAGTTCGGCCCCGTCCTGGCCCGGATCCTGGGGTCTACGTGATCCGCCAAATAGTCCAAACCTGTGGACGCTTGCGTGTTTCAGTTTTGCTGAGGAGCCGCGCCGACTGCGCCGAACCCTCGGGGCAAGTAACCTGCCGAACCGCTGCCGGTTGCAAGGCCCGTGGTGCCACGGAAACAGCTTCTGCGAGTGAACCACGTCCGCTTGAGGCGCCTCTTTTCTAATTGCGTGTCTTCGCCCCGCTTTCTCTTCTGTTCCGCGCAGGTGTCGCGCCGACTCATGGCTCTTCGCTGCCGCTTGCACATTTCGGAAATTTGTCGCAGCTCAGCGTTTGTCCGAATTATCTATAAGTATATGGGACACTTCCACACGCAGCACGCCGCGACCGAGCGCAGATTCTGTCGCCACGTTTAACCTTGCGGTTGGCTTGCCGGTGGTGGCCGTGGCCGCGCGCCTGCTCCTCGTGCCAACCGCGCGTGCCGCGGTACACGCACTGCTTGCGGTCTTTGACGCTCCTTTTGCGACTGCGTCTCTGCTTGCATTCCACGCCGGTCCGCAGAGCCTCGTATCTCAAATGTCGCAGCTCAGAAGTCCGCCGCGCCCACGTAAAGCCAGTCCACAATTTTCAGCTCAGGTTCGGCCTGAGCATCCCGAACCTCCATTTTGCGCCAGCTCTTCTGCCTGGAGGGAATCAGCACAAGAGGCAGCCGTCCTGCCCCAGCAAGGTTTTTCCGTGTCCACACCCAGGGGGTGCCCTGCTTCACACCTCGCGCCGCGTCCACGGCGTGTTCCATCCTGAAAAAAAACAACCAAGACCTAGACCGAGGGCAACCAAAGGATCAAGAAAATCAACACTTGAGCCAACCCGAAAAGAGAAACGTCCGAACGGCTCAGGCTGCAGCAAATATGATTAAGTGAAGCAGCAACAGTTCCACACCGCGCGCCAATTATCGTATCCATGAAATTATGTTTCTCGGTTTTTCTTAATCCGCCGACCCCTTGTCCGCAAGGGCGAGGCGCATGGGAAGGGTGGCTACACATCTCGGAGGATCAAAGCTTGGTGTTCCGGCTATCCAAAATGATGTTTTCACCCTTTGCAGCATCATCATGATGGTCATCATCGCCCTTCATCATCATAATGGTCGTCATCATTTCAAGTGTGCCGTTAGGCAGCATCGGTCATGCACAAAATGCTACGACGATAGTTCACCTGACAGTCTTCATCCTTATCATCATTATCCTCACGATCATCATCATCTCTCATGAGGCAGCATTGGTAATGCAAGGGGTGCTACGATGATAGCTATCACGACAGTCCTCATCCTTATCATTATTATTCTCAGGACCAGCATCATCTCTTATGATGCAGCATTGGTAACGCAGAGGATGCTACGATGATAGTTATCATGCCAGTCATCAAACTTGTCATCACCCTCACGGTCATCATCATCACCCTGATCATCATCATGATGGTCATCATCATAGAAATCCTGACAGCGTTCATCCTTAACATCATTAATTTCACAATCATCATCATCTCTTCTTCTGAGGCAGCATTGGTAACGCAGAGGATGCTACGACGATAGTTATCCTGACATCCTTTCATCTTCACGATCATCATCATCTCTTATGGGGTAACGCACAGGACGCTACGATGAAAATTATCATCACCGTCATCAAACGTATCATCATCCTGATGGCCATCACCATCACCCTGATCATCATTATGGCGTCATGGTCACCCTTCATCATCATGATGGATCATCTCTTTCTTTTCTATTTCTTATTATACACATGTCAATTGTGGCGTTAGGCAGCGTTGGCAATGCAGAGGGTGCTACGATGACAGGTATCCTGACAGTCTTCATCCCTATCATCATTATCCTCACGATCATCATCCTCTCTTGTGAGGCAGCCTTGGTAATGTAGAGGATGCTACGACGATAGTTATTATGACAGCCCTCATCCTTATCATCATTATCTTCACGATCACCACCATCTCAACCAGCATTGGTAATGCAGAGGATGCTACGACGATAGTTATCATCACCGCCATCATCCATATCATCATCCTCAAAATCATTTTCATCACCCTGATGATCATCATCGTGGCGTCATCATCACCCTTCATGATCATGATGGTCACCATCATCTCTTTGTTTCTTATTATATACATTCCAGTTGCGGCGTGAGGCGCCGTTGGCAATACAGAGGGTGCTACGACGATAGTTGCGATCGCCGTCACCATCCCTCTCATCATGACCACGGTCATCATCATCACCTTGATCATCATCATGGTTGTCATCATCATCGCCTTGATCATCATCACTTCATCATCATAATGGTCGTCGCCATGTGTTTCTTTTGCTTTTAAAACGCGTTTCAGTTGTGGCGTTAAGCACCATTGATAACGCAGAGGGCGCTACGATGATAGTTATCATGACAGTCTTCATCCTTATCACCATGATCCTGACGATTATCATCATCTCTTACGAGGCAGCATTGGTAACGCAGAGAATGCTACGATGATAGTTATCATGACAGTCCTCATCCTTATCATCATTATCCTCACGATCATTATCATCTCTTATGAGGCAGCATTGGTAATGCAGAGGACGCTACGATGATAGTTATTATCCCTGTCATCATCCTTATCATCACCCTCATGCTCATCATCATCACCCTGATCATCATCATGGTGGCACCGGCGCCATCATCATCACCCTTCATGTCAATATCAACTCTTCCTTTTTATTGCTTATTATACACATGTCAATTGTGGCGTTCGGCGCCATTGGAAATGCAGAGAGTGCTACAATGATAGTTATCTTGACAATCTTCGTCCTTATCATCATTATCCTCACGACCATCATCATCTCCTACGCGGCAGCACTGGCAATGCAGAGGATGGTACGATGATAGTTATCCTGACAATCCTCATCCTATTATTTTCACGATCATCATCATCATCTCTTATGGGGCAGCATTGGTAATGCACAGGATGCTACGATGATAGTTATCATCACCGTCATCATCCTAATAATCATCAGCACCTTGATCGTCATCATGGCGGCGTCATCACAACCTCCATGATCATGATGGTCACCCTCATCACTTTATTTGTTATTATACACATTTCAATTGTGGCGTTAGGCAGCGTTGCTATTGCAGAGGATGCTACGATGATAGTTATCCTGCCAGCTTTCATGCTTATCATCATTATCCTCACAATCATCATCATCATCTCTTATGATGCAGCGTTGGTGATGCAGAGGATGCTACGACGATAGTTATCATCACTGTCGTCATGCTTATCATCATCCTCATGGTCATCACCATCACCCTTATCATCATCGTCACGATGGCCAGCATCCTCCTTCATCATCACGATGGTCTGCATTGATCTCTCTCTTTTATATATGCATTTCAAGTGCGGTTAGGCAGCATTCGTAATGCAGAGGATTGTTATCATGACAGTCCTCATTCTTATCATCATTATCCTCACGATCATTATCATCTCTTATGAGGCAGCATTGGTAATGCAGAGGACGCTACGATGATAGTTATTATCCCTGTCATCATCCTTATTATCATTATCCTCACGATCGGCATCATTTCCCATGAGGCAGCATTGGTAATGTTGAGGCTGCGATGATAGTTTTCATCATCATCGTCCTCCTTATCATCATCTTCGCGGTCATCATCATCGCCCTGATCATCATCATGGTAGTCATCATCACCAGTGAGTGGCGGTGAAGGCGATGGGAAGAAAAAGAAGGAAAGAACAAGAAGATGAAGTGAGAGAAAGGCGCAGGACTTTTCAGTACCCTGCGACAGGTGACACTGATGCAATCGGCCAACACAGAAGCAGTCACCCGAAGGCGTTGGTGACTGCATCGCTTTTCCATCATCATCATGATGGTCGTCATCGTCTTTCATCATCATAATGGTCGTCATCATCTCTTTCTTTTACTTTTATATATACAATTCAAGTGCGCCCTTCGGCAGCATTCCTAATGCAGAGGATGCTACGTTTATAGTTACCATCACTATTCTCATCATCCTCCTTCATCATCATGATGGCTGTCAACATCTCTTTCTTTTTCTTGCTTTTGTTTTATATATACATTTCAAGTGTGCAGCTAGGCACCATTGGTTGGTTATAGTTATCCTGACAGTCCTCATCCTTATCATCATTATCGTCACGACCAGTATCATCTCTTATGAGGCAGCATTGGTAATGCAGAGTATGCTACGATGACAGTTATCATCCCCGTCATCATCCTTATAATCATTACCCTCACGACCATCCTCATCTCTTATGAGGCAACATTGGTAATATTGAAGCTCAGGGTGAAACTTTAGGGAGAAGAAGTCCCATTCAAACTCTTCTCAGGCGGGGTGTTACAGTTTTCACGCCCAGACACAGCCATATGTGTACATTTGGTAAGTGCTCTAGGCCTTGCTGTGAAATAGGGCTTTCAAATCTAATCCCCGGGGATTCGTTTCAAGATCTGTGAACAAAACTCGAGAAATGCCGCGGCCGAACCCGATGTTGCCAGTACCCTGCTGGAAAAAGACACTTCCTCAGGTTGGGTAGGCCACGCAGACTACGATTGTTATAATCGCTGTCAATATTATCATCCTCATTATTATCCTCATGGTCGCCATCATCACCCCTAGTACTATCATCATGATGGTCATCAACGCCCTTCATCATCAGCCGGGCGCCGGCGAGGGGCGGTTTGGTGAGCATAAAAAACATGGACGCCTCTTCAAACTTTGCTAGAATGTGAGCTCCAAGGTCCGTAGCTGCGTGCTCATTTTCATCCAGCATGCTCCCACAGACTGTTGAAAAATAGTGGCTCTGCAAGAGTTGCATGACCTCAACTCTGGAACTCATCAACATTGGCGATAGCTTTACTTCGTGGAGGCCTTTCTACTCCGCTCATTCAATGAGTCTGGGCAGGGGGGAGTAGGCGCGCACAAGGATTAGTTTCATGTGGCAAAAAGCCTCGCTAAAAGTGAGTTTGTCCCTAGTTGGCTGCTTGCCTCTGCAATCGTGGCCTGATTAAAGAGGTCTTGACCCAGATAACCACATTCAGCATGCAACCTGGCACAAAAAACGTACCCAGCAAGGATCCAATAAAAGCTGGATGCCCTTGAACATTGGGCTTTCCTCGTCTTTTCTCGAATAGGAACCCAGAAGGGTCGGCACAAGTCGGCAGCCCTTAAGTCCGGCCTTGCCGCGCTATGTTGCCTAAAGGGGCGCATGCCTAGGCTTTGCCTTCCGACTGACGGTTCTGCCGCCGACCCCTCGCATCGTCTGCCATCACCACCAGCGCGACCATTGGAGCTCGAGCTGGGGGGAAGGCTCAAAACGCTGTAAACGTGCAGCAACCCGGCTGCGTTGCCAGCATCGTTGCCGCTGTCGGAAGCCCCTGTGTTTCGCGCATCGCCTGCATCCCTTGCGTCGCCCGCGTTTGCAGCCAGTGTTCACCAAGACATTCCTGATATCGCACACACGCACTTCACGCAACCAACCAACGAAGAACCATCCATCCATCCATCCATCCATCCATCCATCCATCCACCAATGCCACCCACCATGCCTTCTATCCAACCAACCACCCATCCATCCCACCATCATCCCTCCATCCCATCTGTCCGTCCACAGCCAATCCAGCCCATCTACCCACCCCACCCATCCACCCATCCACCCATCCATCCACCTGCTACCCATCCAGCCATCCACCATCCATCCCGCACGGCTCGGCTTTTCTTAAACGACTTTCCCTGGCACGCGAGGCCGGTGCGCGGAGCGGGAAAATTTGAACAAAATGAACAAACCCAAGTCACAAACAATGTAAAACGGAAACTGCTTACTCGAACATTTTGATTGAAAAATTTCGGTACGCGACGCGTGAAAAACTCGCCCACTTTTGATATGTTGTTTTTGTTGAGAATTATTGGTTAAACATCCTAAGTGTTGCTTTGTTTCAACAAACAAACGAAACAAAGTTTCTTTTTGTTGAACGCAAAACACTCAGAAATAAACTTTGTCTTGATTGTTTGCTGAAACTTGGCCCCAAGACATCCCTGCTTCACCAAAACAAGTTTGGCCAACGTGAGAAAATTCAGCGCAGCGACTGCTGAGTGTAAGCTGCGCTGATTTGAGCGACGCCGTGAAGTGTCTGGCCAGGCGTCAAACGTCCAACTCTTGGGCGCGACTCAAACGACTTGGGCGCTACTTGGCTGGCGCTCAACGCGCGCAGAAACAGTTGAAGCCACAGACTCCGCGTGGACGAGACTTGAAGGCAAGGAAGAGCACTACGGAGATCGCATGCGTGGAAGACACTGCGTCAATCGCTCGAGCAACTTGCCAGGCGCTGTGATATTGAGTTCGGGCTCTCGAGTCAACACGCTCTTGCCAAGGCGCGAGCTATGGGACTTAGCGTGAGTGCCATGGACAATGGAAGATTATTCTACAGAACATGGCGTCGAGATGTGCGGAGCGTGTGCGGAATAGAGATGTGGAAGCGCAGCCAGCGACCACACATAGTCACTCACTTTCGCTGCCAGAATAACACTCGGCGCTTGCCTTTTAACTGCATCAGACTCTCCAAAACAAAGTCCTTGCGCCAGTGAGTGCACTGGAGACAGCAAGAGCTTACTGTCGTGAGCTCCCTTGCTCAGATTCAGCCGCACGCGTGCGCTCTCCAGCCAAAGCTGGCAGCGGATATGGTCAGTCCACCACCGACTATTTGAGAAGCATTGTTTTTGCAAGTAATTTGCCGATTACGACTGTATACTTTCTATCAGACAAATTTCGCGCAATACGACTTACAACGTTCACGCGTCTACTTAGTACCATACCCCTTGCTGGTTTCTACTACTTGTCGCTACTATTTATTGTTTGGTTACTTGCTTCTGATCAGCCCCGCTATGCCTTTCTACAAGGTCTAATAACAAACGGCTCCAGAGATCACAACAGCAACGAGCGTCAGTCCATTTGTTGTCACACACTGCCTCAAGCGGGCGGGGTCGTACCTCGTGGTCGATCAGCATTTCTCTCTGGAGTCGGAGTCGGTTGTCTCACCACTCGCTCGAATGTAAAGTACAACTGCAAAAAGGTAAGCAAACGCAAACGCACGCGCACCAAAATGTTGTACAGAAAGGCATCGAAAGGGAGTGGACGTTTCCCCACCCACTCGTTTCATGTGTGACGCTGACTTCTCTGACCGAAGGTACAGGAGGCACGCAGCGACAAGGCGAGGGTGGGTGGGGTTGAAAAGGTCCTGTTGCCAAAATGGCAGGCGGTACACGAGCACGCTCATCTCAAGCTGCGCTCAGCACCTCACATTCCAACTCAAGTGCAGGTAAGGCCCTTTCGCTAGCGGTTACATTTAACCCAAGCATTAACAGCAACAACAAACCGCTCCAGGGATCACGACAGCAACAGGCGTCAGTCCAATTGTTTTCACCACGCTGCCTCAAGTGGGCGGGGTCGTACCTCTTGGTCAACCAGCATTTCTCTGGGGTCTGAGTCGGTGTCTCACAAACACCACTGACTTTTTCAAACTACAACTGAAATAAGGTAAGCAAATGCACGCAAACCACAATGTTGTACAGAAAGGCGTCGAAAGGGAGTGGACGTTCCCCGTTGTAGGTCAACTCCCGTCGAAGGTGAAGCCGAACGTGAACGATCTAGACCAAGAAGAAGTCTCCTTACTGATGGTAAGACTCGCGAAGTCAAGCCGGGCTCAAGAAATGTGCTGTTGATGGAACTGTTGGAGCTCCTTGATGTCGTCACATCCGACATTATGGGCGAATTCAATGCCGCCGATGATTCGACACGTCCTGCAAAACCTGCCAGCCATGTTTCAGTGCAACGTCGGGTCATGACGGCTGAAAGGGTCAGCTATGTTGGCATGTGCGGGCACCCGTGCAACATGCATCTGCAATCTCTGGCGATTGCGCCACGTCCAATGGGCACTTAACAGGCCATTCAAGGGTTGGCGCTTACCCCTACGGATCGCATGTTTGGCAGCCTCGTTGTCACAACTGCAAGTGTGCGTCAGTCACTGGGGCAATGACGGCAGCCCATGCTTCGAGGAAGTATATTGCATTGGCGCCGGAGGCAATAATTTGGCGCACCATGAGTTGGGTGTGAACATCACCGCCCTTGTCGAGCAACCAGTCCCTGGTAGTCTCAGTTGGCCGTCATCATCCTTGGCACGCCAAAAGGTTTCGCCTTTTCGGCAGAAGACGAGCGAAGCAGAGAGGTTGAAAAAGTCTTTTCGCCAAAATGGCAGGCGGTACACGAGCATGCGCATGCTCATCTCAAGCTGCGCTCAGCACTTGACATTCCAATTCAAGTGCAGGTAAGACCCTTTCGCTAGAGGTTGTTGCTTTAAACACAAGTATTAACCGCGACGCTTAGCCTGCTACGCCTGTCGCTTTTTTCGAATCTTTATCAACTGGCGCCAGTTGCTCCTTATCATCAACTGGCGATGGCCCGTGTCGCAACGGGCTCAAAGGCAACCTCAAGGACTAAGGCGACTAATGTTCACTCCATCCATACAGACCGCAAGCGGGAAGGCTGCTCAACTAAGCACTCGCAACGCAGCTTCCGCTGCCTCGCCTCTGCCGCTTGTCCAGGTGGGCCGGCCGCTGCGTGTGGGGCATGTGACAGTAACCGCACTCTTTCCCATTGCTGCAGCTAGAAACCTCAGCAAAGTGGCACAAAACTGTCCAGCGCGCTAGCACAGCATCTCTCACTGAAAACACACGCCCTTCCACGTGACCGACGTGCGTTTGATTCTGGCTTCACTTTGTTGGGACTTGCTGAAGTGGCTCTTGAACTGCGGGCTGGCAAGTCACAGGCCAGCCAGGACATGAAAGGTTCGAACCGGAAAAGAGGAGTCGTCCGAAACTCGGGCGCCCAACCCCGGGTGTCTTGACGGGCAGCCGTCCAGTAAACGCAGGGCCGTTTGCAAACCTCGGGGTGGCCCAGGCTGCCCGGGTTGGGCATGCCTGCGCAGCAAAGAAACTGCGGGCGTGCCCTTCGAAGATGAAGGAAACTTGTACGGAATTCCTGGTCTGCTTTACAGAAGCCCTACGCCAACAGAGCTGTCTCTCCCTCTCAAACTGACTCAAAAATCCTGTCCGCACAAAGGTCTGGATGCATGGTAATTAACCGAAGAGGGCTCCCCAAGCCCCCCCCTTACAACATGACCCCTATACCAAGAAGGGAAACTCAAATTGAACGCACCAAGCACGTGATTTTAGAACCACAAAAAAGTACAAAAAATACAAGATTGAACGGACCTCAGTCAAACCCTTTGAGCTTCGCGAACGTTTCTGGTGGCGGCGCGCGTCCTTGCCCGTCACGCACGTCAAGCTTTGGCGCAAGCCCCGCAGGCGCAAGCCCCAGCGCCGGCTCTCCTAGCAACTCCCAGCGCAGTCACGTCCGACCAACACCTCTTCCGCAATTCCATGCTGAAGACCTGGCTGGACCCACAAACAAGTCCTGCTGCTTGACTTCTTTGAGTTGTGAAAGGAGAATGGGTCCTGCGGTTGCCACGTGCCCAAAAGGCATGTCAACATTGTGTTGCAATCAACAGGTTCTTCAACCACACACAGCGCCAAGCCTGTTTGTTATTGGGACCCCCGAAAGGCCCCTGCAAGTCCTGTGCAGTGTGGTAAACAAGCAGAACAAGGACTTGGAAAATTTAGGCGTCGCTCTGGGGTAAGGGAACTTGCAATTCCCTGGCTGCGCCAGGACTTTATGGCCAACACAAGTCGCACAAAGGCTAACTCAACAACCCGTGGAAAAATGCAAAAGTTTCCGAGGGGTGACAACCCCTTCAACAGATCCCAAGGTCGGTGAGCGATATGTGCCTCTTTGGAGGTCAGCAAGCCTAATTTCGTCATCGCAAGCGGATCAGTGCACTTGCGTGGGGGGCCGCCCTAAGGACAATGTTTTCTGCCTCGGTTCTTCCAGATTTCACCCTCCTTTTTGTCAACGATTTTGTTGAGGCGGAGGCTGGTCACGGTGCCTAAGATGGATGTGGACCTAGTCCGCCCAGAAGCTGGCAGAATGAGTCTGAAAAGGACCTGTCCTCTTCCTGACCCTGCATAGCAGGACTTCTGCGGAAGGCGGTTCCGAGTCAAACAATTGGGGCAGGCTTGACCTGCCTGGGTAACGCGTCGCCAAAGGGTCAACTGGGCTGGCGCGGACAAGATGCACTTCACTCCTGAACAAGTGCGGACACAAGTTCCTATTCTTTGCCAGATCCCGCGGCCGGGTGCTGCTGACCAGACACGCGCCACCTTTTTAGCGGACTTGTTTTGGGCCATGGCTGGGCCCAACCCTCCGCACCGATTTTGGGCAGTGGTGGTGACGAATTTCAATTGGTTTGACGTGGCATTTCTTGGAGCGCATTATCACCGAACAGTGCGTTGCTGTTTGGAGCTGGTGGGTTCTTTGCTGCTTTGCATGTTTGCTGCAGATCGGGTGGAGACGCGCAAGGTAGGCGCGCATCCCCCTCCGGACGCGGACAGGCAATGAGGGTAATGCGTGCTCCGCTTCCAGCTCAAGAACTGGGCCAGTTTCACTGGTTTTGGCCCGGCTTGGTGGTGAATCAGGGCTGGTGAAGGTGTTCCTTGCTGCGACCGTTGCGGCGGCGCCGCAGGCGGGTTGAGTTTGTTTGGTTGAAGCGCTTTCCGTTCCCAATTCTCGAAGTCGCGGACTTGGGGTTGCACCAGAAAGAATCCACACAATCTTCTAAGCTGCTTTCTAAGAAGCTGCAAAGAAGCTTGAGCTTTAGAGCCAGCTTGAACAATGCTTGGCCCATGACATCAGAGTCCAACCATGAAAGCATCGCCAACTCAACTGACTCAAGTTTTACTCTTGGCTGAAAATGTGTCTGTCTACGCTTGCGTTTGCCAAAGCTCCTTGGCAAAGGCCCTCGGACAGCGCCTGGGCAGACGTTGAGACACTGTAGTATTCGTACTTTGGACACGTCCCTTTCTGGAACAAAGGGTTTAGAAACTTCCTGTTGTGGCTCGGCAGCCCTGGATCAGCACAAACGAAAGAAGGACTCGCCCCAAAGCCGACCCTGGCACAAGCTGTCCGAGCTGTCCGAGCATATTCCTTGTAGACTTCTTGAAGGGGAAATGTAGAATTTCGCAGCGTGTAAGGGGGGCAGAAGACTGCGAGAACAATGTTGATTTAAAGCTCGAAAATCCGTTTGGGAATCATCTAAGAGAATCCCCTCCCTCTGCAGCTTGGCGCAGGCGAACGGCGCATTCCAGGTTTCGTCTCGACATACACCGCTCGGGCACTACTGCGCAAGCCGGTCCACATTCATGCTCATCTCCAAATGAGGCAGCAGCAAGAATGCGTGGTTGCTGCGAGGCTTCGCGCGTGCTGCCCTCAAAACAGGCTGACACTCTTACAGCTGCGTGGGAAAAAAGGAAGACATGCAGGGGCTGGCCCTCCATCTCTGCGTCTCTCGCCGCCCCTTCTCTCTCTCTCCTTCCCTCTCTCCTTCTCTCTCTCTCCTTCTCTCTCTCCTTCTCTCTCTCCTTCTCTCTCTCCTTCTCTCTCTCCTTCTCTCTCTCCTTCTCTCTCCCCTCTCCCTCTCTCTCTCTCTGTGTCTCTCTCCCTGTCTCTCTCTCTCTCTCTCTCTCTCTGTCTGTCTCTCTCTCTCTCTCTCTCTCTCTCTCTCTCTCTCTCTCTCTCTCTCTCTCTCTCTCTGTCTCTCACAAAGCACCACGCCACGGCTCGAGTGCGCCCCGCTAGCGCGGCTATGTTTTTCCCTTCAGGACCTGTGCCCGCCGCTTGCTTGCACATGCCATGGCCAACAAACTTGATGAGCAAGCCAGGTTTTCTGCGCTATGCCTATCTAGCGTCGTGGCTTTCTCTGCAATTGACTGTCTTGGAGGTGGTTTGGCAGACTTGGGAGGAAGGCTAACGCAAGTTTTTACCTTTGGCGAACAGGCTCCCCACAGTCAATCAGATGGATTTGCGGGGTTCCCGGGCCCATCGCCTCGAGCTTGGTGAGAGCGCCCGCAGCGCTCCTTCACAGCTTTTTGGCTAATACGCGCAAAGCTTCGAGGCAGGCCATACAACACGCACACTGCACGCACCCTGTCAGCCGTCCAAGACGGCTGTTGGCACGCCATGTGCGCCAGCACTAACTGCACTGATTTTAGACGCACCCACCCTGCCTGCAATCAGATATCTTGCAACCTGGCGTCTTGCAGTCGTTCTTGCTGGAGCCGGCGCTGGCCACCGCTTGGTGAGCTTGCCAGCCTGCGCCTCAAGAAGCCGCCATGGAGCGCAAGGTCTGTATCTGCATCAGGTTAGCGCGCTGGGAAAGCGCATTTGCCCCAAAGAACCCAAGTATGCAACATGCTTTCTTCCTCAAGTTCAGCCTTCAAGGACCCAGCCGCTGCGGAAGCCATGCAGATTTTTGAGAGCTGGCTTGCCTGGCAGGCGCCAAGCGGGTTGCTCCTTTGCAGAGCCATATTGGTGGTATCTCTCACCCTCCGGGCTTTGGGGCAGCCTCGTTCTAGCGGCGGACTAGCTCCAGGGTGTGTTAACCCCAGGCGAGTTCTGCTGCTTCTTGAGCATGCTGCGGCGTGAAAGTCACCATCTCGGCTTTCATCTCTTTGGGAGTGCGGCAAACTTCAGAACCAGCTACGGAGACCCTGGAGCTTGGTCATGGGCGTCACGTCTGGGCGAAGCTTCTTGGCTTCCCACTCTGTGGTGAGCCACCCGCAGCCTCTGGGGGCGACGTCAGAAACTTGCTGAGCTGGCTGCAAGATCGTCGAGTGTGGGGCGCGTGTTCCTGGTGCGCTTGTGCGAGGATGACCGTGACTGTCGGAGGGTCAGCTGAGCCAGCTTCTTGAGGCCGTCCGTCCTTGTCCAAAGTATGCCCGGATGCCTCGTGTTTGTTTTTTCTGTGCTTCTTTTGGGCACCCTTTTGGCACCCCTTGCCGTGCATTGCGGGGGCCTGTTCGGGGGCGGATCTTGCCCAGCAGGAGGGCTGTTGCAGATTCAGATATTCTTTCCGCAAAACATGCACGGAGACACAAGGAAGCCTACCCTCCTACAATCGCCCGACGCAACTTGTCTCCAAGCAGAGCACACTGCGGGGCGGACGTGTCTGCAGCGAAGCTTCACACTTTCGATGTCCACAAGGGGGAGCGTGGGTGTTCTGCTGTGTGTGCGTCTGGGTGGAGTTCCTGCCAGTGTAGCCACTGTTGCAGCTGCTCCTGCGCTCTTGACAAAGCTGATCTTTTGGCAGCTCGTTTGGAGTCAACGGCACCTGCGGTGGTTTTGAAGCTTGAGCCACAGGACCGAGCTGTGTTGCTCGACGTCTGAAATTGCCGCAATTGACCAGATCCGTACTTAGTGGCTGTACTTGCTGTGTGTGCATACCTTCCCTGGCCCGCGTTGACAGCAGAGGAGACCCCCCTCAACCTTGGCGTGGTCTCTGCGTCGCTGAGGCTTCCGGAGCGGCGCTCGTTTAGCTTCGCAGTAAGTGCCGGGTGTTCGCGCCGGGCGATCAATGCTTGCGCCTGCTACTCTCTGTAAAGCAGCTTCTTCTGCTAGCAATACTGCACAAGTCCACAGCCTTTCAGGCCGGACCATAAGGTCTGTCTTGCTTGGCCGCGCAAGAGACGCTTTGGACGTTCTGCAACACTCAGTCAAAAGTCTCTCTGTCTCTCTGTCTCTCTCTCTCTCTCTCTCCATCTCTCTCGGTCTCTCTCTCTCTCTCTCTCTCTCTCTCTCTCTCTCTCTCTCTCTCTCTCTCTCCCTCTGTTTGTCTCGTTTCTGCGTCTCTGCGTGTCTCTAACAAAGCCCAAGGCTGGACGCTGCTATGTTTGGTGTCCGGCTCCTGGCTCTCCCCCGACGCCTGCCTCAGGCACTCGCAGGTCGAAACTTTGGAGTCCTGCAACAGTGCAACAAACACAGATCCCCAGAGTCTTTAGCTGAGTCCTTGAGGGCTGCCTTGAAGGATGCAAAGGGCTGCCCGGCTTTGCGCAAAGACAGTTGAGAACAATATAGGATCGGCCCCGCCATCCTCTTCCAGAGCGGGCGCTCTCTGATTTGGAGATCTGTTTGCGCCCAAGTTTTGCTAGGGTGGCAAAAACGCGCCGCGCCGATATATTAGCACTGGCCCCAGAAAGAGTAGGCAGTAGCAACCAGCGATGGTAGTACTACTAGCTGTGGCAGGAGTAATAGGAGTAGCTACTGTTGCTGTGTAGTTGAAGTTGTAGTTGCAATTGCAGTTGCAGCGCTGGCGCTGTTGCAGTTGTTGCTGTTCTTGTTGTTGTTGTTGCTGCTGCTGTTGTTGCTGCTGCTCTTGCTGCTGCTGTTGTTGTTGTTGTTGTTGTTGTTGTTGTTGCTGCTGCTGTCGCTGTCGCTGTTGCTGTCGCTGTTGCTGTCGCTGTTGGCGTTTCTGTTGCGGTCGCTGTTTTTGTTGCTGCTGCTGCTGCTGCTGCTGCTGCTGCTGCTGCTGCTGCTGCTGCTGTTTGCGTTTTGTTGTTGCTGCTGTGGCTGTGGTTGTGGTTGTTGTTGTGGTTATGGTTGTGGTTATGGTTGCTGTTGCTGCTACTGATACTGCTATGTGTGTTGGTGTTATTGTTGTTGCTGTTGCTGTTGTTGTTCTTACTCTTGTTGCTGTTGCGGTTGCGGTTGCGGTTGTTGTTGTTGTTGCTGTTGTTGCTGTTGTTCTTGGTGGTGGTGGTGGTGGCGGTGGTGGTGGTGGTTGGTTGTTGTCGCCGTTGTTCTTGTTGTTGTTGTTGTTGGCGGCAATGGTGTTGGTGATGTTGTTGGCGTTGTCGTTGTTGCTGGTGTTGGTGTTGTTGTTGCTGTTGCTCTTGCTCTTGATGTTCTTGTTGTTGCTGTCGCTGCCGCAGTTGCTGTTGTTGTTGGCGGCGGCGGTGCTGGTGTTGGTGTTGCTGCTGCTGTTGCCGTCGTTGCCGCTGTTGCAATTGTTGCTGCTGTCGCTGTTGTTGTTCTTGTTGGCGCTGTCGCGTTTGCATGCGCACTTGCATTCGCAGTCGCATTTGCGTTTGAATTTGTGTTCCGTTCGCAATTTCATTCGCATTCGCATGCGCATTCGCATTTGCATTTGCATTTGCATCTGTGTCCGCTGTTGCTATTCTTGTTCTTGTTGCAGCAGTAGCGGCAGCAGCAGCAGCACAGCAGCAGTCGTAGCAGCAGTGGTAGTAGGAGCAGTGAGATCGTTGAGTGGCCAGAGGAGCGGCAGTAACTGGGGCAGCAGCAGAAGCAATGGTAGCACAGTAGTCGCAGTAAGTAGTGAAACTAGCGGTACTAGTAGCCATCACAACAGTGAGTGCAGCAATAGCACTTGATGGCGTTGCTGTTGCTGCGGTGGTTAGTAGGTACAAAGGAAGAAGTAGTGGCGAGCATAGCAAGCAAGGATAGCAAAGTGAGAAAGGCAAGACAGCAAGAAAAGCAACAAAAGCCAACATAGCAAGAATCCATGCAACAAGCAGCCAAGCCACCAAGCAGCCAAGCGCCCAGCCGACAGCCAGCCAGCCAAAAGCAGGCAACCGACGAACACCCAACCAACCAACCAACCAACCAACCAACCAACCAACCAACCAACCAACCAACCAACCAACCAACCAACCAACCAACCAACCAACCAACCAACACAAAAACCAACCAACCAAAAAAACCAGCCAGCCAACCAGCAGGGCAGGCAAACCAACCAACCAACCAATCAACCCACCCACCCACCCAGCAAGCAACCAACCCAGCAACCAGCCAACCAACCAACCAGCCAACCAACCAACCAACCAGCCAGCCAGTCAGCCAGTCAACCAGCCAGCGAGCGAGCCAGCCAGCCCAGCCCAGCCCAGCCCAACCAGCCAGCCAGCTAGAACCAACCAACCGACCAACCAACCAACCAACCAAGCAAGCAAGCAAGCAACCAAGCAAGCAAGCAACCAAGAAATCAAGGAACCAAGCAACCAAGCAACCAGGCAATCAGCCAGCCAACCAGCAACCAACCATAAGCAACCAAGCAAGCAAGCAACCAACCAACCAACCAACCAGCCAGCCAGCCAGCCAGTCAGCCAGCCGGCAGGCAAACCACAACAAACCAAGCAGCAAAGCCAGCAACTAACCAAGCCACAGGCAACCGAGCAAACAAGCAACCAACCCCAGCCAGCCAGCCAGTCAGCCAGCCAGCCAGCCAACGAGCCAGCCAGCAAGAAGGCGACGCAAAAGAACCAAGAAACCAAAAAACCAGCAGCCAGCCAGCCAGCCTAGCAGGCAAACCAAGCAGCCAACCAACCAACCAACCAAACAACCAAACAGCCAGCCAGCCAACCAGGCAAACAGTGAGCCAGCAAGCAGGCAAGCAACCACCCAACCCGCCAGCCAACCAAGCAACCAGCAACCAACCAACCAGCCAGACAGCCAGCAAGCTGGCAACCAGGCAAACGTCAGCAAGCAGGCAAGCAACAAACCAACCCAACCAACCAACCAACAAACCAACCAGCCAGCCAGCCAGCCAGCCAGCCAGCCAGCCAGCAGGCAAGCAACCAACCAGGCAACGAATCAGCCAAACAACCCCCAACAACACAGCAAGCACAGGCAACCAACCAGCCAGCCAGCCAGCCAGCCAGCCAGCAAGAACAACCAACCAACCAACCAACCAACCAAGCAACCAACCAGCCAACCAACCAACCAAGCAACCAACCAGCCAGCCAGCCAACCAGCCAGCCAGCCAGCAACACCAGCCAGCAAGAACAACTAACCAACCAACCAAACAACCAAGCAAACAACCAGACCAACCAGGCCCTCTCAAGGCTTCAGACCCATTGACTGTAGTCAGCCAGCTAGGCCAGCAGCTTAAACCGAATCGCATCGCAAGGCTGTAGCCCTGTTTGGCAGGCTTTCTTGCGCTATAGGAAGGTCACCACGCGAGGTTCAGTATGTTTGCGTCGATCAGGGTCCGAGCTGAGATGAGCTTACGCGGCCCCGGAAAATGAACCACGACCAACAGCTGTTTTGGGCAGCCTTTGCCAGCACCACAGCAGAAGTCGGAACACTTAAAGGCACTCTTTGGCACCTCGTCTTTGCAGCAAGACCACACGGACCCCCAACACCACAACAGCACCTGGGGAGCCCTCCTCTCACAATAGAGGCTAAAGCTCTCAGAGAAGGAAATCCATTGCAAGCCTTAAGCGTAAGCCAACCGGGTCTAGGAAGCTCACACCCTCAATATTACATTGATGAGCTAGTGAAACTCACATCCTCTGGGCATCTTCATGCCCGCCGCTCGCCTTGGCAAGGATAAACAGCCACAGGCTGAATGTACATAGGCTCCTCACAAGTTACACCGGACACGCCGCTGAAATCTGAGTCATAGAACCCAAAAAGCAAAGAGCCAAAAAAACAAGTGTCTCGGAACATCAAACATGGATGTGGGCTCGTCCACTGATTAGGGGGCATTCTGCTACAGCGGCATTGATCATGAAGCAAGGGATGCCGGCCACGCTGCGCATCTGTCTTGTTCCGCAGAGTATGCACCCAGGCAACCTCACAAGGAAAGTACATTGAAAAAGGAGGGCCCTCCACAAAAACCCACTCGGCCTGGAAATTCCTTCAGAGATACTTGGCCTCCGGAGTGAGTCCTAAACTGCACATCGCTGCGGCGAAGGCAAGACATGTTGAGAACCAGCACGGCAACAACGGAACGCGATAGCTTATTAGTGGGGGCAGGAGCAGGGTGAACATTGCACTTTGCGGAACAATGCTTCGTAAGCACAAAAACTGCGTGGCAACCTTGCGACCGAAACGAAAGCTACACGTCATCGTCCAATTTCTGGTAAATTTGGGGCATTCCAAAACAGCACAAACGCGAAATGCTAGCAAACTCAAAACTCAAGTGTATGCCCCCCCAGCAAGCACAACACAGCATCACCGGGTGATAGGCCCATTAGGGACAAGCCTATATACTTCGGCCCGCGTCAGCTCCGCAGCAAACACGACGCAGCATCACCAGCATGCCCAGCATCACCGGCATCTGCAACGTGTACTCGCGGCCCTAAAACTGCTCGAAAACTGGAAGAAACTAAAATCCGGAAGAACAACAAAACTCTTGAAATTGGATGCAGTCCAACGTGCTTTTTGCGCAAAAAACAAGCCAACAAGCTCTGCAAATCAGTGCGGGTCAAACACAACTCTAGCGACAAAGTTGCTTTCCGTCATCATGAAGCAGCTCCCTGGAGCTGATTCTTCAATTCTGCAATCCTGCCCCACCCCTGTCTGAAAAGCTGAGCTCATGCAAATTGACAGCGTGGTGCGTCGCCGCCATCCTGCAACAACCCTCCTTGAGAAGGCAATGACGAGATTCATTGGATCAAACAAGATAACCAATTGTGTTCAAGACCTTAACGCAGGAACACACCTCATCAACTTGAAAAGGCTTAAACCCAGGGGGCAAGCAACGAAAGGACCCGACAAACTACCCAGACATGACTCTTCCCCAGGAACAGTCTGTGAATCTCGCGAGCCGGAAATTTGCGGGAGAAACAAGTGCTCCTTCGCAAAGACCTGGAAGTCTTCTGCATCTTGCCTGAGCGATCAGATGCACACATGATGCCTCAGCAAGGCTTCAGCTTTCCGGCTCTGGCGCAGCACTTGCCGCTGACAAGTGCCACGTTGCTTTCAGCGCTCACCCGCCCCTTTTCGAACCGAGCAGTTGTGCGTGAGGACACTTTGGTGGAAGCCTTGAAGTGGTACATACGTCATCACCTTGACTGCAACACTGCCAGAGTCAGCGTGCCTTTTTGGACCCCTTTGTAGGCGACTGTTCTCTAAATATAGCTTCTGCCAACGGCTCATGCGTGCAACCATACACAAAATAAATTGCGCGACGTATCCAAAGCCCACCCCCAAAGTGATAGAACATTACCAACATGAGGTTGCGCACTTTACGCCGGACTCTGTCCTCACCACCAACAACAGGGTCTCATGTGCCATTTGGTGACACCACACAGAGATGTGCTTCACGATCGAAACAGATAGTTGGCTCGCCCTCCCTCTTGGTGAAAAGGCCCAGACCCCCCCGCAGAATCTTCATCCCGTTGGAGTGCTAGCTGCTAGCTGGTGCAATCGAGGGGGAAGCAAAGTACAGATTGGTGAAAAGAGTGGACCCTCTCGAACTTGGAAAAACCAACGTGCAATGGATCCAAGTTGAGCCCAGGTTGCGCAAGCCGCAACGTCATTGGACGTTTGCGCTCCGCGCCGGAAACTTCCAGCCCTTGAGCCAGATCCGCTGAGCAAAGGATGGGAAGCGGCCATTGCAGCAATGGGCCAGGGCCAGAAAGTTGAGACTCGCCCGAGGCTTTTGATTGAACCAACTGGAACAAGGTCTGGTGAAAGCGAGACACCCTCGCAAGGGATACGATGCCTGTACCCTAGGAAACCAAAGGGCTCTTCACTTTTGAACGAGGCTCTTCAACTGAGGGCCTTTCTGGGGCTCCGATGTTGTCTGGAGAAGCGCAGGTTTTGCACAGAAAAGCGCCCCGGCCGAGCGAAGCTTGCAGAGGCCGAGCGCCTGCAAGCCCCCACACCGCCAGCCTGCCCTATTGCAAATCACGGACAAATGTTTCAATGATCCGGTGGCAGTCACTTGTATTGAAATGATAGAGGTTGATTCCCATGCCTCTTGCTAAGAAGAGACAATAGCCTGACACGCTCCAAGCTAGCCATGCACATTCGGAGAAGTCGCCACAGCAAAAGAAATGCCCTCCTGTTGACGTGACACAATGCCAGGTGGCAGATAAATCTTGCCACATACCGATCTGGGTGAATGAATGATCACATATCGCCAACCTGCAATGAGGGGGAGTAGATGGACCACCGCCCACAGCCGTGGGACGAGCTCCGTTTTGTTGTGTCTTTGCGGTTGATTGTTTTCGGTGTTGGGGGGAAAGGCGGGGGGGTGCGGGGGGTGGGGGGGGCGGGGATGATTGCGTCACTTCCTCGATTTCGGTTGACGAGAACAGTTTCTGCGGTCCGTTTTGATTTGTTGTTGACGCGCGGGGTGTGGGGTGGGGGGTGTGTGTTTGTGTGTGGAATATTGGCGTGACTTCTTGGGTTCCTTGTTTGTGTGCTGAGCTGTCTTGTTTTGCTGCTGCTCCTTGTGCCCAGACCATGGTGTCAGAAGATGTTCGTAGCCCTTGCCTTCATCATCTTCTTGCTGCGGATCCACACACTCAGTGCCCCTTTTCGCAATGTGGTCTCTTCTGGACGTCGCGTACAGCGCTGGCGTCACGGCGCGCCCGCATAGATTTCCGCTCGACTTTCTGGCTTTAGGCGCCTACGTTCCTTTGTTGTGGTCCATCTGGCACGCGGCTTGGGATTGTCATCTGCTGCACCCTTGCTCCGTGTGGTTTCTGCTTGTTGGGTGTTGTCTCGTCGCTTGTCTGGCCTGCGTCTCATGCCTGCCCAGCCTTGCCATGGCCCACTCCCCAGCACCCGCGCAAGCTTTTGTGGGTTCGCCTGTTCTCCCTCAGCTGTGCGTTGCAAAGCCGACACAGATTTGGGCCTTAAGGCTTTTGGGTGAACACCCCTCCCCTCGTCGGCTTTGGAACAGAGAATTCCTCACGCAGTTCCCAAACAACATGCGATCTCCAGCATGATTGACAGCCGATAGTTGGGGGGTGAAAACGGAGCTTTCGACAGCGGCATGCCAATGAGATTTGGAAACGCCAGGAATTCCCCACTGGCTCGGCGCATTTCACATGAAGAACGGACAGCGCTCTCCTTTCCCCCACGTAATCGCGGCTTGGAAAGATTGCTCCAAAGCTAGAAAACACATGATATTACACGGGCAACTACGAGCTCAGGGTAGATGGCCTTGAGGTTTTGGATGTCTGTTCTTTTTCGGAGTTGTCTTTGCGTGGTGCCTTCTATGGGTTGCAACCCTTCTGCAACCAAGCAGGGCTTGAAATTTTGGAGATTTTAATGCAAAAATCAACCAGACCTAGTTTGCCTGCCCAAGACGGCTTCTAATTCTAATTGGAGCTCACTTCGCTCCAAGCCTTTAAGCCAATTTTAAGACGGGGCATCGGGGCGCCCACCTCCCCAGCCTCAGGCCGCAGGGGTCGCTACGCGCACCGCCGCGGAAGCCGCCGCGGAAGTCGCCGCGGAAGTCGTAACGGGAATCGTAGCCCTTGGCAACCGTAATGGGGCTGCTCACCATTGGCTCTAATCACTAAACAATAACTCAATAGACTGACTCTTTTATGCCCTCACATCTTCAACGTGTCATGAAGGTCACACAAGGGCCTTCCCTCAAGAAGCAAAGCGGGCCTCGAAACCAGCCAGGCACTTCTATGACGAGGCACTCTCGATCGCGCCCGCCCATCTTTGGAACCTGCAGGTCAGTGTGGCAAAACTGCATACTTGAACCCTTCCCATCCCAGCATCTCAAAAGCAGACCTAGCTGGGTGCTGTGGGAGTGTAGATCCAAGATCATAGCGCGTGAGACCACAAGGCTCGCGTCCCTGGGCTTGCTAACAATCTGACAGGTCGCAAGCAGCAGCACAGCAAAAACTCTGCTTGCGCCCGAGCGCACGCGAGTATACGCATGCTTCCCTGCCAGCGCGCGCGTGCGCGTGAGCGCGTGCGAGGGCTTGGCGCGCGCGGCGCGTGTACGTGCTGCGCGCGTGCGTCGGTGGGTTGGTGGGTGGGTGGGTGGGTGGGTGTGTCTGCGCGTGCGCGTCAGTGCGTGCGGGTGCGTGCACGAGTTCGCGCGTGCGCCTGTGCCTGCCTGCGCTAGCGCGTGCTCTTGAGCTGTGGGCGCAGGCGTGGCGCGCGCACGCGCGCGTGGGCGCCTGTCCGCGAGTTTGCGGGCGTGCGCGTGTGTGAATGTTCATTTGCGCAAGTGTGCAAGTGTGCAAGTGTGCACGTGCAGTGCGCAAGTGGGCTTGAGTCGGATGCTTCTCTACTAATAGGTTAAGAAGGTTAACAAAGAACAGCAAGAGTTTAACAACAGAGTAGCAAGGCAGCGCTAGTGCGGTTGTATGTATGTGTTCAGCAGATGTAAAGCTTATGTTATGTTGTTAACATAGTTGTGCATTAATCAGCTAATTGTGTTAGGTTGGGTCATCTTCGCACTTGCGACTCCATGGCTGCAGAAGCAAGACCAGCAACTGCAACAGTGGAAAGGTGAACCCTGTGCGCCTGTCTTCTTGCTGGTTTCATGGCTTTTGTGCTGGTTGCTTTGTTCTTGCTGGTTTCTTCCAAAAGAACTTTCATGTATGGCTTGGGCCCTGGGCAACAGCTTCTACTATGTTCTCTAATGATAATCACAAAAGCCCCAAATGTGTTCATCCACCTGATAGCCTACCAGCTGGTGACGCTCTCTGGCACGGGAGTCTCGGTGCTGGACTAGCAAGGCTCCATAGCTCAATCGGAAGAGGCGCTGCAACTCTGAAGCTTGGAGGGCGCGGGCTCGATTCCGCCCAGGGGCGGGCACAGGCATGGTTTTTAAGCTGTTGGGCTGTTGGGTTGGGCTGGCGCTGGTCAACTGCTGGGTTGTTGGGCCAACGCTGTTGGTCTGTTGAGCTGTTGGCATGGTTTTTAAGCTGTTGGGCTGTTGGGCTGGGCTGGTGAGCTAGCGCAGCTAACTCAAGTGGCTGAGAACCCAAGCTTTGGATCAAGGAGGGCGCCGACTGACCAGAAGCCTTCTTGCGCACCCCTTCAACACAACAGAGGGGGCGCCGTGTTGTCATGGCATGACAGCCATGAGAAAGGTTCCAGGATCTTGCAGACTGGGCCATGGATAAAATCCAGCAATCTGTTGCTGCGCAAATGTCTGCAGACCAAGACAAGAGATCCAAGCAGTTGGCTGCCACAAGCAGGCCAGTGCTGGCCATGACCAGTACCTTCTACCAAATGTGTCACAAGGATGGACTTGGACCATCCTGCAAGCAGTGTAGACGACACCTTTTCAGATCTGCCATGCTTGATTTAACAAGCTTTGAACAGTGACCACAATGCGGCCATTCCAGGAACAAATATACAAGTCATGCGACAAGCGGCAGAGCTGCGTCAGCACTCCAAGAATTCGAAAGCTGCCACCAAGCCCTAACGCATGCCACATGCAGTTGGGCGGGCAATTTGTCCAAGAATTTGGTGGGGGCGTCGTCTTCTCTACCATCAAGCTGCTGTCGCATGTGAGTCTCTTGCTTGTATTAGCATGGACACATTAGTGCTTCTTCACGAACGAATTCACCTTGGCATGGATGGTGCTGAAATGGCTTGCAACTTGTCCAGCCCATTTGTGAAAGATGGGGTGGGCAGGCTATTGGCCAAGAGTGACATTGAAAAGCTCAAGAAATGGCAGAAAAGGCCATCACCATCAATTGGAAGTTGGTTTGCCAGGAAGAGCACATAGGAGCTTTGAATGTCATGGGCAGGTGCTTCAAAAAAAAGAGTTGAAAGGGAGAGAAGGCCTGGAGTTTGAAGACTTGCCCAAGATTTCGGTTGCCATCAGCAGCGCAGAAGAGTTCAAGTGCCAGCTTCTCTCCAGGACTGCTGGGCATCATGTGTCATAACTCTTTGACACAGGAATAGCACATAATGCTTTGGTTGGAATGAACGCAGTGGGTCAGGACCAAGAAGATCCCGTGAAGATTGCCTTGGCCAGATATGGCTTGGAAGTGGGCCAGTTCTACAAAGGTGAAGACACATTGTAGACCAAAAGGCCATGGCCACTTTGGCTTTGTGGGACCACTTCCAGAAGTATTTCAGCTGCAAATATTCAAAACAAATTCCAAGCGCTTGATTGTTCCAAATGTGTTTTTCTAGGATGGTTTCTGGATTGCGCTTGCTTTCCATTAAGGCAATCCACTGAAGTGACCAGCCTGGCATTTGCTACCAAGATTGCTGAAGTCTTTGCCAATGCCAAGGGAAAGCTGAACGTGCTGAAAGCTGACCAAGTGAAAGCCAGCATGTGCATCCTGTATGCCCCAGACAACTATCCAACCACCCAAGCTGGAATTTGAGAAAGGAAAAGGCATTGCAGTCCCATTCTTCCATGTGGGGAAAACCACTGAAGTGCACTTGGTGAAGGCTCAAGTTTACCATTTTGGTTCCGGATCCACCAGGATGACAGGCGCTTCTTCAAATTGAGGGGCTCCCGCTGGAGGCAAGAATGCCACACTTGCCAACTCTTCTGGGCTGCAGAAATTGAAAGAACAAAGAGACAAGGATGTCCAAAATTTGGAGGAAGATGATGCTGAAGGTCTGGGCGTGGAACAAGCCCAACCCAAGAGCACCAGGAAGCCAAAACTGCACGAAAATGTTGTGGTGGGCTTGGGCGTCAGCTCCACCAAGTGCAAATGAAAGCACAGCAGTTGACTGCCATTTTTGAATATTTGGCGCCAGATTGCCAAGAGCTGAAGATTGACCAGCCTTTGAAGAGACCAAGGAAAACGGCCAAGAAAAGTGGCCAAGAGAGCTCTGGGGAGGACCCACCAGTGGACCAGCCTTAAAGTACCAAAGTGACGGCCTGCTGCGCCAACTTTCAGTTTCAGTAACACACACTGCTTTACAAAGTTGTCAGTTCTATTTTGTTTTTGACAAAAAGCTGCAGAAGCACTCAGGGCTTTCACTTTGTGGAACTCCAAAAATAATGTTGCCACGTGGCCTTGCTTGTCAAGTTGTTTTTCAAGACCGGCAGAGAACCAAGCACCCCTGGGCAGACCCCTGCTGGAGGAGAAAGCATCGCGTTGGTCCCGCGCGAAGTCAGTTGCTTCCAGCTCTCAAAAGTTCAATACTTGGATCCAACTTGTTGCTGAATTTGCCTGCCAGTCCAACCCAGATGAACAAGCTGAGGCCACTTCCTGGAAGCCGGTTTTGCAATGTCCAAAACGCAGAAACACACCTGTCTCCCACGTTTCTGCGAAGCAAGGAGCCTGGTCCAAGGTGGCCACCACTTTGTGAAAGAGATACCTTCCAGCTGCTTTCATTGCATGACGCTGCCAGGCGCGGACTTGCCCAGGCCACAGAACGGGTTCCACAGAAGAAAACAGAGGAGCCAACCAGGGGCAGGCGCGGGGCCAGAAGCCAAAGCCCATGGCAGCGCCAGCAAAACCAGTGCCTGCTCCAGTCTTCACAACTGCCAAGACCCACATGGGCTCTGTGGCACCTACTGCTCCTCCCAAGGCGCCCAAGCCCATGGCACCCTGCCACGCCGCCATGGCTTGTTTTGTATCTTGCTTGATTTGAAAGCTACCATGATGTGTGCAACTGAATGCATTTTTGTCAGGCCACTGCAGCAGAGTAGCACTCAGTGCTTCTTTTGCCACACGCAATAGCATCCAACGCTTGCCAATTCTGTTTGCCATGTTGATTTGCAGTTTAAACAGGAACCAGCTGCTAAAATTCAAAACTTAGCGTTTTTTATCGGGAGAAAAACAACAAATGGATTTTTAATGTGTTTGAGCGTGCAACAAAGGCTGACAAACCCCGCTGCTGCCATCTGCTGCAACACCGCTTTTTGCTATCGAACGGCTTTTTTGCAGCTAACACGCTCGCTAGCGCCAAGCGCGGAAGGTAGCAGCGGTATTTGGAACTCGCTTCTGTTCTGCGACCGCAACTTTCCGGCAGTGTGATGGAAAACAACTTGCGCGCTGCAACCTTGAGCGCCCAAGATGTCCAACTGCATTCTCTGCGAGACAAGCGGCCGGTGATGCTCGGGGTGCTGGCGATGCCTGCACAAGGAGGATGCGAGACACCTGCTATGAGCGACAAGTGTGATGTTAGTTGCACGAAAGACCTAGAGGGCCGCGAGAAAACTTGCGCGCTTCAACGGAGCATAATTTCTGCAAAACAAGCGGCTGGTGACGCTGGGGGCGCTGGCGATGCCTGTGATGTTGGCGACGCAAGGAGAGAAGCGCTTTCTACGAAGCAGGTTGCGTTTACAAGGCCGACGACGAGCGCGATGTTGGTGGCACGATAGAGCTAGAAGGCCGCGAGAAAACTTGCGCGCTGCAACTTCGAACGCGCAAGGTTCTCCGACTGCATTTTCTGCAAAAACAAGCGGCTGGTGATGAGCTCGGTATTGAGAATCTCTTTCTTGGCGGGGGGTGGGGATGTTGACGGCGATCGGGAATGTGACCCTCTGCGGGGATCGGTGTGGTCGAGGTGCAAAAACTCGTGTTTGTTTTTGCGTTTTTGTCGGTGCGCGCGCAACCCTCTGCGGGGATCGGCGTGGTCGAGGTGCAAAAACTCGAGTTGTTTTGCGTTTTTGTCGGTGCGCGCGCGACCCTCTGCGGGGATCGGCGTGGTCGAGGCGCAAAAACTCGAGGTTGTTTGCGTTGTTGCCATTCCCGGATGAACCCTCTGCGCCTCCAGCTGCGCAACTTGTGCAGAGCAACTTGCGCAGAGCAACTTGCAAGCAGCGCACATGCGCCGTAGAGCAACTCGCGCAGAGCAACTTGCATCAGAACGCTTGCGCGGAGCAACTTGCGCCGAGCAACTTGCGCCGAGCAACTTGCGCAGAGCAGCTTGCGCAGAGCAAGTTGCACAGAGCAACTTCCGCAGCGTAACTCGCGCAGAGCAACTTGCACAGAGCACTTTGCGCAGCGCAACTTGCACAGAGCAAGTTGCACAAAGCACTTGCGCAGAGCAACTTGCGCAGAGCAATTTGCGCGCGTTGCGTGCATATGTGCGGGCATGCGTGCGCGCGGTTGCATTTTCCTGTTGGTGTGTGTGTGTGTGTGTGTGTGTGTGTGTGTGTGTGTGTGTGTGTGTGTGTGTGTGTGTGTGTGTGTGTGTGTGTGTGTGTGTGTGTGTGTATGTGTATGTGTGTGTGTGTGTGTG
>CAUJNA010003239.1:1774837-1812337 GCA_963377175.1 Effrenium voratum
GGAACCCTCAGGCTGGAAGCAAAGACTTATTGCCTTTGATGCTGTATTTTGTGTTTGTGTCGTTTGTGTTTATCGCAGAGTAGCGTGCCATCAGGCCACTTGGTCTCCAGCATTGTCGGCCTGAACGATGATTCGGATGACAGCAACCGGTGGTTGAGAGTTTGTCGTGATGTTGAGGACCTCTGTCGCCGCAAGCCTCGTCAGTACTACACTGACGCTGAGATGGTGTTGCGTAGCCGGGCGCAGAATGAAGGCGGCTTGCTTGGACGGGAAGGTGCTCAAGAGCAGCGAGTTCTGCGTCGCATCCAGAAGGTGCAGACTATGGCTGCTGGCGGCGTTGAACAAGAGCGGCATGCCCAAGGCCAGATGTTCGAGGTCCGCCCTCAAAAGCTCGTTGCGCCCGCCAAGGACGAGCCTATGAACATGTTCCAGCCGGCTACGTGGGCCATGGCCTTTCCGGACTTGTTTCCGTGGGCAGATGGAGCGCCCTTCGTGAAGCGGGAGACGAGCGTGGAGGCTGGCGAGGTCTTCCGGTACCTGCTGCTGCGCGAGGAGCTCGTGTATGGCGAGCACGAGGAGCAGCCAGCGTTGCCTCGATGGAGCCATTCCGCAGCATGGCAGCATTGAGTTTGCCCGTCGTGGTTTGGAGCTGCGTTGCTGGTGGACGTTGTTTTGCGAAAGCCAGCAATGGGTCGTGGCGCTGCCAAGTGTTTTTTTGGAAAGATAGCAGGCGTTGCTTGGAGTCGCGCTGTTTTGCGAATCAACAGTCATGTATGACGTCAATCGCCGGCTAGCCCTCATGCGGACTTCCACGGAAGCAGACACTGCTCGGTAATTGCGTCTGTCAGCGCAGAGCAGCTGCTGAAGGCCATGGCCTTACATGGCGAAAAAGCCGACATCCGGGAGCTTCTTCGCTTGCAGGATGTGGACGCAGCGCTGAAAAGAGCGCTTGTGGCAGCTGGTTGCAGGCGAGCTCCAGCGTCCTGGGCACAGAGGGTCACCGCAGCCAGATCCGACTTCGTGGCCACGCAGCAGGCTGGCGTTATGGCAACGCCCACCTGTTCGTCACGCCAAACCTGGCGGACTCCAGGGCCAGTCTCTTCCTGCAGCTGCACGCGCAAAGCCTGGACTCTCCGGTCGAGGACTACAACGTGCAGCGGAGCTGGGATCTTGAGGAGCCCGCGCTGCCGCCGCTGCCGGTGATGCGCCGCATCCTGGCAGCCGATCCCGTCGCCCAGGCACGCTTCTTTGACCTCGTGATGACACTGTTTTTCGAAGAGGTCATTGGAGCGTTGCCTGCTCTCACACGAGCATCTTTTTGTGCGGGCAAGGCGCAAAACTTCGAGGACGGCTTCGCTGCATCGACCTTCGCAGGCTGATTTGGCGACGTGGCGGCATTTTGCGGCCCCATCGAAACGCAAGGCCGCGGCTCGATGCATCCGCACGTCTTGATCGTGCTTCTCGGGCATGACCTCGCCCCGCGCTGCCGAGGACAGCATTGCGCACAAGCGCGGGGCGAGGTCGTCATCGAGCTGGAGCGATGGCGGCGCGCAGTTCTGCAGGCAGCGCGCCGAACGCTACGACAGCCATCTTGCGCTCAGCTCCCAGCTTGGGGTGGAGTCGGCTCCATTGCCACTCAGCGAGAAGCAGCGCGAAGCTGCAGGCCAGCACTATGCCCATACTCCGCCGGCCCCCAAGGTGCTGGGTGGGCACGATCTTGCGGCAGAGCAGGTGGATGGCGCAGGCCCTTTGCCGCTGACTGGCTGTCACACGTCTCTGCGACCGATTCGCCGCAGCCGCAGCGGCAATCCAATCTCTGGCTTGGAGTGGTCGCAGCAGCTCTGCAAGGACTACAGGCGGCTGGTGATCCACAACCATTTCCACAAGTGCACTAAGTCTTGCTTCAAGAAGCAGCCTGGCCTCCAAATGTAAAAAACGTCGTTTTTGATTTTGCGCGCGCGGCTAAATGGGTGGACGTTGTTTTGCGAAAGCCCAGCGCGGGTTGTATCTACGGAGTTTTGTGTTGTGACACATGGGCTTGCTTGTCATGCCACGCCAGCTCAGGAGCTCTTCCAAAGGCAAGCGAGGATGCCGCTTCGGGTGGTTTGATTTGGAGTTGGTGACAGACGCCGATGCTTCCGGAGCAGAGCTGGTGCGCATCAAGCGCCGCAAGGGATGGCCTCGCGCGCATGAAGCTCGTTTTGCTGCTCTGCCTCGAGCGCAGGATTCGCCTGCGCAGCAAGAAGCCTCCAAGAACGAGAGCCCGCGTGAGAGACCATCCCTTCGAAGGCATGTCCAGCCCCATCCCGCAGGCATGCATGCGGTGCAACGTGGACGTCAAGTACGCGAGCTCTCTGCAGCGAAGACTTGGAGATGCTCATGGCAGAAGCAGGCGAGGACCAAGAGGATGCCGAGGAGACGATCCC
Source organism: Effrenium voratum (assembly GCA_963377175.1). NCBI lineage: Eukaryota > Dinophyceae > Suessiales > Symbiodiniaceae > Effrenium > Effrenium voratum. The sequence goes on from CAUJNA010003239.1 coordinate 1,777,264, forward strand.
TGGATCTAGCCGTGGCTCCAAGAAGTCACGCTTGGACGCGTGCCTGCGTAAGCTCATCCTCGACATGTTTTGAGACATACATGCAGGACATTTGGCAGTGCCAACGTCTTCGTTTTGTACGCTTTGTTTTGTTTACGCGTGTTGTTGGGCACTCAAGAATACATTTTATGTTTTGTGTTCTGTGCTTTTGCGTTGCGGTAGGACGTCCAGTTTTACACCGGGGAGTATTCGAGGTCTCCCGGTCTCTGCTGCCCGAGTTGTATGCCGGAATTCAGCGGTTGGAGGAGGAAGAAGCTCGGCGCCAACAAGATGAGCCGAGCGTGAACGCCGACAGCGCGCCAGCGCCGGCTGCTTCACGGCCTTCTCTCACACAGGCTCGCGCGCCCAGCGTTTTGCGGCGCTTGGCGTTCGGCATGCAGCGCTGCGTGGCCAAGTCCAATGGCGAGATGGCGTACCAGCTCCTGTTCCAGCAAGAACAGCTACAGCGGGCACAACATGTTCTTCCGCTTCATCCCCTTCACCATCATGAAGTGTCGCCATGGCTGTGGAAGCAGCTTCCTTGGCCGCACCTCACTTGCGGCTGATGCCATTGGAGCGCGCTGAAGAAGGAGGAGCAGAGGCCTTGCCGGTGCAGGAGGTGGGACTTGGAGGAGGAAGATGCAAGTCATCCTCACGGCGAACTTCGTCAGAAATCTCAAGCTGTTTCGCACGACCAAAAGGACGACTACGTGCACCGAGGGTCCAGCGCTGTGCTGGCCTGCGTGTCTCTGGTCAACTACAGCCGGTTCGTGAGACGAGTTCCTCGTAGGAAAGCAGGGCGTCCAGATTTTGTACGCTTCTTCCCTTTCGAAGAGCATTACGCGCACTACGCATCTTCGTTACAGGCTGGTTTGTTTTGTTTTTGCTTTTCGTTAGTTGCACGCGCGCAGCCAAGTAGTTGTCACAGTTGATTTGGAGTTTTCATCGTTGAAAACGTGGTTGAGCAGACAGGAGCTCCGGGTGGCAAACGACAACGTTGTGGTCCTGATAGATTTGCGGCTGCCCGGTGAGAACGAGAGGGGGAAGCACGCGTCCTACATGCTTGGTCTATCCTTTCCATTTCCTCGATGCCGGCATCCAACTCAATGCGGAGATTCGTGGCAACTTTTCCAATGCCACGATTTACAGCTACGAGAACTGGATGGCTTCATTCGACGCTCCAAACACGGCTACTACAACGTACAGCTGGTTCGACAACCGCTACACTCACAAGGGCAAGGGCAAGCACAAAAAGGGTAAACTTCACTGGATGGAAGCCCAAGCTTGGCAAAAGGGCAAACCATCCAAAGGCAAGGGCAAACCTTCACCTCGAGCCCCTGTCAACGCCTACACCTCCGACATGTTCTTGGGTGGCCTGGAGTTGGACCACGCCTTGGAGGCCTATGCTACAGCCAACTCCGGTGCACTTCCCAGTGAGGGACTTCTGGATTGCGGTGCAACTGCATCAGCCGGTCCACAAGTAGCTATAGAGGGTTTGATTAGTGCCGCGATGGCGAAGGACCATCAGACCCAAGTTGAGATCTTCAAGTCCGAGCGCCCGTATTTCAGGTTTGGCAACGGTCGCTGGGGACTGGCCTTGTCGTGTTGCAATCACTTCAAGAGCTTCGGGTACGGAACGCACATTCAAAATCTTTGCTCTTCCAAATCCACCTGAACTGCACAGCCCTGATTTCGACCGAAGCAACTTGGCGCCCAACCTCATTGGCATGGATCACTTGGGAGGTCCCACCACTGCACTGACAATTGATTTCCGTACAGGAATGGCCATGGATTCTACTGACTGCAACCCCTCCGTGTTTCAGAACTCTAAGGGATGTGACATTACATGTTGGACCTTGTGGAGTACCTCACCTGCAACAAAACCTGCCTTGAAGGTCACGTCAGTATCCGTGTGCATGACGAGGTAACCACCCCAGAGTCCAACATTCACGTTCTTGAGCTCCACCCGGTTCACTTCGACATGACTGTCATGGATCACCGGCATGATGCAAAGGTTCTTGAAGAATCACGGGCAAGATTGATGACACTGTTTCGTTATCGCCAACGGCTTGAACGTGCCGCCAGCTCCGGTTCCATGGGTGCTCTGAGCACCAAGTCCCCCAGCGGTGAGTCCTGCCAGCCATGCCAGCGTAGGAGAAGTCCACCGGGACCACCGCGAAGGAGCCTCCAACCAAGGGCACAGCCAGACCCTCGGATCCCGAACGGGCCATGATGATCGATCCCCGAGATCCCAGGGTGGACCCCACTCAGTGGCCATGCTTCGGAAATCACCTGGAGGATGTAGCCAAGAGCAACCCTCACGGTCAGTGGGCGCACTGCCAGGTCTGCAACGTCCGCATGTCCTACATTACAGCTCCCACGGCCAGACCACCAAGACGGACATGCCCGAGATGGTCCGTCGCATGCTCAAGGAACTTCAGCTGTTTATGGGAGGTTCCAAACCGACCGCAACCATATGCCTCGGGATGCAGAAAAGGATCGACGCGGAGGAGGTTCTTCGGACCCACATCAAGAACCACAAGATGGTCCGTCCTTTGCCGACCACTCGTCCTACCAAGACAAGGACCAAGGCATCAACGCGCTCCTCAAGCTCCGCCACATCCTGGGACGAGGTACATCCAACAAAGCCCACGGACAACATGGAGGAGATGATCAGTCACCTCACCCAGCAGGAGCGGAATCACATCCTCCACACCATTCAGAGTCGCATGATGGACGTCTCCCACTCCGAGGAGATGCAGTCCAAGATGAGCACCATGGTAAACGAGGACCAGTAGATCCTGGACCTACATCGACCAGTACCTCAAGGCCCTTGACATGCTCTATGGCAACCAAGCTGATGTTCATGGGCGCATCACTGACTTCGGCTACGGCATCTCAGGTGAGTCAGCTTTGCTCTGATGATCAAGATGGTGTGTGGGAAATCGCCTGTGCCCCGCACAGCTGGCTCAGCGAGGCCTGTGAACAACATGGTCTACAACCACGTCGCATCAACCTCGACGCCGGCTACGACATCTACAAGCCAGAAACTTGGGAGAAGCTCAAAGCACTTCAACGTCAACACCGTCCTAGGCGTGTTTGGTTCTCCCTACCCTGCACAAAATGGTGTCGATGGACCAGCGTCAACTACAACAATCCAGAGCATCGTGAACTTCTAGAATCTCAGTCGGATGCTCTGGCAAGAGGTCAACTTCCTCAAGTTCACCTTGGAGGAGTGCCCGCAGACCCTGATCTACTGCGAGTGGGCTCATCCATGTCAAGGATGGTCACAAAACCCTATGGTCGACTTGAGCCAGTACTTCCACAAGCACGACATCCCATGGCTGGATTGCCGAGTTGATGGATGCAACTATGGCATGAAGGACCAGTCCGGCGAGTTCTTCCTTCACAAGAAGTGGCTCATCAAGACCAACGACAAGAACTTCCACAAGGAGTTTCGCGCCAAGGTATGCCCTGGAGGTCACTCCCACAGGCACATCCAAGGTCAAGAAACCAGCAAAACGGCCTACTACCCTTGGCGGATGGTTCAGTCCATTGCCCGCTGCTGGCGGAGACAACTCATCTCCGACCGCAATCTTCGTTTGCTCTTCCTCAAGCACCAGCATGGCAACCAGGACGATACGGAGTTGATGAGCGAACTCTATGGACTACCTGCCGAAGCTCACCTTTCACCTCATGAACTACCAGAACCCGAGTCAGCACTTCCACCACAACCTCACGAACTACCAGCCCCCGCATCTTCGGATCAACCTCAAGCACCACCAGCACCTGCTCCACAACCCCCACAACCCGCTGGCGGAGATGGTCCAACCGCTCAGGAGCTGCAGCAGTGGAAGGCGAAGGTGGCCCGCTTTCATCGATCTGCAGGGCATCCTACGAATCGCAATCTGGCACGAATTGTACGTGATGCCGGCCAACCACCATGGAAGGTTCAAGCGGTTCTGGACTTCAAGTGCCCGGCATGTGAATCACTACAGAAGGGCGGAACCAGCTCTGGCCAGATTCCACCTGCGTCGACTCACCAGCTCTACAAGGCTTGCATGGACACCTCTGAGGCACATCCCCGGCACCAAGCTGAAGGCCAAGTTCCTCCTGATGATCGACCTGGCCACCAAGCTCCGAGCCGTTAACATGACCCAACAAGCCGAAAACGCTGAAGACGTGATTGCAGCCTTCACAGTTGATTGGCTCACGCACTACCCCAAGCCGAAGATCGTGGTAGCTGACTCTGCCAAAACCTTCACCTCCCAGAAGCTCGCTGAGTTCCTCAACAACCAGAACATTCAAGCCGTCTTCCCGCCGGAGAAGGAACCTTGGGCTCATGGAGTGGTTGAAGCTGCAATCCAAGATGTCAAGCGCACAGCAACTGCCATTCACCTAGAAGCTCTGGACCAGGACGCATACACCACCTTGATCCTCGCATGCTCAGCCCTGAACTCGACCGAGCACACGGCTGGATACTCTGCTCACTAATGGGCATTTGGCACAGAGTACTCCGTCACGGATGAGGACATTCGCACGCACCAGCGCATCGATCCAACCTCCGACTACATCAGCCTCGCCCAAGCTCGCCAGCACGCAGAGGAGGTGGCTCGGAAGACTCGTTTTTAACGGATTCTCAGCAAGCTTGCCAACACCTCCGTGCGGCAACCCTTGAGGACTTTCACACCCTTCGAGTTGGTGAAGGTCTGGCGCCATGTTCATCCTTCCGATCAACATCGAGGACCTCGAGGCGGTCACAAGAAATCCGGCAAGCCATACTGGATTGGGCCTGGACGTGTCGTCTTCCAAGAGCTGATTCACCATCAGGAAGAAGGCGACCACAGAAGGCACATCACAGACTCCTACGCTGCTCAGTGCACTTGGTGAGACCTGTCACCGTCACCGAGCAACTCCAGCACGACCTCACGTCCGGCGAGGATCCCACGAAATCCCTGGCCCTTCCCAAGCGCGAGTTCGAGGACATCACTCGAACTTCCTGATCTCCCTCCAGCACCAGATCCAACTAGTATGGTACCTCTTTGGCGAGCCGTGAAGAAAACGACCTATGGTCCCACCGACTATCGCCAGGTACATCGCTCAACCCCCATCGGCATCAACCCCAGGACACCTCGCTCAACCTCATTTGTACCACCACCACCAGCAACTCCCACTGAAGTCTTTAACGAACCCGGCCAGCCCATTAGTTCCTCATCGGCACGCGCCTGACGCTACGTCCACCACTGGTCCAATCGGAGTCAACGACTATGGAGATGGCAGCGATGCTTGTCCATCTGCATCTGAGAAGCCTTGCCTCGAGAACGACAACGATGATCTCGTGACTCAACACTATGATCTTCAATGGGTTGAAGCTCTTCAAGCCGAAGCTGCTCAAGAGATCACGCACTACGACGTCCTGACCGCTCTCCAGGAGGTCGACGAAGCCATCGTCATGCACATCGATCTTGACCTCAACTCCAACAAGGAGCGGAAAGCCCTGATCAACAACCCGGTCAACTTCCTGGTCAAGAAAATGAACAACTCCGAGGTCGCCTTCAGAAGCTGTCCGGTGCAGACCGCTCGCTCTTCGCAAGAGCCAAGACCAAGGAAGTGGACTCCTTCATCAAGAACGAAGCCGTTCGCAAATGCCTCAACGACAACGAGCTCAAGGACGCCCACGGCAGTGGAAGAGTTCTCAAGGCCCGTTGGGTCTTGACCTGGAAAGTTGTTCCACCTGCCGAACGCGAAGAAGCCTCCCAGGACGCCGTCGACAACACACCAAGGATGGCGCTAAGAAGGCCAAGGCAAGAATAGTCTTGCTGGGCTTCCAACACCCGAGCCTGCTGGACCCGACCTTCAAGACTGCGGCGCCGGCTCAATCCAATCTTGGAAGAAGCCTGCTGTACGTTGCCTCAGCTCACCATCAATGGCCACTAGAAGGCCTGGACCTTGCCACAGCCTTCCTGCAGACTCAGCCCACTGAGGCCGACGCCAACCTGTGGACTACGGGAGTCAAGGAGCTGCAAGAAGCTCTCAACGTTCCCGAAGGCTCGCTTCTCAAGATCCTTCGCAACATCTATAGTTCAACAACAGCACCCCGAGGCCTATGGCTAGACCTGCGCAAGACTTTGGTTGGCCGAGAACGTTGCCTTTGGCTATGGTTCTCACAGTTCGAGAAGGAGAGCACCGGTCGCTTCCCACGCCTCATTGGCATGATGGGCGGTGACGTGGATGATTTTCACCGGATTGGAGACAAGAACTCCAACGAATGGCTCGACATCATGCACAAGGTTGATCAAGCCTACAAGTGGGGAACCGTCAAAATGCGTTCCTACAGGCACGCTGGCACCGATGTGGAGACCATGAACGCCGATGACGGCACCTTCAACATCTCCGTCAACCAGGACGCCTACATCGAGACCATTCCCGATGTTGCCACTTCACCTGATCGCCTACGGCAAAATGGGCCCCTGTCTCCCTATGAAGTTGGAGCATGCCGCACTTCCCTTGGTGCAATGCAGTGGTTAGCGGCGCAGACACAGCCACAAATCTGCGCCCGATGCAATTTGCTGCTCACGGAAGTGGTCACAAATGGCACGTTGGAGACCGCCCGCAAGATTCAGCAGATGATTGGCGAGGTCAGGCGTGAGTCCTACAACCTCGAGTTCCACAAGGTACCCACTGCGGAGCACTGGTCAGACCTGGTCTTCATCTCGATGCGCGAGCAGGCACACCGCAATCGTCCGAAAGGGGACAGCACTGGCGGCATGATCACATTGGTCAGCGGCCCCGAATGCTTGGACGGTCGTGTTGCCGCGGGGGAGCGCGAGCGCGTGCGCTCCCGGTCGTGTTGCAAGCGCGCCCCCGAATGCTTGGATGGTCATCGCATGGCGCACATGGAAACTGCGGCGCAAAGCCATCGGCAGCAACGATGCCGAAGTGCAATCCATCCTGGAGGCCGAGGACCTGAACTTCAGAGCCCGTCCTCTCTGGACTGAGATTCATGGTGGCGATCGCACCAACCTGACCACCGCTGCTGAACAACAAGTTCTGCTTATTCGGGGAATCCTTTGCCGAGGTGGCTATGATGCGGTAGAGCTCAACGAGTCGCCGCTGCTTGGTTTGTCAAACCTTCGCTCAGCCCTTCAAGCCTTTCAGCTGAGGGGGAATCTGAAACGCGTTGGCTGCGAACTTCGTTGGCTAGCCTCCGACTATGACCTTGCCGATGCCCTCACCAAGAAGAGAGCCGAGGAGCGCCGTCTAGGTTTGCAGAAGTTCCTCAGCAAACGGCACTGGTGCATCGCCTATGATCCCAGCTTCACTGCCGCGCCGACCACCCCTGAGCGCATGGCCTGAGATAGACTCAGCTTTTTCGTAGAAAACAGCTGATTTCCCTTTTGTCCTGTTGCAACAGCCAAACTCAGGACACGGGTTCAGCATGGTTGATACATGCATGGCATGTGGCTCAGGGGGCCCCCTTTTGCTCACCCAGGCAGAGCCTAGGCTACATTCGCTAGGAGCCATAGAGGCCCTCGCACCGAGTGGAAAACAGTCGCCAGCCGACCTGACCGAGTGACTTCGTGAACATCACCATCATCGTGCGCATTCACTTTAGGAATTGCTGCACCTTTTATTAAAGCAAAAGATTTCAACATGAGCTTTCATGTTTTTAGAGTTCTCTTTTTTTGCAAGGCGCCCTATAAACATGTGTTCTCAATAGGAGCTTTATCTTCAAGGTTTCATTTGTTTTAAGGGGTTTACTTTTGCCAGGGGTATTATCAAAATCAAACACATGTTCAAAAGGAGCTTTATGTTATTCAAGAGTTTGGTTGTTTCAATGGTTGTTGTTTTTGCCAGGTGGTTTACCAAAAACACAATTTCATCAGGGGCTTTATTTTGTTTCAGGGATTGATTATGTCAATGGTTCTTTCTTATTTGTGCCAGTGGTTTTATATATAACAAAACGCTTCAAAAGGAGCTTTACTTGTCCATGGTGTTTTCAATGTTTCGTCCATTGGCTTTTTTAAAGCCATAAAACAGGTTGGTTATTGTTTGACACGTCCTTTACCCTTTGCCAGAGGCGCTTTCCTTTTGCCAGTGTTTTCTTTAAATTCAACAACTGGTTCAAAAGGAGTTTTCCTTTGTCAATGTATTTAACTGTTTTCAAGGCTTTGGTTTTTGCCAGGCACTTGTTCAAAAGGAGCTTTGTTGTTTAACGGCTTTTACCCTTTACCAGTGGTTGTACAAAGCAAACATCAACAGGAGCTTGTCTTAACAGCGTTTGCCTTTCGCCAGGAGATTTATAACAATGTAATACACTTGTTCAAAAGCAGCTTTTTGCTTGCAGCTTTTACATTTTGCCAAGGGCTTGATAAACAAACGAACGAACAAACGGGGGCTTTATTCGTTCAGCAGCTTTTTCCATTTGCCAGAGGTTTGTTGAACATAAACACATTTTTCAACAGGAGCTTAATTTGTTCAACAGCTTTTACCTTTTGCCAAGGGCTTTTTAAAATTAGAAAACAACAGGAGCTTTAGGTTCTCAGCAACCTGTTACATCTTTCCAAAGGTTTAAAAAGGTTACACTCGGTTTCAAAAGGAGCCCTGTTTTCTCAACAGCGTTTACCCTTTGCCAGGGGTTTGATGAAATTGAAACTTGTTCAAAAGAAGCTTTATTGTTTCAGCTGCGCTTACCTGTTGCCAGGGCAAATACCAAAAGAAGCTTTATTGCTCAACAGCGTTTACCTTTGGCCAGGGGTTTTACAGAGATAGCAAGCATGGAAGGAGTTATTTTCAATAACGTTTGTCTTTCTTGCCAGGGGCTTGTAAATAAAAAGCACATCAAACGAGTTTTTCATCAACAATGTCTGCCTATTACCAGGGGTTTTATAAAAACAACTCTTCCAGAAGGAACTTTTGAATTTTCAACAGCGTTTACATTTTGCCAAGGGTTACACTTTGTCAAAAAGAGCTTTATTTCAACAGCCTGTGAACACAATGCAAAGCGAGCTGTTTCAACAACGTCTGCCTTTTACCATGGGCATTTTCAAACTTTTTCAAAAGGAGGAGCTTTGTTTGTTCAACTATTTGTTCAGCAGCTTTTGCCAGTGGGTGTAACCCTGTGTTTTTTTCAAAATGTGCTCTTTTTTCAACAGCCTTTGGCTTTTTTGCCAGGGGCTTTGTGAAAATACAAAGCTGGTTCAAAAAGACCTTCTTTTTTTCAACATCTTTTGCATTTTGCCCGGGGCTTTATAAAAAAAAACAACTTGTGCAATGGAGCTTTATTATTGAACGGTCTTTGTCTTTCTTCTAGGGTTTTGCGATAATAAGCAAATCCTTCTCAAAAGGAGTGTTTGGCGCAATGGCCTTCATCGTTTTTCGCCGGGGGATGGAAAATAACATTTTCGGAGGGAGCTTTTTTCGACGGCCCTCATCTTGTTTGTCAGGGGCTTGTTGGAAATGAGCACCTTTTCAAAAGGAGCATTACTTTTGCAACAGCTTTCACCTTTTGCCAGGCGCTTTATTAAAACAACTTGCTCAGAAGGAGCTTTTCTTCTACGGCCTTTATTGTTGTTCCAAGCAATTCGTAACAATAAACAACCTTTCAAAAGGAGAGCTTTAGTGTTCAACGGCCTTTTCATGTTTTGTAAACCAACAAGTAACGTGTTTGTTCAAAAAGAGCTTGGGTTCAACAGCCTTTACTGCACCATTTGCCAGGGGGTGTACAAAAATACAGCAACTTTGTCAAAAGGAGTTTGTTTCTTTCGACAGCCTTTATCTCTTTTGTCAGGGGTTTGGTAAAAATACAGAACTTTTCAACACGCGCTTCACTCGAACGCAAAACTAGCACGCCATCTGTAGGAGCTTTCCTGCCACTCCAGTTACGTTCACTTGGAATCAACGAGTTTGTTTTTGGCAATTTTTTTTTAAAAAAAAGGGAAACTTGTTCAAGAGGAGCTTTGTTTCCCCAGCGTTTAAATTTTTGCCAAGGGTTGCAAAAAGCAAAAACGCTTCAAAGGGTGGGCCCTCTTTCCAACTGCTTTGAGCAATTACTCGCACACCCGCGAGATTAAAACCCTGCCCGCAGGTTTTGAAATTTAGCAGCGCCAGCTGGCCGTCCACCCGGTCTGAAGCTGCAGACCTCGTTCCAGCAAAGTAGCCTCTATGGAGTTGCTCCAGCAGCAGCTGCACCACCTGCACCGCCATCACCAACCACACATGCCAAGCATTGTTGCCCGCGTCATCATGTTTTTATTCAACTGTGGCCACGCACTTGCCATGACCAGCGCTGGCTGAATAAGTTCGTCCATTTGGCCAGCGGGAGAGACCAGAGAGGCTGCCAGGTAGTGCTCGTGTTGCCATGGCCATCTGGCTTGGACGCAGGGGTGGCTCCTGCACAGCCTTGCGTGTCCAACCTGTCTGTTGGCTAGTAGCCATGTGATTGTTGTCACGCGTCGCGGTGTGTGTGTGTGTCATGCTAAACTAGCTAGGCCTAGAAGTTAGAACATAACACCTAGATTGAGCATGAGCTACAGGAAACGTGGAAGTCCACTTCTTTCAGAGCGCTGGGCAGACAATATGCGAACACGACAAAAAATAGAAACATGAAATGTATAAAGATGCGTCAACCACTAGAATGTGCTTGCACGAGCAGACAGTAACATGGATGTACACCCCATGGATCTAGCCACAAACATGCAGTTGTTGACGCGTGTGTGCGTTGTGTGTGGTTGTGCGTGTATTCGTGTTTGTGCGTTGGCCTCTTGGCTTGTTGGAGTGTTGGCGACTTGGCAAGTTGGCATGTTTTGTGCGTTGGTGCGTTGGTGCGTTGGTGTGTGTGTGTGTTTGCGCGACTGCGTGTCTGTGTCTGTGTGTCTGCGCGTTTGCAGGTTGTGCGTTGGTGCGCTTGTGCATTTGGATGTTTGCGCGTCTGTGTGTTTGTGCGTCTGTGTGTCTGATTTTGCGCCCGTTTGCGTTTTTGTGTTTGTGTGTTTGTTGGTGCGTGTGTCCTTGTGCGCTGGTGCGCTCGTGTGTTCGTGCGACTGTGTGCTCGTGTAGTTGCACGCGCGTGTGTTCGCACGTTCGTGTTGCGCGCGCGTTCGCGTGTTCGCGCGCTCGTGCGTTTCCGCGTTCTTGCGTTCGTGCGTTTGTGCGTTGGCCTCTTGGCGCGTTGGCGTCCGTTTTGGGGGCGTGTGTTTGTGTGCGTGTGCGGAGCGTCAGCTCATCCCTGACACCGCTAATACAAGCACTTGGACCGGGCTTTCTGACGCTACTTGGTCCAACGAAGCTTTTGAATTTGGAGAGGGAAGCATCCACTGGCCATGGGTGTGTAGCTGCTGATGTTGCGCAAAGTCTATATGGCCCCCCCCTCAGCAGGGATTGTTTCTGTGTCTCTCCTGCTCAAAATAAGTAGATGGAAACCACAATCACTCGAGTTTTGCACAGTCGCATCACTCGACTTGTTCACTTGGGTGCGCCAGCTATCTAAGTGTGTGGCGCACGTGCGGGAGTCGCAAATGTGTTTGCGCAAGGGCGTGCACGAGCGCGCGCCTGTGTGCTGGCACAAGTGTAGATGATGCGTGTGTGGCGCGCGCCTAAGCTGCGTGTACATTGACATGCGCGTGCGCGCGTGTGTTTTGAACGCCAAGCAAACTCATCAAGTGGACTCGCAGCGGGACAAACAAACGAGCTGAATAACCGTGTTGGAACAAAGCCCCTGCTGCATACCCAAAAAACGCCAAAGTGAGCAGCGTTCGGCTAGCTGGCAAACACGCGACAGCGTGACAGTTGCTGGGCGATCATGAGTTCAACGATTCTTCAGGCGCGCAGGGACCTTCACTTCTGGTTCGCGTTGCTAGGCTCCGCGCCAGGTACCTGGAAGCACGCTCGCGTTGCAAAGGCCACTTGGCGCTGCACTGCGATAACCAACTTCTCAAAGGCACGGTGGATAAAGGCGACTCACGCCCACATGTGCGAGCATCGAACAGACTTAGCAAGTGGGCTTGACACGGCACCGAAAATTAACCAACTGGCACAATTTACTCTTGAGACGTGTCTGGCTGACACGTGTCTGGCTTTAGGGCCCATTTTTAGGCAACACTTGCTGGCAGCAAGACTCCGCTGTCCCTTGATTCATGGGTTGGCCACCTGGATTGCACTCGTAGCAAACACCCGGCTATCTAAACGGCACCCCCTCCATAAGGCTGGGATCTTTCAGGCTGGGCTTTCTGCTCACATGAGGTCTGCAAAGGAGTTCAGGTCGCACCAGATTTGGAGCACTGCTTTGTCGGGACAGCGGCTGGCGATCCTTACAAGTTGGCTGAGCAACCCACCCGCTCCCGAGATATGAGGTCATCCAACTCGCCATTGTAAAGGAACGCTTGCCTACTCACAGGACCGTTCCGAATCTACAAGTTCATGGAACGAATCAAGGCCAAGACGACTCTCCCAGCACATGCAAAGCGTAAGTTCTGCAGCTCACGCCAGGGATGGAAAGTCGAAGGTTCCCATCAGGAAAGTGAAGGATTGCCAGTACTAGCAATACAACCGGCAACCGCTCAGGATCTATTTCTGGGCCCCCGTTCATCCCTACACACCCCCGCGCCCCCATGAATGCTTCACTGTCGAATGAAAGCTATGATTTGTTCTGCGCGTGTTGTATGCGTGTAGGGGTGTGAGTTGCAAATCGCCCCCTTGTGATTTAGTCAACAAGGCCTTTTTACCCTCCAAGCTCCCCCCTCGCAGCACGAGAGAAGCAATGCTTCAATCACGCCTTTGTCGCCCACGAAGAACTCCCATCCAGACCCTTGGCGTCGGCGCGGGCACCCGGTGGACAAGGAAAGCAGCCATGAACAAAGCACATGAGGAATGCAACTACGCCCTACCAAAATCAGTCAAGTCTTTCGTGTCAGTGGCGCATTCAGTAATCTCACTCCGTATCATCAAACCAGCTTCATTCCTGCCCCACCCCCCAAGTCAAACAAGGTTTAGGCCTAATCAGGCACATTGTTGGAGCTCCAAGCGATGGTCCGCTGGACAAGAAGGATTTGTGTTGATGCCGAACTCAGGTCACTGCTAAGCCTATTTTCCTACTGCCACAACCACGACCATCCAGGGTTGCACACAGCTACAAATCGGTGAACTCTTCTGCTGGCACGGCGCCCCTCGCCCACATGTCGGCATGTCCTCTTGCAGACCTACTAGCCTTGTTCAACCTGCACACATTCCCCTGCCACCAGGATTCCCCTGCCCCGCAGTAGGGCGAACTTGCTTGTCAAACGTTTGACTTATGACGCCTTGCTTCTCAAACGCACTCCAGCTTGTCACAGGCATCTGCAAGCACCCGTCGATATTCTCCCTTTGAGTGACGGTGAGCACGCCTTGTAGCGGCTGCCCACGCGTCGAAACCCCCGACGTTCCACTCATTGATGGGGAACGTCGCGTCCAGAGCCTCCGTCCGCATCCGCCTCTCCTTGGAACGTTCTCATCATCCTCCGCCCCTCGTTCGCGTCACCGTCCGAACCCTTGCGTAGGCCCAAGCCTTCACCAGTGGAGGATTTGTTTGTGCGGGCCCTCATCCGCTCCTGCCGCACTCTGAACCAATCTGCATCTTGCGCAAGTAAGACGTCCTTGTCGTCCACCATGCCCAAGCATTACTTCTGCTGGCACTCGTGGGCGGGGCGTGTGAAGAGTCAGAGCAGTTTGAGGCCCGCTTGTCAAAAATCAGCATCTTCACACATTGCCTCGCTCACCTCCCTGGATGTCTCCGTTACTCACCCGTCTCCTCCGCTCGCCTCGCTCCACTGATCTTCGCCGACAAGCAACATCACGAGCCAAGCCTATTTTCCTACTGCCACGGCTCGCCTACCCCAAATCTTCACAGATTGGTACGTTGGCATGTTTCGAATGGGGGGAACCCCAAAAAAGATGCTCTTTCTTCTCCGATTGAAACAGCCCCGAAAAGAGCAGCCTCAAAAGAAGACACCCCCACATCATTTTCGTCCGGAAAGGCGCTTGGCGCCTTGTTCTATGGGGTTAACAAGTAGCCAGCCAGTGTCACGTAGTAAGGCCATTCTGCGCAGCTCAGTTGCTTGACTTTGGTTGGGGAAAAGTTCTGCCCGTTCTGGAGTTCAGTTGGATGTTGGAATGGTCTAGGGTCAAGCGCTGGTTTCGTTTTGCAACCTTGTACAGGTCAGTCAGGGCTGAGGCCTGCCAGTTTCAGATGCCAGCTTACTGTTGCAAAGCTCCAGCGCCAGTGGGCAAAAAACAAGTCTGACAAGAAGCCCAACAGCACAATCGCTGCCATGCTGGTGACAAGCTCAAGGCCCAACCCTTCTTTAAAAAAACTCAAAAAGTTCAAGGCGCTACACAACATGCCTGCCTGTTCTGCGCGAGGCATCCTACCACTCCGGATCGATCGTGCCCTTGTTAGACTAAAGATCACTGACAGTCCTTGTTTCCTTCCTTGTTCCCCAGCCTTTGCTTCCCCCACGAAAATTGCAAGTTTGCGCCGCCCCTTTTCTATGTTGCGCAGAATTGTCTCGCCAGGTGTCCACATGCAGGAAGTTCCGTAAGGGGCTGATATTGCCACAAGCTGGTTGGCCCATTGCATGGGTCAGTCAGGCCAAACCGTTTTGCTTGGGCGCTTCACACCCTCCCAGATTTCAACTCAGGGCCCACCACACCATGGACCCCAGCTTTTCTGCGTGGCGCAGAAGAGGGCCTGCAGGTCAACTTGGCTAGGAGAAGCAAGGGTGTTCGGCGTTTGGGGGTTTTGCTTGTTCCAAGGTAAAGTGCGAGGAAATCAGCGAATGGTTTTAAGTTGGATTGGCTTTGTCCACAAGGAGAGCAGGGTGTCGTGAGGTCCGCTGCGCTTTGAAGTCCGCCCGACAACTTCCATGTTGGTAGGCATGAATGCGTTCCGCCCAGCGCATGGTTTTTCAAGTGAGGGGAACACCGTCAACTGGCCAGACTTACACTAGGAAATGCCAGCGTGCACGCGTTGAATGTCTGGGCCCGCTTGACACTTGTCCATGCCATGTCTCGTGTCTCATAGCACAACAGAAGCAGACTGAAAAACAACTGCCAGCAACCTGTGTTTCAAGCAGAGAGTCTCTTCTTCAACACACGCAACCCATCGAAGTGTTTTCTGTCTGCGTTCCTGCGTTGACAAAGGCAGCGCGGCGCATCTCTACCAACTGGGAGCAGCTGCCCTTAAAATGGCCGACATCCTTTACAAGAAACATGAGGCACATGTAGGTGGATACGACCCTCAACTGCACAAGAGTGGGAACCGTGAGTCAACGCCACAGGGTCTGAAGTGTGCTGCGCAAGACATCTCTGTCTTGGGGTCTTGCAGGCCCCGCCAAAATGTTCATGCGAAGATGAAAGCGGGGGTTCCACACGGGATTTACGAAGGGGCCGAGAGTTGCGCACATTTGTTGCAACCACCCAACTGCTTCAGGGGTCGCAGCAATGGATGGAAAAACACGCAACAAAAAGCAAACACTTCTAACATGAAAAGCAAAAGCAAACAAACAGCCAGCCCCACACAACTCTGCGCCACATCTCTGCGAAATCTGTCTAGGCGCCACCCATGCAACTTCTTACTTCTTGCCATCTTCCTCTACAATCTCTCTATGGACCTTTTTGCAGACTCCAGTAAATCATGAACTGCCTTAAGCGTAGAACCATCTCCGGTTGGCCTGGGCACGCTCGAATGCGCCATCGACCTGACCAGCGCCCTTTGTCCACATCTTTGGTAGGAGGCACCCTAGCTTGTCTGAGAGTTTTCATGAGAGGCACCAACTTGCGATGAGGGCAAAGAACCCGGACACAACTCGGGGGAGCTGTGCTTGATGACCAGGTTGAAGGACGTGACAGGTGTATGAAAGTAATATCTTGAACCATACGGCCACTCAGCACGTATGGTTGTAGACACAACAACACGTGAACTAAACACACCCCCCTCATCCAATGTCTGGACAAGAGAAAGGGCGTGACAGTTGAGTTCACGATGAAAGGAACCAACCAAAACGCCAACTCAGAGATGATCCAAACGGCATCACCTGGGCCCCAATTAAAATCCCGCCACCGCCCCGAATTAACGGGGCGACAGGATTATTTGACGGATGGGCCATATAGTGCGCAAAGGCATGAACGCCCTCTCGCGCCGTTCAGGTGTTGTGATAAGGCGGTAGCAGTGGGAGGGGGGGGGACCTCTGAAAGCTCACCGCGACATGGAAAAATGACAACCGAAGTGACGAGTCGATAGAAGGTATACCGAAATTGACGGAGTGACGGCTACGGCCGACCAACACTCTCTGCGCGGCCAAAATCTCGTTCGAATCCGTCATGTTGACCATCACCAGCGCGCACGGCCGCGGTCCGGGAAAGACATGCAGAGCAATGGAGACCATCACCCTCAGCGCTCGCGCAGGTAATCCGGCTGTTGTCGGCGGCCCCCACGGCGGCGGTCGCGCTCATCGGCCGATCGCGGCGATCGCCGCCGGGGCGTCGCGCCCGCGGCGATCATCCCTGCCGGCCTCGCGCCTGTCAGCAGGCTCGTCGTGCGGAGGACGTTGCCTCCGGCCATCGCGACCCTCGTCCGCCCCTGTCGTCTCTGTGACGAGGCGGGCCGTGAGCGTCACGCGCACCTTTACCGGGTCGCTGTCCACCGCGGCCCTTGCCACCACCACGAGGGCCACGACGGTCGTCTCCACAATCATCGTGCGCACCATGTGAACCATCATCAGCGTGCCCCAACCGCAGCGCCTCTCAACCACGTGCAGCGCGAAGAACGCCTGGCGGAAGGTCCCACTCCTTGTCGTTGTCATCCCGAGGGTCAGTAAAAGGGGGAACGATGCCGATTGCGGGGGTATGACAGACCCCACAAAGTCAACGCGGCTTCCAGGCCTGGGACGGGATCTTTTCAGACGGGTCATAGCCGGGCGTTTCCTCATCTTTGACACTGTACCGCCGAGGCGGCGCGACGGTGCTGGTACGACGTGCAGAAACCGCTCCTATTGGGGTTAAATTGGCAGTCGCGAGGCGATACTTGGAGTCCCCTTTTTTTGAAGAGCAGCCTCCAGTCTGAAGAAGACGGCCTCAACATCGGTCGCATGCCTGCTCAGGAGCATGAATTGCGCGTCGACGGTGGAGTCACGCATCAGTGCGGCGCACATGGCGACGACCGCCGCCCATGTCGCCGGTCGGCATAGAAGCGACCCGACGGGGTTCTCCGGACACGGCTGATAGAACACCCTGACGCGCTCAATGTTCTTGGCGCCTCGTTCTGCTTCTCGCAGTAGCATTTCCTTGCATCATCAGGAAGGCTAGCGAGGAAGTCCGAACTGCACGTCCTATGATGGAACAGTCCTCCTTGATGTATGCACACCGCCAGTAGCCAATCGCGATGTTTTCGCGTGAGGCAAACGTTCCTTGGCGCGCGATGCGCGTTCCGCCATTCTCCAAGGCGAAGCGACGAGCGTCGATCGCGAGAACCACGTAACGGGGTCACCTCTGTGGCGTCTACCCGACGTCTGAATCTCGGTCACGTTGCTGTCAGTGATTCGGTCCACCGTGTCGGTGAGCAATCTCCATGGTCGCGGATGCGCGTAGACCCCAACAAGCGCCCGAAGCGCGAATCTCAAGGGATCTGACCGATCCAGGAAACAGGACAAGATTCTTGTCTCGAAGCATCCGCGCAGAACAGGGAGTTCGCCAGCAGGCCAAGTGAATGTGTAGCCTTGCTCCACGCAACGCTTGCAAATGGAGATGAGGGATGGCGTATTCTGAACGACACGAGCGTCAACGACCTCCCTTATGTCCTCCGTTTCAGAAAGTGTCCGCCCCACCTTCCTGTTCTCCAGATCCAGAGCTGAATTTGTTCAAGCCGACAAGGTCGATTAAGGGGTGGATGACACGCGACGCTCTACTATACATCAAAGCGCCTACGAATCGCCCTCCTGATCAGTGGCAACAGCATGGATTTTGCGCCGTCTCAGTCTGCCTCTCGATGGTGACTTTCGTGGCGTTCCTGAACTCCCCACTATGACTGTAGGTGGGATTGCTTCTTGCCTGAGAGACATGACAAATCTTCTTCATGGGGCTGTCAGGCTCAACATCAAACCGCTCGATGAGAGCAGACTTATGAACAGCGCGTTGGTTCCTGTCGTCTTGATCATTTGATCGAGGCGTTCCACGCCATGTCTTTAACGGGATCAGCAGAATCACTCACCATACTGCCCGATCGGACAGAAGAGCTGGGATCAAGTGGCGCGGTCCGTCTCCAGACAACTTGTCGGAGACTGGGCCGCCGAAGCGGGCCCCCGAAACATGCAGGTCTTATGGTCTGTTTTAGACCATTCCTGCGCATCAGCAGGTGGAGGGAGCGTGCGTCAGCAGATTTTGCGCCCGCGCATCCAGGGCCAAGGCTGAGTGCAGCGCCAGGCCGGCCCAGCCCGGCCTTCTGGGGAGCGGAGCAAGGTCAAGAGGCGGCTTCTCGTGTTTGTACATGCGTTGACTACGCTGCGACGCTCTCTGCTACAAGATCTTCTGTCACGACTGCTCCGGGCTGCTTTCTTTCGGAGAACCTTGGGAAGGAGCGGCTGGCCCCACTCCTATCGCTGCACCCCAGGGGCGGCGGCATGTCCGGCCCGTTCAGTCTGCGGCGATCGAGAGCGCGTTTGATCTTTGATGTCAGAGACATTGTAGCGTGTCCGCCATCGCAACACGTAGCTTTGTACGCTTGGATCGTGGTCCCAGCGCTGAACATCTGGCAGCAAGCATGGCGAGTGACGGACCTGCTCGAAGAAGACACGCTGAAGAACGCTGGGATCGATCGGAGCGGTGATACCAGTTGAGCTGCAGTTCGCCGGATCCAGCAGCTCTCCCAAGAGTGAGTGGGAGTGGCTCATTCGTACAAATGGATTGACTCGCGATTTCGTCAGGGCGAAGATAGTCTATTAGAAAAGGATTTGGTTCCTCTCTTGACCTGTGCCTCCTCAGTCAATCTGCTGGTCTTGGCAACGATGGGCTTCGAAGTAATGCACTTTCTGAGTGCAGCATTGAATCGGTTGTCCGGGATCGGGTAGAGGCAGGTCCCGGTCAAGATCCTCGACGCATGTCGCGTCTTCGACGCTCGTGACCCACGCATGGCATATTGCGAGTCACAGCTGAAAGCGTTGCTGGCGATCTCGCGCGCGGCGATAACCCATGCGCTATGTGCCGCGTGTCAATGCGCTCTGCGTGCTGCCCTCCGTCGTCTGGGAACTGCTCTCTTTGCGGTGTATCGATTGGCAGGGACGGCGTTCTCCCTCCACATGTCTTCGCACAGGCCACACGCCCGCCTGCGACTTCGTTACGGTCAGAGGCTAACAAGCGCGCGACCATTGAGCTTCCGAAGGAGCCTGCTCCCCATGAGCGCTGGTCTTGACCTTGATGTTGCATCTTGGTCAAACTCTCTCCCCAGCGGATGAACGTCGCGTCTCGGCCCACGAGACGCCACCGTCGGCATTGTTGTTCGGGATGTTTGCACCGAGGCCAGGAAGGAGACTTGTGACGTTCAACACGGGAGGCGGGCAGAGCGGTCACTATACTCAGCGGTTCCAGACCCATAACTCATGCTCGACATGGCCATAGGCATAGGTCCCACCAATGGACCGCAAGAGCCCGGATTCCGTCGCCAAGCAGAATTTCTCTGGGTCTGGCAGCGTCTCATGTTGGCGCTGGAAACCAATTGTTGGATGTAGGTCTGAACGTTAGCACGTGTCGTCCGTTCATTACTGAGGGTCCATTTCGACGACACCTCACATTGATCCTCCGTGTCTCGGCTTCAATCGCTCCTACTTCGGAGAATCTGAGAAGCAGGACCTTGATGCTCTCAAGAGACTCAGCCTGTTCACGAAGCTCAGCAGCAGAGATGAGGGCATTGGACCTTGCGCCGTAGATCTTGAAACGATCATCAATCTCTTTCTGGCTCCTACACCTCCACTCATCGATCTCACGGAACTTAGCCTCGTGCTTCGAGAGAGTTCCGGCGACAGTGGAGGATATCTCAACCTTCTTTTCGAAGTTGTTGATTCGATCGTTCATCTTCTTCATCTCGCCAACGCACGCATTCACATCATCTCTGCATGACCGGATTTCGGTTCTGCAGCCTTGCATTTCGGCTTTGCACCCTCTGGTCTCGTTGTGGATCGCAAGGAGCAGTCTCTGAAGTTCGGATGGACCAGGACGAGGCACGAAGCAGGAGCGGGGCAACTATCCGTGCCACCAGCGTTCTGTCCATCCCCGTTCCTGTCGGGAGCCGATCTGGAAGAACGCGGGCACGTTCCAGGAAGAGGAAGAAGACCAGCATGTCAAGGCCTGCGGTTCGCGCACGTCTTCGCAATACCATCATCCGTGTCCTTTTCAAACCTTGAACCATTGGAGCTGAGTCCGGATCCGGCAGAACGTTTCTCTCGGACCTTCTTTTGGCAGCCCGCGAGTCGGCCCCACTATGCCCACGCGGATCATCCCGTCAAGATGACCCACGCTGATAAGCTTGATGATGGCTAGCCGAGCAACCTCATGAACGTAGGGCTTCGGCGACAGGACCAAGGCATGCCCATTACCAGGGGACTCCTGTTTGGATCCATCACTGGCGCGATGTTGCGGTCCGCTACCGCTGCGTAGCGGCTCGCATGGGTGAAATGGATGAGAGCTCCTGGTTCACCGTGGCCGGGATCCTCTGCATCCTCATCAAAGACGCTGGGAGAGGGTCCACTTGTCCGTGACAACTCCAGGACTCTGCGCCCATCGCTGCAGAGTTGGCTTGTTTGGCTGGGGGCGGCGTGGCAGCACCGCGCAAGACGCAGTCTGCGAAGCCAAGGCCCGCGACGGGATGCTCCAGCAGACGCCATTGATTGAGCACGAAGACGAAGAAGAGCAAGCAGTGGGTCACGGCCCGCAACCGGGTCACCAGCCATGGTAAATCCCAGGGAATCGAATGACCTCAAGGTAGTGCACGATGAGGGCAAAGAACCCGGTGACACAACTTGGGGGAGCTGTGATTGATGACCAGGTTGAAGGACGTGACAGGTGTAAGAAAGTAAGTTGTTTGACCCTCATTTGATGTTTGGACAAGAGAAAGGGTGCGTGACAGTTGAGTTCACGATGAAAGGAACCAACCAAAACGCCAACTCAGAGATGATCCAAACGGCATCACCTGGGCCCCAATTAAAATCCCGCCACCGCCCCGAATTAACGGGGCGACAGGATTTTTTGACGGATGGGCCATATAGTGCGCAAAGGCATGAACGCCCTCTCGCGCCGTTCAGGTGTTGTGGTAAGGCGGTAGCAGTGGGAGGGGGGGGGCCTGTCTGCATCACCACACCTCTGAAAGCTCCCCGCGACGTGGAAAAATGACAGCCGAAGTGACGAGTCGATAGAAGGTATACCGAAATTGACGGAGTGAAAAACGGCTACGGCCATTCAGCACGTATGATTGTAGATACAACAACACGTGAACTAAACACATCTTGGAAACCAGCTCGCGCATGTCGGTGCCGACTCACTCACTCAGACAAACACAACACCAAGGTAAACCAAAACACAGTACCTCAAGCCAGCCAAAAGCATTCTGGCCGAGGCGCGCAACGCGAAGCGCTCAAAATTACCCCACTGGCTAGCGATGGGAAATCAGAGCCTGAACCTGGTGCAATTGCATTGCCCTATCTATCTCTGTCTCTCGCTCTCTCTCTCTCGCTCTACGCCAGCTTGGCCAAGCCTATGTGGCATTGGCTCATGGCCAAACAGCAACATGCGCATGAAACTTGCTGATATCCATTCCCAAACCGGATTGCTTCTCCCCAGCCAAGTAAACCTTTCCTTCTTAAAGCTTTCCCAAGGGAGTTGAACAAATAAGCAACTGCACCAACCCCCACTAACTTACCCACTGGCCGGCCTGCGGGGCTCCACGGATGCCACTGGATAAGCTAGTACGGCCAAAGGGCAGCACGTTTTCTGCTCATAGCTCGCCCACCAAACGGGGCTCACCCAATTCAATTCCGAGCTGTTGATATGGGTGGGCTTGAAGGCTGGAAAACAGCAGCCCATTTCTGCTTGACTTCAGACGAACCTTTCCAGCACGCTTTCCAAGCGAACGACCTGCTCCACCTTGCAATGGTGTCAAAGGAAACCCAAAGCAAACCAGCCGCTTCAAAGGTCCAATTACCACGAAAACCTGTCAGCGGGCTTGTCTGACCCTTGCATCTCAAACATCCCTGAACTGCTGTGGGTTCTGTTTCGTTTGGGATCTGAGTTGTGTGGCTTTGTGTGGCAGATCTGCCACTGCAAGAAAGGGTGGTGGACCATATCTTAGAACGGCGGGCATGCAAATCGAGGGGTTACAAACAAAGCCGACAAAGTCGAGCGGCAACGTCGCAAGGACCATTCGGAGATGTGTCAAACCAGGGACGGTAAAACATGACACCTTTTGGTGTCCTGTAAAACAGCTCCAAAAGCGGGCGGTCATGTCGAACCAGAACTGTTTCGCCATCCAAAACCATCTGCAGGTCTTTTGAACATGCCGCAGACTTTCAGGCCACCACCCGCAACACATGGCAATCCTCAAAAGCTGCTACCACAACCATCGAGCCAGAATTAGCTTCCAAGCAGCACTCACACACATCCTTTTGCGGGTTGCCTTGCATTCACATTTTATGTCACGATCGCTCACTAGAGTCAGAGTGATGGACAGAAAGCAGTACTCCCTTGCTCAAAAGACGAACAGCATCCTTGTGTTCGCCATGGCACGCTCTGCACGCACAAGAACCCAGTGTCTGTTTCTGTGAATCCGATACATTCCAGGCACTCACTGACTCTGATCAATAAAATGGTGCCTGCCTTGCTGGGCAATAAATCAATGGATGTGCTTCAACGAGCAATCAAAAACGTGGGTCACATTCTCCTCTTGAGTGGCCCTCAGCAAAGGGATCGATTCAAGTGGGACGCTTTCCTGTCCGCACCTGGAAACTGAAATGCTGCTTCGGCCCAGCTTGAGGACCAACTTAGACGGTGCCCTGGCAAACTGCCATGGCGGGAGTCGGGCACCATTGTTGATCCTCTTTTGCAGGACACAGCCCACCGTCCATTCTCGGACACTAAAGGAAGCACTGAACGTCTCATGGATTTGATGTGCTGGGCCCGTCGGCTGCAGTCAGAATGTCGCAGAGACTCTATCCGCCTAGAAGCCGCGCTGGCTTCTTATCGCAACAGCCGCGAAGGCCTTGCAACGGAGACGAAGTTGGGGCGCAAACTGTACCCAAGGCGCCACTTGCAGGGCTCCCTGTAATTCGACCAGCCCCCCTTCAAACAGCATCCGACCAGGCGACTCACTTTAAATTGGCTCGAAAGATGATGGCTTTAAAAAGGTAGAAACACAGGAAGCCCTGACAGGACAGTAGTTATATATTGACTGTGGCACGCTTTTGAGCCGCCAGTGCTTTTTCGCTCTCTAACTGACACTGGCTCTTTTTCAATGGAAGCAAGCGAAGGCCAAGTTTGAAACAAGGCATAAACCTGAGTGCCCAAAGACACCCTGATACTGCTTTTTTGCAGGCTCTCCTGCATCTCTTGTGGATTTCGGCTGAATGTCGGGTTGATGATCAACCGCATGCAGCAGGCGCTTTGATTCCAATCATTTTTAACAAGACCTGCGCATGGAGCTGCGCATCCCGTGAGCGCTGTGAGCACTGTGAGCACTGTGAGCACTGTGAGCACTGTGAGCACTGTGAGCATGCTACTTTTTAAACTTTCACCTTGGAGCTCAATGGATGCGGCACACCGGAACTCAAGCTGCATCGCCTCTTAGAACATCTTAGGCAAGCGCGCCTTGAATCGATTTGAACATTACATTGGGGGCAGACAGGCAGAAATGATTTGAAGATATCAGGCTTCAAAACAAGTCACCCCAAGTTGCGCGTGCAGACTGCCAAGAATGAAGAAGAGGCTAGACTAAGAGGAAAATGAACTTTTCATCCTGCTGAAACAAAAGACTGCTATGCAGTTGTATGTAACGATATCCACGGTCATCTGATTTCACAGGGCATCCACGGATGTTTCAAACAACTGAGGCCGTTTGTTTAGAACCAGCCCGGTCCAGCATTGGACACAATGACAACCCGAGAACCAAAACGACGCCGAACATATTTTTGTGCGTTCAGTCTGCAGCCATCAACCGTCAACCGTCAACCGTGTCCACCCACGACCGGCTACCATCCTTTCAAAAACCACGCGGGTTTCCCTCTCAAGAAAATATGTCTTGATGGAATCAACCTTGCTCCATCCTTGTAGCAAGGAGTCGGAAGGAGTGGAACAAGAGGCGCGTCTGTGGGCTCAAGGGCCACACGTCCCGAAGGTTCTTCTGCATGGCACGCACGCCCCAGCACCAGGTGTTTGGGACAGGCATACAATCGGCGCTCCGGTCGTATAATTTGTCTGCGTTTGAATCGTACCCTCGATGCTGCAGTCAGCTTTAACAAGTGGACTGATGCGACAGGATTTCAACTCTGTGACAGGATCCCAACTCATTGAACTTCGGGTCTGCAACACGTCGACCTACATGAAACTTGACCAGCATAGATCTCAAGCAGCTGTGCACCCATTTTGCTGTTGCAATCAATGATGAATAACAGGACATGTGAGCGTTGCCTAAGCCAACTTCAACGCAGACCCCAAACCACTGATGATGAAAGCAGCAAAAAACAACACCCGCCGTATCATTCTAAAGGCAACATGTTCGGCACATTGGCAGCATCATAATGATGAAGACAACATGGAAATAACCCTAAATACAGCATACTTGAGTGAACAAACGTGCGCCACTCTACCTTGTGGCAGACGGGCATAGAAGCCTCATATGTGAAACCATTCGTGGCCCAAAGCATCCTGCAAGGACATGCGTGATGCTGGATCCACTTGAAGGAGTCCTCGCAATTTCGGGAGTTTCTTTGGCGAAGAGTGGGGTCGGGGAGTCCCTTGAAAGGCCTCCCTTGCCCCAAGACAAATTGGCAATTTGACACACCAAATTGAATCGGAAAGCCAAGGTCTCGGGGACAGGGTCCGGACAGCTTCCTTCCCAACCACAGCCATGGCCTTCATGAAAGCACCTCTTTCACAAGAAACAAACTCCCTTAGAACTTCGTGAATCCTTGAGCGACTTTAGAACTTCGCGAATTCTTGAGCGACTTTAGAACTTTGTGAATCCTTGAGCGACTTTAGAACTTCGCGAATTCTTGAGCGACTTTAGAACTTCGTGAATCCTTGAGAGACTTTAGAACTTTGTGAATCCTTGAGCGACTTTAGAACTTCGCGAATCCTTCAGCGACTTTAGAACTTCGTGAATCCTTGAGCGACTTTAGAACTTCGCGAATCCTTGAACTTCGCGAATCCTTGAGCGACTTTAGAACTTTGTGAATCCTTGAGCGACTTTAGAACTTCGTGAATCCTTGAGCGACTTTAGAACTTCGCGAATCCTTGAGCGACTTTAGAACTTTGTGAATCCTTGAGCGACTTTAGAACTTCGCGAATTCTTGAGCGACTTTAGAACTTCGTGAATCCTTGAGCGACTTTAGAACTTCGCGAATCCTTGAACTTCACGAATCCTTGAGCGACTTTAGAACTTCGCGAATCCTTCAGCGACTTTAGAACTTCGTGAATCCTTGAGCGACTTTAGAACTTCGCGAATCCTTCAGCGACTTTAGAACTTCGTGAATCCTTGAGCGACTTTAGAACTTCGCGAATCCTTGAACTTCGCGAATCCTTGAGCGACTTTAGAACTTTGTGAATCCTTGAGCGACTTTAGAACTTCGTGAATCCTTGAGCGACTTTAGAACTTCGCGAATCCTTGAGCGACTTTAGAACTTTGTGAATCCTTGAGCGACTTTAGAACTTCGCGAATTCTTGAGCGACTTTAGAACTTCGTGAATCCTTGAGCGACTTTAGAACTTCGCGAATCCTTGAGCGACTTTAGAACTTCGCGAATGCTTGAGCGACTCTTCAGTTCCCCTTTAGAACTTCTAGAATCCTTGAGCGACTTTAGAACTCGCGAATCGCCAGGCGACGCACAGAACTTCGCGAATCCTTGAGCGACTTCAAACTAAGATCGCCAGGCGACTTGGGAACTTCGCGGAATCACCAGGCGACTGTTCGCGATCCTTGAGCGACTTTAGAAGAACTTCACGAATCCTTGAGCGACTTTAGAACTTCGCCGATCGCCGAGCGACTTTAGAACTTCGCGAATCCTTGAGCGACTTTAGAACTTCGCGAATCCTTGAGCGACTTTAGAACTTCGCGAATCCTTGAGCGACTTTAGAACTTCGCGAATCCTTGAGCAACTTTAGAACTTCGCGAATCCTTGAGCGACTTTAGAACTTCGGGAATCCTTGAACTTCACGAATCCTTGAGCGACTTTAGAACTTCGCGAATCCTTGAGCGACTTTAGAACTTCGCGAATCCGTGAACTTCACGAATCCTTGAGCGACTTTAGAACCTTGCGGATCCTTGAGCGACTTTAGAACTTAGCGAATCCTTGAGCGACTTTAGAACTTCGCGAATCCTTGAGCGACTTTAGAACTTCACGAATCCTTGAGCGACTTTAGAACTTCGCGAATCTTTGAGCGACTTTAGAACTTCGCGAATCCTTGAGCGACTTTAGAACTTCGCGAATCCTTGAGCGACTTTAGAACTTCGCGAATCCTTGAGCGACTTTAGAACTTCGCGAATTCCTGAGCGACTTTAGAACTTCGCGAATCCTTGGCTGTTCGTTTTCGCGAATCCTTGAGCGACGGCACTAGAACGCGAATCCTTGACGACTTTAGAACTTCGCGAATCCTTGAGCGACTTTAGAACTTCGCGAATCCTTGAACGACTTTTAGAACTTCGCGAATCCTTGAGCGACTTTAGAGCTTCGCGAATCCTTGAGCGACTTTAGAACTTCGCGAATCCTTGAGCGACTTTAGAACATCGTGAATCCTTGAGCGACTTTAGAACTTCGCGAATCCTTGGCAGCTTTAAACTTCGCGAATCCTTGAGCGACTTTAGAAGGGCGTCGCGATCGCCAGGCGACTTCAGGGCTTCGTGAATCCTTGAGCGACTTTAGAACTTCGCGAATCCTTGAGCGACTTTACTTCGCCAGATCGCCCGGGCGACTATAGAGCACTTCACGAATCCTTGAGCGACTTAGAACTTCGCGAATCTTGAGCGACTAGAACTTCGCGAATCATTCAGCGACTTATAGAACTTCGCGAATCAGCGAGCGGCACGAACTTCGCGAATCCTTGAGCGACTTTAGAACTTCGCGAATCCTTGAGCGACTTTAGAACTTCGCGAATACTCACCCAACCAGAAGACTTTTCGCGAATCCTTGAGCGACTTTGGAAACTTCGCGAATCCTTGAGCGAAGCACGAAACTTCGCCAAGATCTTTGAGCGACTTTGAAGACTTCGCGAATCCTTCAGCGACTTTAGAACTTGCGAATCGACCAGGCGACTTTAGAACTTCGCGAATCCTTGAGCGACTTTAGAGGCACCACGAACTTTGAGCGACTTTAGAACTTCGCGAATCCTTGAGCGACTTTAGAACTACGCGAACCCAACCCTTGAACGACTAGAAACTTCGCGAATCCTTGAGCGACTTTAGAACTTACGAATCTTTGAGCGACTTTAGAACTTCGCGAATCCTTGAGCGACTTTAGAACTTCGCGAACCCTTGAGCGACTTTAGAACTTCGCGAATCCTTGAGCGACTTTAGAACTTCGCGAATCTTTGAGCGACTTTAGAACTTCACGAATCCTTGAGCGACTTTAGAACTTCACGAATCTTTGAGCGACTTTAGAACTTCGCGAATCCTTGAGCGACTTTAGAACTTCGCGAATCCTTGAGCGACTTTAGAACTTCGCGAATCCTTGAGCGACTTTAGAACTTCGCGAATCCTTGAGCGACTTTAGAACTTCACGAATCCTTGAGCGATGTTGGAACTTCACGAATCCTTGAGCAACTTTAGAACTTCACGAATCCTTGAGCGACTTTAGAACGCGAATCCTTGACACGACTTTAGAACTTCGCGAATCCTTGAACTTTAGAACTTCGCGAATCCTTGAGCGACTTTAGAACTTCGCGAATCCTTGAGCGACTTTAGAACTTCACGAATCCTTGATCGATGTTGGAACTTCACGAATCCTTGAGCGACTTTAGAACTTCGCGAATCCTTGAGCGACTTTAGAACTTCGCGAATCCTTGAGCGACTTTAGAACTTCGCGAATCCTTGAGCGACTTTAGAACTTCGCGAATCCTTGAGCGACTTTAGAACGTTCCCGAATCCTTGAGCGACTTTAGGGCTCGCGAATCCTTGAGCGACTTTAGAACTTACGAATCTTTGAGCGACTTTAGAACTTCGCGAATCCTTGAGCGACTTTAGAACTTCGCGAACCCTTGAGCGACTTTGGAACTTCGCGAACCCTTGAGCGACTTTAGAACTTCGCGAATCCTTGAGCGACTTTAGAACTTCGCAAATCTTTGAGCGACTTTAGAACTTCACGAATCCTTGAGCGACTTTAGAACTTCACGAATCTTTGAGCGACTTTAGAACTTCGCGAATCCTTGAGCGACTTTAGAACTTCGCGAATCCTTGAGCGACTTTAGAACTTCGCGAATCCTTGAGCGACTTAGAGACTTTAAGAAACTCCGTGAAAAAGACTTTAGAACTTCGCGAATCCTTGAGCGACTTTAGAACTTCACGAATCCTTGAGCGATGTTGGAACTTCACGAATCCTTGAGCAACTTTAGAACTTCACGAATCCTTGGGCGACTTTAGAACTTCACGAATCCTTGAGCGACTTTAGAACTTCACGAATCCTTGAGCGACTTTAGAACTTCGCGAATCCTTGAGCGACTTTAGAACTTCTCGAATCCTTGAGCGACTTTAGAACTTCGCGAATCCTTGAGCGACTTTAGAACTTCACGAATCCCAGAGCGACTTTAGAACTTCGCGAATCCTCGGGCGACTTTAGAACTTTGCGAATCCTTGAGCGACTGTAGAACTTCGCGAATCCTTGAGCGACTTCAGAACTTCACGATTTAGAACTTCACGACTCCTTGAGCGACTTTAGAACTTCACGAATCCTTGAGCGACTTTAGAACTTCACGAATCCTTGAGCGACTTTAGAGCTTGCCAGATCCTTGAGCGACTTTAGAACTTCACGAATCCTTGTGCGACTTTAGAACTTCGCGAATCCTTGAGCGACTTCAGAACCTTCGCGAATCCTTGAGCGACTTTAGAACTTTGCGAATCCTTGAGCGACTTCAAAACTTCGCGAATCCTTGAGCGACTTTAGGGCTTCGCGAATCCTTGAGCGACTTTAGAACCGCGAATCCTTGAGCTTTAGAACTTCACGAATCCTTGAGCGACACCAGAACTTCGTGAATCCTTGAGCGACTTTAGAACCGCGAATCCTTGAGCGACTTTAGAACTTCGCGAATCCTTGAGCGACTTCGACGTCGCGAATCCTTGAGCGACTTCAGAATTTCGCGAATCCTTGAGCGACTTTGAAACTTCGCAGATCATGAGCCACTTTAGAAGCTTCGCGAATCCTTGAGCGACTTTAGGAAACTTCACGAATCCTTGAGCGACTTTAGAACTTCGCGAATCCTTGAGCGACTTTAGAACTTCGCGATCCTTGAGCGACTTTAGGAACTTCGCCAATCCTTGAGCGACTTTAGAACTTCGCGAATCCTTGAGCGACTTTTTAGAACTTCGCGAATAATTGAGCGACTTTAGAACTTGCGAATCAGCAGGCGACTTCAAGGCACTTCGCGAATCCTTGAGCGACTTTAGAAACTTCGCGAATCCTTGAGCGACTTCATTTTCGCGAATCCTTGAGCGACTTTAGAACTTCGCGGATCCTTGAGCGACTTTAGAGCTTCGCGAATCCTTGAGCGACTTTAGGCACCGCCAGATCCTTCAGCGACTTTAGAACTACAAATCCTTGAGCGACTGGGAAACTTCACGAATCCTTGAGCGACTTTAGAACTTCGCGAATCCTTGAGCGACTTTAGAACTTCGCGAATCCTTGAGCGACTTTAGAACTTCGCGAATCCTTGAGCGACTTTAGAACTTCGCGAATCCTTGAGCGACTTTAGAACTTCGCGAATCCTTGAGCGACTTTAGAACTTCGCGAATCCTTGAGCGACTTTAGAACTTCGCGAATCCTTGAGCGACTTTAGAACGTCGCGAATCCTTGAGCGACTTTAGAACTTCGCGAATCCTTGAGCGACTTTAGAACTTCGCGAATCCTTGAGCGACTTTAGAACTTCGCGAATCCTTGAGCGACTTTAGAACTTCGCGAATCCTTGAGCGACTTTAGAACTTCGCGAATCCTTGAGCGACTCTAGAACTTCGCGAATCCTTGAGCGACTTTAGAACTTCGCGAATCATTGAGCGACTTTAGAACTTCGCGAATCCTTGAGCGACTTTAGAACTTCACGAATCCTTGAGCGACTTTAGAACTTCACGAATCCTTGAGCGACTTTAGAACTTCGCGAATCCTTGAGCGACTTTAGAACTTCACGAATCCCAGAGCGACTTTAGAACTTCACGTATCCTTGAGCGACTTTAGAACTTCGCGAATCCTTGAGCGACTTTAGAACTTCGCGAATCCTTGAGCGACTTTAGAACTTCACGAATCCTTGAGCGACTTTAGAACTTCGCGAATCCTTGAGCGACTTTAGAACTTCACGAATCCCAGAGCGACTTTAGAACTTCACGTATCCTTGAACGACTTTAGAACTTCGCGAATCCTTGAGCGACTTTAGAACTTCGCGAATCCTTGAGCGACTTTAGAACTTCGAGAATTCTTGAGCGACTTTAGAACTTCGCGAATCGTTGAGCGACTGTAGAACTTCGCGAATCCTTGAGCGACTTTAGAACTTCACGAATCCTTGAGCGACTTTAGAACTTCGCGAATCCTTGAGCGACTTTAGAACTTCACGAATCCTTGTGCGACTTTAGAACTTCGCGAATCCTTGAGCGACTTTAGAACTTCGCGAATCCTTGAGCGACTTTAGAACTTTGCGAATCCTTGAGCGACTTTAGAACTTCGCGAATCCTTGAGCGACTTTAGAACTTCGCGAATCCTTGAGCGACTTTAGAACTTCGCGAATCCTTGAGCGACTTTAGAACTTCACGAATCCTTGAGCGACTTTAGAACTTCACGAGTCCTTGAGCGACTTTAGAACTTCGCGAATCCTTGAGCGACTTTAGAACTTCGCGAATCCTTGAGCGACTTTAGAACTTCGCGAATCCTTGAGTGACTATAGAACTTCACGAATCCTTGAGCGACTATAGAACTTCGCGAATCCTTGAGCGACTTTAGATCTTCGCGAATCCTTGAGCGACTTTAGATCTTCACGAATCCTTGAGCGACTTTAGAACTTCACGAATCCTTGAGCGACTTTAGAACTTCACGAATCTTTGAGCGACTTTAGAACTTCGCGAATCCTTGAGCCACTTTAGAACTTTGCGAATCCTTGAGCGACTTTAGAACTTCGCGAATCCTTGAGCGACTTTAGAACTTCGCGAATCCTTGAGCGACTTTAGAACTTCGCGAATCCTTGAGCGACTTTAGAACTTCACGAATCCTTGAGCGACTTTAGAATCTTCGCGAATCCTTGACGCGAGCGACTTTAGAACTTCGCGAATCCTTGAGCGACTTTAGAACTTCGCGAATCCTTGAGCGACTTTAGAACTTCGAGAATTCGAATCCTTGAGCGACTTTAGAACTTCACGAATCCTTGAGCGACTTTAGAACTTCGCGAATCCTTGAGCGACTTTAGAACTTCGCGAATCCTTGAGCGACTTTAGAACTTCACGAATCCTTGAGCGACTTTAGAACTTCGCGAATCCTTGAGCGACTTTAGAACTTCGCGAATCCTTGAGCGACTTTAGAACTTCGCGAATCCTTGAGCGACTTTAGAACTTCGCGAATCCTTGAGCGACTTTAGAACTTCGCGAATCCTTGAGCGACTTTAGAACTTCGCGAATCCTTGAGCGACTTTAGAACTTCGCGAATCCTTGAGCGACTTTAGAACTTCGCGAAATCCTTGAGCGACTTTAGAACTTCGCGAATCCTTGAGCGACTTTAGAACTTCGCGAATTCTTGAGCGACTTTAGAACTTCACGAATCCTTGAGCGACTTTAGAACTTCGCGAATCCTTGAGCGACTTTAGAACTTCGAGCGACTTTAGAACTTCGCGAATCGAGCGACTTGAGCGACTTGAGCGACTTTAGAACTTCACGAATCCTTGAGCGACTTTAGAACTTTGCGAATCCTTGAGCGACTTTAGAACTTCGCGAATCCTTGAGCGACTTTAGAACTTCACGAATCCTTGAGCGACTTTAGAACTTCACGAATCCTTGAGCGACTTTAGAACTTCACGAATCCTTGAGCGACGTTAGAACTTCGCGAATCCTTGAGCGACTTTAGAACTTCACGAATCCTTGAGCGACTTTAGAAGTTCACGAATCCTTGAGCGACTTTAGAACTTCACGAATCCTTGAGCGACTTTAGAACTTCGCGAATCCTTGTGCGACTTTAGAACTTCACGAATCCTTGAGCGACTTTAGAACTTCGCGAATCCTTGAGCGACATAAAAACTTCGCGAATCCTTGAACGACTTTAGAACTTCACAAATCCCTGAGCAACTGTAGAACTTCACGAATCTTTCAGCGACTTTAGAACTTCACGAATCTTTGAGCGACTTTGGAACTTCACGAATCTTTGAGCGACTATAGAACTTCGCGAATATTTCAGCGACTTTAGAACTTCGCGAATCTTTGAGCGACTTTAGAACTTCACGAATCTTTCAGCGACTTTAGAACTTCACGAATCTTTCAGCGACTTTAGAACTTCACGAATCTTTCAGCCACTCTATATAGAACTTCACGAATCTTTCAGCGACTTTAGAACTTCACGAATCTCTGAGCAACTTTAGAACTTCACGAATCTTTCAGCGACTTTAGACCTTCATGAGTCTTCCAGCGACTTTAGAACTTCACGAATCTCTCAGCGCCTTGAGAACCTCACGAATCTTTCAGCAACTTTAGAACTTCACGAATCTTTGAGCGACTTTAGAACTTCACGGATCTTTGAGCGATTTTAGAACTTCACGAATCTTTGAGCGACTTTAGAACCTGACGAAACTTTCAGCGACATTAGAACTTCACGAATCTTTCAGCGACCTTAGAACTTCACGAAGCTTTGAGCCACTTTAGAACTTCACGAGTTTTTGAGCGACTTTAGAACTTCACGAATCTTTCAGCGACTATAGAACTTCACGAATCTTTCAGCGACTATAGAACCTCACGAATCTTTGAGCGACTTTAGAACTTCACGAACCTTTCAGCGACTTTAGAACCTCGCGAATCCTTGAGCGACTTTAGAACTTCGCGAATCTTTCAGCGACTTTAGAACTTCACGAATCTTTCAGCGACTCCAGAACTTCACGAGTTTTTCAGCGACTTTAGAACTTCACGAATCTTTGACCGACTCTAGAACTTCACGAATCTTTCAGCGACTTTAGAACTTCACGGATCTTTGAGCTACTTTAGAACTTCAGGAATCTTTCAGCGACTTTAGAACTTCACGAGTCTTTCAGCGACTTTAGAACTTCACGAACCTTTCCGCGACTTTAGAACTTCGCGAATCTTTCAGCGACTTTAGAACCTCACGAATCTTTCAGCGACTTTAGAACCTCACGAATCTTTCAGCGACTCTATATATTTCTTCACGAATCTTTCAGCGACTCTATATAGAACTTCACGAATTTTTCAGCGACTTCAGAACTTCACGAATCTTTCAGCAACTTTAGAACTTCACGAAACTTTCAGCGACTCTATATAAAACTTCAGGAATCTTTCAGCGACTTTAGAACTTCACGAATCTTTCAGCGACTCTAGAACTTCACGAGTCTTTCAGCGACTTTAGAACTTCACGAATCTTTCAGCGACTTTAGAACTTCACGAATCTTTCAGCGACTTTAGAACTTCGCGAATCCTTGAGCGACTTTAGAACTTCGCGAATCCTTGAGCGACTTTAGAACTTCGCGAATCCTTGAGCGACTTTAGAACTTTGCGAATCCTTGAGCGACTTTAGAACTTCACGAATCTTTGAGCGACTCTAGAACTTCGCGAATCCTTGAGCGACTTCAGAACTTCACGAATTTTTCAGCGACTGTAGAACTTCACGAATCTTTCAGCGACTCTATATAGAACTTCACGAATCTTTCAGCGTCTTTAGAACTTCACGAATCTTTGAGCGACTCTAGAACTTCACGAGTCTTTCAGAGACTTTAGAACTTCACGAATCTTTCAGCGTCTTTAGAACTTCACGAATCTTTCAGCGACTCTAGAACTTCACGAGTCTTTCAGCGATTTTAGAACTTCACGAATCTTTCAGCGACTATAGAACCTCACGAATCTTTGAGCGACTTTAGAACTTCACGAACCTTTCAGCGACTTTAGAACCTCGCGAATCTTTCAGCGACTTTAGAACTTCACGAATCTTTCAGCGACTTTAGAACTTCACGAATATTTGAGCGACTTTAGAACTTCACGAATCTTTCAGCGACTTTAGAACTTCACGAATCTTTCAGCGACTTTAGAACCTCACGAAACTTTCAGCGACTTTAGAACCTCACGGATCTTTGAGCGACTTTAGAACTTCACGAATCTTTCAGCGACTTTAGAACTTCACGAATCTTTCAGCGACTTTAGAACTTCACGAATCTTTCAGCGACTCTATGTAGAACTTCACGATTTTTGCAGCGACTTTAGAACTTCACGAATCTTTCAGCGACTTTAGAACCTCACGAATCTTTCAGCGACTCTAGAACTTAACGAATCTTCGAGCGACTCGAGAACTTCACGAATCTTTCAGCGACTTTAGAACTTCACGAAGCGACTTTAGAACTTCACGAATCTTTCAGCGACTTTAGAACTTCACGAATCTTTGAGCGACTTT